>NKCK01000002.1:0-547795 GCA_003946995.1 Fusarium oligoseptatum
CCCCCCAGGCCCGTCACACCGTAAACGCCATCTCAAGACATGAGCGTTGAAGACACTGGAGACTTCTTCTTTTCAGACGATCACACCGATAATGCCGACAGACCTCGTTTCGAATGTCGCAAGACAAACCGATCACCCTTGCCAACCTGCCAGAGTCCCGACGACGACGACGACGACCCTGCGGATACGACACTGCCTTGGACAACGATTTGACGAGATGATACTGCTCTTTTCGGCGCTGGTTCCCATGCAGAAGAGTGTCCCTGAGGATCGAGCTGCTTGCTGTCTTGTTTCCTTCATGAGCTGTGAAGCCTTACTTCTACTCACGTCTACACATCGCAATCGCCAGAGCACGTCAACCCGACCCTTCTGTTTCTATCCCGCTGCGTCGCCCTCGTCTGGCACCCTTCCTTCGATCGGCTCGGTCCTTTCGGTCACTTCTCTTCTTCCGCATTTTCATCTCTTTTACACGCTCGCTTTCGTTCTTGTTCTTTCGGTTATCGTTCTTTTTCTCATATATTCCGTCGATTTTTATACTATCCTTTCGTTTAATTCTCCTTTCGTTTAATTTTCCTTGCGTCTTAATACTGGTCTCCTTTTTCTCTCGGGCTTTGGTCTTTCTTCTCTTTTTCTATAATGCATTTTTCTATCTTTCGTTACTTTTTTCCTGCACGGTCTTGTCGCGAGGACCTGTACTATTATTATAAGATATTGTATCACCAAAAGATCAGGCGTTCAGCATTCAGCGACGCGTTTATTTTGCCATGCGACATTTATTTCGCTACCAATCGTGAAGCTATTCCAGAGGATACCGTTTTTCGGAATCTTAAGCGAGCGTCGTTCTCCTTGTGGCCATGTTTCTCGAATCGAAATCCGAGAGTTTGTCAAACAACACGGGGAGGCATTGCGGGACCTTACCATCGCGTATTATAGAAGACCCAGATCCCAGCTAGGAGGATATTGTGGGAGACCTCCAGCGGCTGCAAGTGATGCGCAAAGCCAACCTCTGAAGCGCCTCGCTCATCTCAGCATACTCATCGATACCCTTTACGGCTTGTGCCTTAACAGGACGAAGTCCCGCCCTGAGCTAGATGAGGAGGTGTATTCCTGGAGCCTAGGCATCAAAGAGACCCTTATCCTCTATCTAGTCGAGGACCTAGGCTATCGCTAACTCTAAAGACCATGATCATTTTGAACAAGTGACGCCTCAGTTGACACGATTTCACCTGTGCAGCAGCCGGGCTTGTCGATGAGGCTGTTCAACTTTGTCAGCCCGCCGTCTGCTCCGAGACTTGCGACTGGTTTCTCCAACACAAACATCACGAAGTTCGCCCTCGTCCTTTCCAATGGGAGAAACAGCGCTGATGGGCAAAGCCATATTGGATCAGGGTCAAGTGGGCAACGTTCTGGCCGCAATGCCAAAGTTGATAGACCTTTCTATTGAAGGGCACACAACCTGGGTGTAATCGGCGCGATTCCACCAAATGTCGGCTTTCGACCTCAAGCGTGCCGCATTCTTTTGCGGCCGCGTTTCCCCAAACGAGGTCCGAGACTTTTTCTTATTGCAGCATCGATCGAGACGATGACGACCAAGATCCTGAGTGGGAGTTAGTAGTTGCCGACCTGAAGTACATGCAAGCGGCTCGCATCACGAACCTGCAGAGTGCGACTCTCGGCTTACTCCGCGATGCCCTTTACAGGGTGCGGGAGGAACAAGACGAAGTCACTGCCTCGACCAGGTGATGAGGTGTACTCGTGGACCTTGGACGTAGACGAGAGCACCGTTTCCTGTCCACGGGAAGATATGGGTCACGAGGATCAGTGATGGCTGGGCTCATCTTCAATACCTCTCGACGAGGATCACATAAGGCGGCCGCCAGCTTCGAGAGCTTTCGACATGCTACCCACTAGCAAGTCAGTTTATTCGTCGCACTTCGCTCTATCGTCTCTACATCCGGTCGTCTGGTCTCACGGCACCATCCTGTTCTATTCTATGCTTCCTGATCTTACTCCCGCCGATGCGATCCTACGGGATAAACGACTTCTTGTCGCGCTCAAACTATGAGGCTTGATCTCACGACCGCTTCTGTCACCAACTCATCGGTTACGTCCTCCATCACCGGTTCGATCAGTCTGTTGTTCACACTGAGACCCTCTTCTCCTTTCGTTCTTCGGTTTCGGTTCAATTCATGCCGTCGTCTCTTCGCGCGTCGTGCTTCTGCTTATTCCACGTCGTGCTTTTCCGGGCCTATCTTCTTTGCATTCTATCTTTTTTATCCCCCGTCTCTTAGTCTTTCCCTCGCTTTCTGTTCTTCTCCTATCGTTTTTTAATTTCGCTTTCTTTTTATCCTCCCCTTCCTTAATTTCTTTGCGTTTCTGTCTTGGCTCTTGTTTCTTTACTGCTCTCTTCTGCTCTCGCATTTTGTAACCGTATGATAGTGTAGGACCAATGGATTAGGCGTTCAGGATCACGAACGCGTTTTTATTTTGCCATGCGACATTTGCCTCATTATTTTACTTCCAACAGTGAAGCTCTGCCCAAAACATGACCACACGCGACCGTGCTACCTCCATTGTGCCTTTGTTCCACCACACGGTCGCATCATGAACAGCAAACGAACACTGCACCGCCAGACCTCGAAGACTGTTTGTTCTTCTTTCACTTTCTTTTTGGAGGTGAAATAAATGAACAATGAATGACGACCAAAACAGGAAGTGTGAATAGAGCATGAATGGTGAAGGTGCCTTTCTTTGAGCACCCGCCGCAAGGCATCAGTGCGACAATGGGTATTGTTCACCACATTGACCGAACGGGAAGTATACCCATCAACGAACATATAACGGGACTTCACTTATCCTGAATAGAAGAATTCACAGAGCGTATTTATTCTAACACGTCCTTCTTTCTCTGCGAGTCTCCTCCATCATCCATCATCAACACCACGAACCGTACACCACGAACTGCACACAACACACAACACAAAGCACGAAACTCATCATCACCCAACCGCAAAAATGCGATCCCTACTCACCCTCACAGCCCTAACCATCACCAGCGCCTACGCCCACGTCATCATGGTCGAACCACACCCCTTCAACCTCGACACGGCACCCTTCATCCAAGTCGACCCTCTCGGCCCCGAATACCCCTTCCCCTGCCAAGGCCGCACCGAGCACGCCGAAGAAGTAACAAAGGTGACAGCCGGAACGACCCAAAAGGTCAAGTTCTGGGGCAGCGCCGTCCACGCAGGCGGATCATGTCAGTTCAGCGTCTCGTACGGGAAGACCCCCTCCAAGGACGTTGAAGGATGGCGAACCATCTACTCCATCATCGGCGGATGTCCTGCCGAAGCTCAAGGAAATATCCCCAGCATCGCCAAGGATCCTCAAGGTCGAGAGCACGGTCTCGAGTGTGGAAATGATAGCGGAAAGGAGTGTATTCGCGAGTTCGACATTCCGATTCCTAAGGATATGCAGAATGGTCCTGCTGTTTTCGCCTGGACTTGGTTCAACAAGCTTGGAAACAGAGAGATGTACATGAACTGCGCTCCGATCGAGATTGTGGGAGGGAAGAGTGACAGTTCATTCGTCGATACTCTGCCTCCTGTCTTTGTCGCCAATATTCCGGGTCAGTGTACTACGGGTCAGGGCGTTGTTGGATTCCCTGAGCCTGGTGACTTTGGAAAGGTTCTTGAGCCTGCGGGTCACGATGAGTCTAGCAAGTGTCCTGTCGCTGCTGAGCCCAAGTTCAAGGAACCTGCTGGAGGAGCCGGTGCTTCAGCCAAGCCTGAGACTCCTTCGAAGCCTGCATCGTCAGTCGCAGCTCAGCCCGGTGCTCCCGCGCCTCAGCAGCCCAGTCAGGCACCCGCTCAACCTAGCGCCCCTGCACCCGCGAAGCCAACTCAGGGCGGTGATGTTTCCTTTATCACTGCTCCCGCCGCGACCAGCGCAGCCGCTCCTACTCAGCAACCTGCCGCACCCTCCGCTGGTGATTCACCTCCCGTGGCTTCATCAGTCAACAAGCCATCTCCTACCAGCCAACCCGCCCCTCCAGCCCCAGTCCCATCCACCGACGACTCCGGAAGCAACCGTCCCTGGTGGGCTGTCGGCATGGAGCCTTGCCCCGTGCCTGGCCAGCTTGTGTGCATGTCGCCGACTTTCTTCGGTCTCTGCAATCGCGGCTGGGCTCTGCCTCAGGCTGTGCCTCAGGGTACAAAGTGTCTTGATGGCCAGATTGTCGTGGACGTGTGAGTGAGAGGTGGATCTTTGTCTAAGACCATGTTTCGGGTCTTGATATGGTGTCTGGAGTTTTAGGGGAAATGTGAACAATTAGTTAGGTGTTTTAACCAATGAATAAACATCGGATGATCAAATACACGTGCCCGACTTCTTTTTCCGTGATGTGCTGTCTTTTTGCTTTTTCGCTGACTGTGATATCTGCCTTTGACGTTACACGGCATCTGAATCATTACCCCAACAACTTGACCGCAACTTCTCGGCATAATTGTAGATCGCCATTCATTGTGCATATTTAAAACTCAAAGTGCATTCTAATCTGACGTGATCATTCTAAAAACTCAATCCCTTCGACTCCTTGCGCCGGCGCTCCCAATGAACAAACTTCACATGCCAACAAGCCCGTTGATCAGCTTTCCTGCCACCTTTTCATTAATCTTATCCAACTCCTTGCATGCCATAATTGATAAGACAATAGTGACAGTAAAAAAGTCGTCGCACGGTACAAATACCGAGACATGCTTCTCCATTGGTCTCGTGATGCCTGCGCTCCCATACTTGGCAAGCTTACGCTCCGCCCGGTCGTAGAGCTCAAATGAACTACCCGTCATCTGGTTCACCTTCCACTTGAACTTGCCCATGTGGGGTGTCTCAAAGGACCAATTCCCCGAGAGACTATTCTTAACCACCATGTGTTGGTTAAAGACAGAAAGGTCAATGGTTGTTGTTGTAAAGTGCATGGTTGCAGTGCCGATAATGTTTTCGGGGATTGGTGGACCTCGGTAGGCGACAAAGTTGGGCTTCTCGTCGCGCTTGGCGATTGTGTAGAGAGGAGGTGCTTCTTTAGGTGCTCCATCTTGAATGATCAAGAATAGATTGCTGTCTTCAGGGGAATGTCGAATTGAGAGTGTACGAGATCCATCATTGGCACCTTCCGAGATTGAAGAGCCGTACAGGAACTTATTGATGAGATCTCTCATGATTGTGATGAGTGTGAGTGAATGGTTGGCTATCGTTGACACTTCTCTTTAACAAGATGTCTATTAAACGCAATACGAACAAGGCCGAGACTCTTCGATAATTATATACTCTTCACAAACCTCCATCTACAAGATACTATTCGTGGTACACTCAAAAACGATAAGGCTGACCCCGACTGGCGATCCTCCTCAATTCGCACCAAACGATGCGCCAGCACTGCCCCTCCCCTGGTTTTTAAAGTGGCGACCCGACCCGTCGTACAAGGCTGAGCCGAGTGGCGATTACGTGGGCCTTTGACGATCAACGGGCAATTAATTGAATTGGATGGGAAATGATCCATGCCAAACTCGATCAGGCAGCTCGAAACACCTTTTTATACGGAGTACGAAAGGCATATGATTCGCTACGGCACATGTCAGCATTTGCTTAAAACCCATGGAGCAATGCCCACGAGAAAGGATCGCTGTCAGCGGCATTCAAAAGCGCGTCTTTCCCACTTTCTCTTCTCACCTCTGACCAGACAGACGTACAAGCACTATTCCAAACTTGGAGTAACCAGGCGCTGGTCCAATCACATTCCCACCCTGTCAGATCCATCGCTCTGACTGCCAAGCACACCTGAGAGACCCAAACCCTTGTCGCGGATAGCAACCTCTCACGACGTTGGAGGGAGCGGGGCTTTTGGAAAAGTCACCCCAAAAAAGCGGCATATCCTTTCACTTCAACCCTTTCCCTTCCCTCCCATTTGTATCTATTCTTTCACGCCTCCGTAGAAGATCCCCCCTCGCTTCTTCTTTGGGTAATACCCAGCGCTCAGACAATGCCGGGTGTTCCGTCTGGCAAGGGCTGCGATGCCTGTAGGAAGCAGAAGAAAAAGGTTCGTTTCGTCAGCCAAGAATACAAAACTTCATGACGACTTTTTGATTATTTTCTAACTTGTAGATCTATAGTGCGATCAAGCAAAGCCCGCATGCTCGAGATGTGCGAGGCTCAACATTCCCTGCATCGGCTCAGGCAAGCAACGATACAAGTTCAAAGTCCAGACACTAGAGATCGGCTCAGACAGCGGAAGCCCGCAGATCGTCGACACGGATGAAGACACGTCTAGTAGTGCTTCGCATAGTTCATCCTCTCCTCCCGGGTTTCAGGTTCTGGCGCGGACGCCTAACAGTCCGACAAACACCATCACAAACACCCTGATATCACGCCTGGAGATCACCGACTTGCGGTACGACATTACCTGCTACGGAGACTTTCTACGTCACATCCCCGCTCGTTTAGGTCGTAACGAAGCCCTGGATACATCGGCCGATGCCCTGGCCACCACGTTTTCCACCCTCCACAGACCACAGGGTTACCAGTCGGTAGACGCTCTTACAAAGTATGTGCGCGCACTCAAGTCCCTGCGTGTGGTCCTTAGCGATCCCCACAAGGCTCGGACTCCAGAGACCATGTGCGCCGTCTACCTCATCATGATCTGTCAGGTGGGTGTCCCCCTTCAGCCCTACGGTTTCTTGGCTAACACGTCTTAGGGCTGGCTCGGCAGGGAAGATGATCAGCATACGAGCCATGGAGAAGGCTTGGCATATCTTCTTCGGGCAGCGGCCCAAGAGAATTGGAAAGCTGGTTTCGAGACGGAGATGATCCTGACGTTTTGTGTCCCAGTAGTAAGTCTCCTCCCCCTTTTAAGACCGCCGAACTAACAGGTCACAGATCATAGAAAGCATCACAAACCCCAAAGTAAGACTAGACAAGTGGTTCTGGGACATTCTCGACAACTTTCGAAGATCCAACCCACCTACGAGCACCGCAGAAGGCCACCAAGCACGACACGTCAGAGAAAACTCGGGAGGAATACCAAGCCTCCGCATGCGCAACCTAGGCATGCTCCCAGACTTTATAAACAAGCCCGAGATGCATCGAACTGAGATAATATGTGCCTATCACAGACTACGTCTTGATATGGAAAAGATGTCGCAAATCGTTCAGGCTGTTAGCTTGCCTCCTGGATCTTCGCCTACGGTTATGCAGCTTCGACTTTCGAGGTCTTATTACTCGGCTTATTCGGTGTTGCTTTGCATCATTATTATAATTAACCACCTCATGCAAGCATTTGACCCATACAGCTTGTCTCTGGTTTCAGAGGGGGCACTATTCTGCAGCGAGGTCATCACCATGGCCCACAACATCAGCCAATACAGACCACTTGGAGCAAGTCATGTGCCCTTGACTCTGGCAATCGCATGGGCAGCGACGGATGAACCCGTCATGAAGGCACAGCTGGAAGCACTACTGTCTGCGTACCAAGAGGACTGGACGGTGACTAAGTGGTTGACGATGGGATACTGGTGGAGGAGCAAGTTTGCAGAGCTTCGCGAAAAACTGGCTCCTATGATTCAATCTGAGGAGCAGGAGCTTGCGTTGATCAAGGAAGGTGAAGCAGCACATAACCCTGAACAGGCTCCAGAGCAGTGCTGCGTTCAATAAGGTGTGTGCCAGGAGGATAGTCACTGCGGGGCGGTGACTTGCTGCGGGCAGTTGATGTCGATCATGTATCATGACTTGGATTGGTCTTGGGGAGTAACTTGGAGATATCAGGAGTACATTGGGGCATATGGATAGGGGGCATACAGATTGGACCTTGAATACAACACGGTTTCCATTCGCTACAAGAAGAGGTGTGAAGTGCATACAAACACAACATCTAAGTATACCACGTAGGCTCAGGATACTCCCCAAGCAAAAGATACCTCCCCAACTCCCGATTCTTATAAGCAACAGGATCATGCAAACTATGAGTCCTAAGATCCCTCCAAAACCGATCCAAGCCAGCTTTGGAGGCTGTAGACCTTGAACCAGTAACCTCAAACACGCCAGCGGTGACTTTGAGTCCAGTGTCGGTGGTTACCACTTTCAGGGTGGCGACCCATTCGGCAAACTCGCCGCGCTCTTCGGCTGTGATCTGGGATCGGTTGGTGGAGTATTTGGCGTAGATTTCGTCGGCTTTTGCGATTACTTTTTCCGCTAGGGCTTCTGCTGCGCGGATGTGGGCGAGGAAGTTGCCGTAGGTTGAGAGGATGTAGAATTCATCAGTAGCATTTTCCTTGTTCTAGATTTTATTAGAGATGAGCTGTTGTTTAGCGGTTGTGGCACTTACGTCGCCTCCATAAGGCCAGGCTCGGGTGTTCTTGAGGGTGTACTGAGATGCGTACTCAAGAGCACCAGCAGCGATGCCCAGGTACAAGTTGGCAAAGTTGAGCTGCACACTATCATAAAGTCAGTAATTGCTCTCACATCTCTGATATAAATACTCACGTAGGAAGAAGCAAGCTGGCAAAAGGAATAGCCAAAAATGTTAGGATCAGGCTTCTTAGCCTCAGCATCCCATCCAAGAGCATCACTCCAAGGAGCAGAAACATTCTCAATATTGACACTTCCAGACTCTGTCAACCTTACACCAATGTTATCCCAGTTATGCTTAAACTGGACACCAGGCTGTTGAGTAGGTACGACAGCAAAGATGTGTTCTTCCTTTTCTCCGTAGACGCCTTCAAGAACAGTAAGATCTGAGATGACGCCTCCAGTGCTGAAATTCTTGAAGCCGTTGAAGATAATCTTGTCGCCGTCAGAGGTTATCTTGAGATCGCTGTCTCGGGGGTTGACGGCTCCTCCGACAAAGTAGTTGTTGGTTATGATGAGCTTTTGGGTTTTGTCTGCTTGTTCGGGGCTGCCGACGACGTTGGCGGCTGTTGCCCAGACAAGATGGTAGCCCAGAAGCATACCAATTGAGCTTCGACTATATAAGCATCATGATCAATTCAAAGGCAAAGATAGACTCACCCATCCTTCTTGGCAACCTCCCTTACAGCCCTAAACCCAACACTCCAAGGCTGCTCACCACCGCCATACTTGGCCGGACCAAGAATCTTGAGCAAACCCGAATGCTTAAGAAGTGCAACTTCCGCCTTGGGAGACTTGTTGGCTTGTTCACGGACGACAGCATCCTTTGCTAGTACATCAGCAACGTCTTGGGCTCGCTTGATCCAGGCATCGGCATCTTTGGGAAAATCCGACCACTGAGCTTCATATTCTGCGTAGACGGCAGGGTCTGTACTTTCGAAAGTAGGGGAAGTCATTGGTAAGGTGAATCTGGGGAAAGTATCTGGATGAGGGTGTTTCGGTGAAGAGAATGGTAGAACTATGCGAGCGGCAACCTTCCACTTGTGGATCTTTATAGATGTTGGGGGGAGTCATCAGCCATTCACATTCTCCTTCGCGCATGGAATTGCGTTTCTCAACCTCTACATCTCGTTATTCGTAAATGCAATTTCCACGCAGCTCCGATCGACCTCGGCACTCATCAAGGTGACCAAGTATTCAGCTTGTCCATGACGAATCTTGATCTACAGATGGTGTCAGGTACACGTGGGATACAGACCTCAGCTCCGGTGAAGAGTCGTATGATCTGCGGTTCTTTGAGAAAGGTGAATTGATGTTATCTTTTGGTAGAGGTTGTGATTGGTGTTGTGAGGGTTGACGTCTTATGGGACTAAAATGGTGAGCGGCAGATTCGGTAGTGTTCGGTAATGGTTGATTACCCCGGCATTTGTGAGGGATTGAAGGATCTTATCAGTAATTCCGGGACTTGATGCATCTGAAAGCATTTCTGTTCTATACCGGCACGTACTGTTGGCTTGATAGATGCAACTCCTCTTGCTTGCTTCGACCCACCCATCCCCCATCAACACAACTCTGCTTGCTGATATTCTTATAGATACTGTCTAATATACAACTCTAGAATTCTTTGATTCAAAGTCCCGACTTTATTTCGTCCAAGAAGTCTATCACCATCAGCCCATGATAGCCACGTACCTGACCCACCCCAGCAAGCACGCGATCGGGGTAGCATTATTGCACAAGCCGGTAACCCGACAATCCGACGGCACTTGAGCTTCCCCTCAATTGCGTAATCCTAGATAATAGCTCTTATCAGACGTAAAGAGATGGCCTTTATCTTGGCTTTATGAGGTTATTCTTGCAGCTTTTCTTGAACCTCTGCATCCGTGAACAAACCAACATCATGTCTACCGAAGCGGCTGCAAAGCCCAAGAAGCAACTCATCATCAATGCCTTTGTAGAGTCTTGCAGTGGTCATCAGTCTCCTGGTCTCTGGAGACATCCTGATGATCGCTCTTGGGACTTTAACAATATTAGCCATTGGGTTAAGCTTGCGCAGTTGCTTGAGAAGGGAAAGTTTCATGGCATCTTTATTGCCGATGTTCTTGTGAGTTTGAGCACGCTTATCTCATGCTTCAGTTAACTGACGATGAAAGGGATCTTATGATGTCTACAAAGGGCCTCGTAACCCGGATCCTGCCATCATCTCTGGCGCTCAGTGGCCTGTCAATGAGCCCTTGGCCACTGTGCCTGCCATGGCAGCTGCTACAAAGAACATTGGCTTTGGTGTTACTGTTGCAACTACTTATGAGCAGCCATATCATTTGGCGCGTCGTCTGAGCACCGTGGATCACCTCACAGGCGGCCGACTTGGCTGGAACATTGTGACAGGTTACCTTGACTCTGCTGCCAGAAACCTGGGACACACAGAGCAGCCTAGCCACGATGAGAGATATGCCATTGCCGAGGAATACGTTGATGTCACATACAAGCTCTGGTAAGCCATATTTCTAACATCATCGACTCTCGACTGACCACCTCAGGCAATCTTCATGGCGTGACGACGCAGTCAAACTAGACCGCGAAAAAGGAGTCTACACAGACCCCTCCCTAGTCCGTCTAATCAACCACTCGGGAAAATACTACAACGTCCCAGGCCCACACATCTGCCAGCCATCCCCCCAACGCACCCCCCTAATCCTACAAGCCGGCACATCCAAAGCAGGAAAGAACTTTGCCGCAAAGCACGCAGAGGCAATCTTTGTAGCCGGACACAGTCCTGCGGTGGTCGCTAAGAACGTGGCAGAGATTCGTGCGTTGGCAAAGGAGCAGTTTAACCGTGATCCTGCATCTATCAAGTTTTTGGCAATGTTTTGTCCTATCATTGGAAAAACGCAAGAAGAGGCAGATGCGAGATATAAAGAACTCGTAAGCTACGGCTCTGAAGATGGAGCTTTGGCTTTGTTTGGCGGCTGGACGGGTATAGACCTTGCGCAGTACGGTGACGACGAGGAACTTCGGTACGTCGAGTCCAACGCCATCCGCTCAGCAGTCGAATCTTGGTCCAGGTCTCTACCAGGTGTTCCAAAGTGGACAAAGCACACGGTGGCAAACCACATCAAGGTCGGCGGACTGGGAGCCACAGTGGCGGGAACACCAGAACGTATCGCTGATGAGATGGAGAGGTGGATTGATGAGGCTGACATTGATGGTTTCAACCTGTCTTATGCCCTTCTTCCTGCTACTTTTGAAGAGGTCATTTCTGATTTGCTGCCTGTGTTGAGGAAGCGAGGGCTCTTTTGGGATGATTACGCTGTTGATGGGGGAACTTATCGGGAGAATCTCTACGGGAAGAAGGGTCTTGCGAGGCCTCCGGCGGATCATCCGGCAGCTCAGTATCACTGGACCAAGGATCAAGAGTAAAGAGTTATACAATCAGATTTATTACGACGCAAATAGGTTGCACTCGCCTTTCGCACTCCAACATGTGGTGTCAGGCCAGGGTAGCCCCATGTACGAGTCACCATGGTGCCCCTGGAACAAGAGTAAGCTCGTAATCCGTATATTCAATTCAGCCTTGTGGGGAATATCGCTGCATGGAGCATGAAACTGTCGGTTAATAGATGATCTTATAGAGGCTGAGTCAGGTTGACAGTTGGCCATTACTACACTCGGCAGAACCAGCCGCCAACCAATGGCGTACCAGCCAGGGATCATCTCGAGATGCTACATCAATATGAAGAATGTTTAATGGGCAAAGTATATATGAGTGCGCCAAGAGTGATCAAGAGAAGCAACTGCACTCTAGCTTCTCACTACCGTATCAACTCTCACGGCCACGATGATCTCCCAAGCCAAGCTACCCTTCCTCATCCACGACATAATCTCAACCTTCGCCGGCCTCACCTTCATATTCCGACCAAAAGCTCAACTCTCACCACTTACACCGTCCGCCTCTCTCATCCTCCAATGCTACGGCGGTCTAATCCTATTCACCAATCTCATCGCCTTTGTCTTTCTTACACGGACGTTTGACGAAACTTCACGTCTTGTGTCTTTGGCATTCGCGTTTTTGGCATTGTTGGCCTACGCATCGAGCCGTTGTTAGGCTAGTTTATGGAATCGAAACGAAGGGGGAACTTGGGAGGACTTTGGGGGGACCGGTTGTTCATTTGGGTGTTCACGGCGTTCTCATTGGGATGTTTCTCTGGTCTGGGCTGGTAGAGTAACGCAAGAAAGTAGTTCAGGCGCTTGGATGGAGGACCATAGACCGCTTTGACAATGCCTTCAAAGCATGCACAGAAACTATATTACAACTACAGATTCCGCCGGGAGTGTAAGGGTCGCTTAAATGCCTTGTAAAAGCGCAATCCAGATTTCCTAACTGAGATACTTTCGTTCATGACAATCTCCGCAAGGTTCACTAAGCCCAGAAAGAGGCAAACACAAGGCCAAATACTGGTCTACAGTTGATACTTTTGCTTCCTCAGCCAACAGAGCATTCAAGCTCGAGCGTGCCATTACAACCATAGAGGCAGCCAATATTCCAATGCCCGCCTATTTCCACATTTCCTATAGAAATTTCGCCTACAATACGGAATACGCTGAGGTGGGCCATGTAAGCAGGAGGCGAAGCGGCGCTCCGTTTTCCCAACATGGGTGGTAGAGATCAGCCCTACATACCATGACATCACATTCTCAGGGATTTCATCACCCAGGGGCATACATAAATCCATTTCATAGCTTATAAAACCAGCATGTTGTTCTACAAAGCCTACTATTTTGCACTACACCTCTAAGGTACTTCACTACCAAATATGCCTCTCTTACCTCGCATGCACCTATTTGAAATCGACGACCAACCATGGTTAGTTTCAGAATCATCCATCTTTAGACATCCCAAGTCTTCTCACATGATGTCAGGTTCCCACCCTCTCTACGTGTGATAGTCCAAGCCATTCTTGCCCAAACATGGTCCCTCAATCTCCCAATTCCTGATCGATCGCCTGCCCGAATCGCAGCATCAAAGCTCATCCAGCACCTAGATTCATCCCTCTCCTCACTTCGATTCGTCGACTTTTGCGCTGGAGCTGGCGGACCGTCGCCGCTTATCGAACAACAAGTCAACGCGTACCTACGCAATAACAACCGTGAAGAAGTCGACTTTGTTCTCACAGATATTCACCCAAATATTGACGCCTGGGCACGAATCTCCAGTCAAAACCCACGTATCATATATGATGGTCAAAGTGTGGATGCATCTCGAGTTCCTGAGAGGCTCACCCACTCCAAGGATGGTCGACAGGTCTTTCGTCTATTCAGCCTAGCATTCCATCACTTCGACGATGATTTAGCTCGACGCATTCTCAAAGACACTGTTGAACGGAATCAAGGTTTCGTCATATTCGAACTTCAGGATCGTAGCATCATGAGCTTTATAGCAGACCTCCTTCTACCAATCGGTGTGATCCTGTCAGCGCCCTACTACGCCCTGAAATGGAGGGCACCATCCGTCTTCATCTTCACTTGGCTTATTCCAATTATACCCTTGGTCTTGATATGGGATGGAATTGTGTCTTCATTACGCACAAGGGAGCCGGAGGAGGTCGAGATGCTGCTTCGTAGCTGTGGTTCTGATGCAAGTGGGTGGGAGATGAGAAGCGGGAAGGAAATGTTTTTGTGGCCTTGTGGTCACCTCAACTGGATCATCTGTCAACCAGTGAAGAATTGATTCGAAATGTAGTTTTTCCTTCCTCATTTAGACTACTTTGAACAGGCCTCCTATACCATCACAATATCCAGGCCATCTCCCTCCCACTAGTATTCACAACTCTACTGCTCCAACTTCTGATCCAACAAAAACCTAATAAGCCCCCTCTGCAAAGCACAAGGCGCAGCACCCCCATGATCCTCCCCCTCAAACTCCCACTTCCAAACCCCCCTAACATTAGGCGACTCCTCCATCCTCGCCGCCAACTCAAGCGCATTATCCTTCATCCTCCTCGCCGCAGCCCACTTTTGCTTTCGCTGAAACGTCTCGTCAGAGTCGCCGGGTTGACGGATCAGGGTCTGCTCTGCTCCGCCAAACATTACGAGCAGGCGTGGGGCTTTGCCTGTGAGGGGTTCGCGCTCGTGGAAGCGGGCTTCTTGTTCTTTGACGATGCATTCGTGGTTGAACCAGATTGAGGGACTGGCTGCGATAAAGGTGTCAAACGCCTCGGGCTTTGTGAATAGCGCGTTGAGAGTAAAGAGTCCACCGTAAGAGTGTCCAAAGAGCGCCCTTGGTCCTGAGTTGACCGGAGCACCCGAGAATAGAGTCTTGTCGACGTACGGCGCAATATCGCTCCGAATAACATCTAGAAAATCATCTGCCCCTCCAAATGGACCCAGATTAGGTTTTCCATCAGGACCAGGTGGAATATCGTATGTCCCAGCCGAAGATGGAACGGTGAGATCGCCACTTCTGCGCTTATCATAAACGCATGTCTTGTTGGGATACCCAATAGCCACGATGATAGTCCTAGTATGGTTCGTAAACTCTAGACGACGGACAATATCCGTAGCCGTAAAGAAGTAGGCATTCCCATCAACGACGTAGCTTAAAAATCAGTCAGTTTATTCAACAGCAGCGATGAGGCCTTTTGCTCACATTGTGGAGACGCTTTTCCCAGCGTCATTCTCAGGCGGGATCCGCTCCTCGCTCCAACAAAGAGGCCAAGAAACTTGAACAAGGTACTCTCCTCTCCTCGTAGGAAAGAGGAACTGACACGAGTTGTAAGCGTTTGCGTTCTCAAAAGCCAAAGGAAGCTGCGTCATGATGCCGACAATTTTTTTTGATAGAGATGAAGTTGAAAGGTTGAAACCCAACAGATCCTGCAGGATGACATTTCTAGCACCGCCCACCACGCTCCCCCATGAATTGCATAATAGTCGACCCATGCATCACGGTATTGTATTGGCGGGAGAGTAGCTGGTCCCTTGGCAACCCACGACTCACTACCCAAACAGGACAAGTCGTTCCGCTCGCTTGAGTAATCATCACGGTATGTTGGGGATTTGTGATTATCAGATAAGATTGCGCCCGGGAACCGAGCCAACGGGAGGGGAGGGTGTGGATCGGCAGGACTGGGGGGAACCCGATCTCGGTACGAATATGGCACGGTACGAACATGGAGAGGATGAGGTAACGTTAAATGATAACGTGGGTATGATTCGCTTGCATGCTGTTAGTTAGGCGAGGGATTCAGAAAGCACGGCTTCAACAATAGGTCACCCCAATTTCGTCGAGAACCAACATCTAGGAGGTGCAGACATGTGACAGGAGCCTCGAGCAACTAAGAATTTATTAATAATGGATAATTTGTAAAGGTAAAGGCCTGTTACTATGGTTTAAGTGTAATACACAAAAAGGAATTTGACTCGAGACTATGCCTATATTGCCCTTAGATTCAAGAAACAACTTCGTGAACGAGGAGACTGATGAGATGTCGGTTCCACTACTTAATTGCAAAAATTCATTCCTCCATAGCCACCCGCTCAGTAGACCCTAAGATGCGAGGCGCTTCCTCACTGAGGATATCGTAGATAGTTTCCGCAATGACTGGCGCAGACTTCTCCATAGCTGGGATTGTAGTACCGAACCAAACTGGCACAACGGCCAACATCCCCAATCCAGTCACAGCACCCACACCAAGCCCCAGAGCAAGACAGGCACCATTGACGCCCCAACCCACCGCAGGCAATGTTATGGCCATACTGGTGAATCTGGCTACTCCGTTCGAACACAATTTTGAGGCAAGGACATTGGAGATCCCGATCAACATGCCGTTAGGTGCTGTCGGGAGGTTCATCTCCACCAGCTCCTTGCCTTTGTGTTTCTCTCCTTCAATTCGCAAGGGATGAAGGCTGTCTGGGAAGTGCAGTGGTTCTTTGATAGTAATGCTGTACCACGAAGGAATCAAGAGGTGGAAGATGACATCCTTGCCTTTGTTCGACTCTTCCATTAGTCTTTGTCTGACATCTTGCATGAAAAGACAAATAGTGTCCAGATTGTCGGATTTTGCGCAAAACTCTGGAGGGAGAGATGTTTCTCTGATCAATCGATGGAACGCTCCGTACCAATTAGTATCCGGGTGATAGACGAAGAATCGATGCATATGTCGCTCGGGCTCGTCAATGTCGTCGACTTTCTTCTGGATGAGATCGTATACCGCTCTGGCAAATCCATCGGGGCCGCCAGCACCCGAGACAGTGATGGTATTCGTGTCGCGAAGGTGGTCAGAAATAACGTTGAGGGCTTGGATGATTTGTTGTCCTTGAGCAATCTGGATGGCCGAGAAGGTCTGCATCCACCGGCCATAATAATTGATATGATCCACAAGCGAGTCTCCGATGACATGAATGCCATGATACTCTCTGACGACAGTCTTCGTCGCACCCTCGCCCATTTTACCTGACATAGCTGAAGGAGTGTCTTGAGGCTGTCCTGTGTTGAATTGACTTGAGTGCTGACTGCTGCCGCCGGTGTTTGAGTCCCGAGCACAACCTTTTTGAACTCTGCGGATGAATATGGACAAGGCCTCGAGATACCGCCCCCGGTAAACTGCATCAGCTGCATCGACAACAGTAGCAAAGTCTTCCCTGACACCAGCGACAACGGGCTTCGCTAGCTCTTTGGGAAATTTCACAAACGCGTCGTGATGGAGCTTGAGATAAGCCTCTTCGTAAGGCAATTCTGGATACCAATCTTTTGCAAGTTGGCGGATCTCCATGTCGTGGAGGATACCAGCAACGTCCATCTGAACGGTGGCAGTTCGGGATGATCGATCTTCGATAGAAATGTTTGTGTTCCTTGAGAGATGACGAGAAACAAAACCCTTCCGTCACTTTGGAAAGAAATATGACTTGGGATACAGGCAGTGTGCACTTGGTCATCCTAAGTAGACAACCAGAAGTGCGGGGTTCTAGTCTGTTTGTTTTGTTTTTGTACTTGGTCGAAGGGGGAGGCCTCTGAGCAACCCAACGGAAATTTGTGTTGGTACTGTTCGTTATCATGTACACCCTCTTTATGCCTTGAGGCCATCCGACAGACCCAACGTAGCATAGCCCATGGCGCTTAGGCTTATACTGCGACTCGTCAGCTTGGGCATTTAGCCCTGCATTGAGTTACATGCCTCCCATTCGCTATACCTGGCCCGAATTGGAGGCCAGCTTTAATATGACGGGACCAACGATGAAGCAAGTGGATAAAGCCACCTCTTTACCGTGTTCGATTCAAGGATATTGGCATCAAATAGCCAGGCCTTGCCGCTGACAATGAATTTGCATTGACTGAGAGCATAATTTGCCCTATGAGGTAAATTAGTACAGGATTGTCTCTAGATTGGTGCTGCAAAGTATCGACTGTTATAGCATAGGGTTAAGTGCATTGCGGGTTGGGTTGACTGACACTTATGTAAAGTTGGAGGGTGATGATTCTGAGCACCCATAGAAGCTCACGTGTTACGGCTGTGTTGTTTCCGTTAGGTTGCTCAGAGGCCTCCCCCTCGCAACTCGATAAAGTCTTTTTAAACACCCAGCCTCAACTAATCCCCCGGTGGGTTTTGACGGGACGTCGTTCGAGGATAAGCCCCTATCTATCATTTATCATGACGAGCCAGTTTTCCTCGACCCAAGACTGCTACACACCCGAGTACAGAAATTCTCAACCCGTACCTATTAGGCCAACTCCTCACTTTTCTAGTTCGACATGCGCGATGCCTCAATGCTCAAGTGGAGGAAAGATATATATGGTACAAGAAACGGTCACTGTGCCAACAATGACCGATAATCTTGATTAGCTAGATATAGATGTATCTATTTCGTCATTTCATCAATGTGTTTCCTGGGTGTGCTTCTCAGATCCTCCAATGGTGGTAGTAGATTTCATATACGATAAAGCCAAGGATCAAGGGCTAAGGCCACTGATGTTGAGCTCATACCGAGCAAGAGTGTCCAGTATCCTAAAATGTACTCATGAACAGCCTACTAATGGTCAACGACCAGCTTTTATCCTAGCCATTTAAAAGGGACAAAGAGCCGGTATAAGTCATGACTGTGATTAGTTATGTGGACGAATAGATATATTATTTATATATGTATCCAGCATCAAGATGTACAAAGGCATATGGGGATGACAGGGTTGAGGATCTCATTCAAGCCTTGGAGAGATCAGCATCCCAGCAGAAGACCTACGGCCAAGTGTTTATGCTACTAGATGAAACTGAAGTGCGATTAACTTGCATTGGTTTCGTAGTACAATATTGAAGATAGTCTTATAAGTACGAAAATACCGCTTCTTCATCCAGCATAAATATGTCCCTGCTCATGGCATGGTGTTGTCGCTGTACGACACACAAGCCAATCATGCATTGCATTAAAGTGCATAATTTAACCCAGTTGCCCCAGGCTGGTATCGTGGGGTAACTACCCTGCACTTCACGCAACATGACCGTGGGCAATTTCATGATCGGCAGCTGAACCGACACCCACCATCATGTATGCCAAGGTCTCTTATCTCAGACCAAGCATTAACCTAGATAGCTCACCTGAACTTTGTTCCCCTCCTTTTCTTAACAAAATGCATCCTCAAGTGTTCCATCAAGGCGTCTCGTAGGATTCAGCGGACTCAAACCCCTTGCGTAAATGCCGCTGAGCTAAGGTTGCCCGCGAACCGCAAGCCCGGAAGCCGGTGGTAACAAGCTCCAACCCGACGCCGTTCGCGTGTTTATTTAGCGGAGGATGAAAAGGCCGCCAGCCGCCAAGCTCCGCTGCCGTCTTGGCTCTACACAGGGGACGCCTGAAAACGCCAACAGGGACCCTTACGGATGCAGGACCGAGTCAAACTGAAGCCAGTGAGGTCATTCCACAGACATTTCGGCGTCGCTAATACGATGAGATACGAAAGAAGGATCAAATAATCGACAGCAAGGATCAAGCCAACTCAGGGACCGGGTATCTGGGAATTGCGTCGTGGCGCACGATCCGGAACCAATTGTTCGACGCCATAAACGGTGAAAGGATCTAAATGACGGGATGGCTCAATAATTTTGAGTGGAATGTATACGACGAGCGCATATGTAATGCAGTGGGCACTGGTGTAATTCAAGGGGTGTGTGTGTGTGTGTTGGTGGCTTACCCGTTGCGTCTTTGCTTAGCCTCATTGGAATGGAATGACCTCTCTTTTTTGTCTTTGTGTCTTGTGATGAGCTTCCATATTGAGCGAGCAAAAGAATTCTTATCATCCGCATTCATTCTTATCAACCTTTGGTCCGTTCATCACAATCTTTGGGGTTTTTATCGATCTGGGGTGGTTGGGGGGGGAAGATAAAACCCGGATACATGCATAGATATTCCTCTAGTGGACCGCCCGTCCAATCCTCGATCAGACTTTTTGCATGTGCCCGAGACCTTCTCTGATCCGGCCGGCTCTTCTTGGCGGGTGGCTCTCAGCTTGCCGTCCAATGCACGTGGGATTTTGTCGCATCATTCTACGGGGGGCACCCCCCTTGTGATTTCTTTTATCCAAGATAGCGCGTTCGCAATGAACACTTTAAAATGCCCGTATCTGCTGTTTCTCCCCCCCCGTCCCCGTCCTGTTGGGTTTGAAGCTTCTGTCCCAAGTCCCCTACTTCATAGCCTCATCCTTCTAGGCTGGGGACTTCTTTTTCACCTCGACACAGCCCACAAACCCCTGCATGTCAAACGAATTGGCTTTTTTTTTCTCTCTCTCTCTTTTCTCTGACAAGGCTTGAATAGCCCTGTCTAGTTCCGACGTCATGGCCAACTCGGCCGATAACATGACATGCATCCTCCCAAAATGGCTGCTGCCACTCCTCCTCTCCACCCCGATAAAAGCCCACACGCAGCCCTCACTGCTCGAAAAAGGTTTACTTTTACCTCTTACATCACACAACGACCAAGAAGAGATGGGACTCGCTGCGCAATTCACAAGAAAGACGTTGCCCATGGCTTTGGCCTTGCCTTGGGTGGCTAGCATGCTCATGTCTTGGATCCCCTTTACCAAGATTGGTCTTTCTGAAGCCCCCACGTTCCTGTAAGTTTTTTTGATTCAAGCGCAAACGTACAAATCATTCCTAACACTTCCTCAGCACCCTCGCTGCTGGCGTCAGCACTCTGGAGGTTCTCAGCATCATCGCCGTCTTCATCTACACCTCCATCTCCCCAGCCGCCGTCA
Source organism: Fusarium oligoseptatum (assembly GCA_003946995.1). Classification (NCBI taxonomy): domain Eukaryota; kingdom Fungi; phylum Ascomycota; class Sordariomycetes; order Hypocreales; family Nectriaceae; genus Fusarium; species Fusarium oligoseptatum. Next base: position 20,630 of record NKCK01000002.1, read on the forward strand.
ACGCCGAACCTGTCGAAAACGGCCGCTCCAGCACCCTGCAGGAAAAGTTCCTCCGCGCATGGTTCTGGTTCCTCTTTGTCAGCCCTTTCGTCTCGAGTATCGTCGTGGTGTTGATGGCTAGCGACATTTCTTGCGATGACGATGAGGACTTGGATGTGCACCAGCCCATCTGCAAGGTTGGCATTCGACTTATCAAGGCTACTGCTCTCTGCCGAGCTGGAATTATGTGAGTATCTACAAATTCTTGGTGTGTTTCTTCGTCTAACTTTCTGCAGCGCCATCTTTCTGTTTGCCATGTCTTCGTGGCTGGATTCAAAAATCACCCAAACCAACTGAACCTACAAGCCCAAGGAAACCATCCAAAGATACCCCCCGAGAGAGCTGAGTTTATGGCATCACGTCTCTTGTAAATCGATACCCAAATGAATTATTAGATATGTCTAGATAACGAACAAAAACAAACATCATCACCAAAGTGCTCCCTTCGGCTTCACCGCATTCTCTCACAAACTCTATTCAACCCATGCAATCTCACGATACCCCTTCTTAGACTCTAGACCCGAAAACAGAGGCACTAATGTCCAATAACGCCCCTCTTGTCCACGTCTTCGGCAGTTGTCGTCGTCATCCGGGGGTTTTCCACAACCCGAACTTCCCCCACATCCCGCCTGTCGTCGTCACCAATTGTCTGAGCGAGACATTTGTCGTCAGACGTAAGCTGAATTGCTTCCCTTGACACGTCTCCAACCTCAAGGATTCAGACAGGAAAAAAGGCACAGACTTTTTAGGGATTCAAGGTTGATCCGACACTCCGACATAACTCGCAAAACTGGGGACCAATCCTGGAGCTGAAAAGATTTCCTCTGCCAAGAAGTTGTTGGGCTCCACTTGTAAGCAACAAGGGAAGGGAAATCACTCAGGGCCAAAGCTTTTTTTTCAGCGTCAGCCCTGCTGGGCAGAATTTCACTGTTGGTCCGTAGACGATTCGTGCAGAGGAAGTGTTGTGATTTGAGATGATCATGCGGCTTGGAGACTTGCAACTGGCTTGAATTCTTAAGCATGTGTCAATGGATTGATGACTGCTTGCATTTGTCACTGCAGATCAATACTCTTTGCTTTGTTTTTGATGACTTTCAGGCAACTATGTATGTGCAGCCAACATACAGGTATCATACGATTCTAAGCAGCAGCTGAACGCCTCGTGCAATAGCCTCGCAGAAAATACGAGCCCGAATATTTTCGGGAATCCTTCCAAGTTCTCAAATACTGTAAATAATAGCCGCGGATGAAGTGCAATTGACGCACAACTACTTGTCCCTTCCCTCGGCAACCTGGAACTAAAGCTAGACTCTTCTAATACCAGGGCCGCGTCACTACATATCGTCAGTCAAACGTCCATTACGTTGACCCATGTAATTAGTTTAACGGATTCGTCCTTCAACCGCGACTCCTTCCTCCTTTGTAGTCGGGCGTAATTCTGGAGCCTGAAGGATCTGATCTTGCTGATGCCAAGCAATGAAGGATTTTGGCAGCCTGACGTAGATCCTGCGAGGTCAGGGCAACTCGACTGATGTGTGAGATCTTTCCGCCACCCGTCTCGGGAGTATATTTCTTCTCTTGGTAACCTAACACGGAATTATTCGTGTTTAATAGTTAGAGTTGAAGCCGGGATAACCGAGCTAGAAGATCATGTTCAATACTTGGCCAGGGTGATAGGGATGGTCATTGGTCTGCTCGGAAGATGTCATCATGAACCTCACCAAGGGCTCTAGAGATGCTAGTCCAATTAAAGACTTGTAACTCGGCGTGATAATGCTACAAACCGCTCGCTCTTGAGATCTTCTGGCTCAGTTATCCCATCTCGGGTCAGGCTTCAACTATAACAAAGAACACTTTTCCGCCTGCTTTTACTTTTCCTACCAATGCCCACTTTCCGGCGGATATTCGAGCCGTAGAGCAAAAAGATGCCCAGATCCGGGGAAATTATAGGATGGATAGTAGGGACAAGCGTCGTCTCTGAGGCCTTCCACTCGGACAAGCTATGGCATCCAGCCGTAACAAGATGAGGCCTCATCTCAAGCCAAGCTCCTAGAGTATTCAATAGCATGCCTTCCTCTTACTCCCACCAATGAGATTACCCAATCGACCCTTTTTTCTCGGGGATGCCGCTTTACAAGGGGTGATGGCACTCCAACTCGGACTCAGAAAAACTCAAAATGTGAATCCGACAGGGTACCCCAGTTCTGCGGCACCGTTTTACGCACCGATCATAACAAAGCTCCAACGGCCAAGCTCTTAAATAGGTATCGAGCTAAGGATGGAGCTTCTAATTAACGTTTGCGTAATACGACCTTCTTAGGTGCGGCGCTTATCTTTCCTCCGAGCCCGATCACGGGGTGATTGCACGAACAGGCGGTGAAACGAGCGGCATATCGACTACCAAGGCTATTTTTATTTTTATTTTTCTCTTTATTTGTGCTCCTTGTGGGATAATTCGTGGCGGCTAAACTCTTAACTTTCGCCTGGATAGCCAATGGTGGTGAGTCTCTTCTCGTGCTTAGCCGCTTGACTATTTCGAGCACGCTCTTTCAACAACACTGAGAAGACACGAGGATAAAAAGAGAAGCGAATTAGATATTTTCTGAACCAAGTAGATAGATGTGCAAGCTCATATGACGGTATTAGCCTGTTATACAGGCTTTGTAATCATGCGATTTTAGCCTATCTATGCTATCTTCCGAGTCATGTCCGGCTACACTCAATAAACACCTCACTTGACCACTATCACAAACTCAACTCATCTCAACATGTCTCGCAACCTGACTTTAATGTCCCTCCCTGACGAAATATTACTAGAAATCTTTACACTTTTCCCTAAGCATCTCCTCCTCCGTCTAAGACATGTCAGTCGCGCGTTCGCCCTCCTCACCACGCCAAGTGCATTTCGAAACCTCCGACTTCGGGCCTACGACGATGAACCGCAGCGCTTCATACAAATTGCCACATCCGAAAAACTTAGGACTCACGTCCAAGAGGTCACCTGTGATACCTGGAGTGATCCCGAATTGGATAGACGAACTGTCTATGATATGCAAGATGTTCAAGCTTACTCGGATTTCTTGGAAGCGCTACCTTATGTCGCCTTGTTCAGGAACCTGGAGACTTTTCACCTGAGATTCGGTACCATTCAGGAAGAGTCACTGATTATCAGAGGTACCGTCATTGAGCGTATCTTTCATTATCTGGCAGGGATATCGCCTAAACAATATGTTGGCGAGACAGCACATCCAGCCCGTTATTTTGAACCTCTTCAGCTCAAAACCCTGACGATATCAAATCTGGATGACGTTATCATAACGGACCTCACGGAATCGGAAGCATTTCAGGCTGTTACCGGTTCACCAAGTCTTGTCGACCTCCGCCTTTACCTCGCCGTTGATACCGAAGGCCTCGCAGAGTCCTTCAGTAACAAGTGTTCGGGCAAGTTGGACCTATTCGAGACACTTCCATATACCTGGCTCAGGCCTTCAGTTGCGAACAACCTTAGGATCTTATCCTTGTACTGTCACGAACCATGGGGCTGGTTCCCAAAGATGGACTTTCGACTCGTAGGCGCCGGTGACGGGATGCCTAACCTTAAAGTCCTCGCCCTTGGCAACTACACGTTTAGCCACGAATGGCAAATTGAATGGATTGGATCTTTGCGTGTTGATAAACTCTATCCTGATGGCTGCACTATCCTTTTCCAAGCCGGCAAATGGCGTGGTATGGTGTTGGATCAGAGCGAAACTGTGCTGCAAGGCTCCGATGGAAGAGTGCATAGCTTCTCGAATAGTGGCTACTATGTCAAGTCAGAGACACCACGCTCCGTAGGTGTAGCCGAGGCTCTTCATGGAACCCTTCGGTGGCATCACCTACTCTCACACTGGGCACAGTCCATGACCAACCTGAGAGTCTTTAAGATGGGAAAAGGACACTGGGATGATATACCACACGAGGCCATTGATCCGACTTACTATGAGAAGCTGCATATGGCGAGCAGTCAAGGAGCCGCAAACCAACCCTTTACAAATCACGGCTTTCGATACTTTGAGCACCCATCCCCAGGAACAACGGGTAGCGGAATACGGAAATACGGCACAGGCGCTTCTGGGAACGACAAAGACATACTAAAGTATACCTACTGGACTGAGGAGTACACAGATTATGATGAGATGTGGGCGTTACGCAACGAAGAGCGGAGAAGTTTGACAGATGAGCAATGGCAGAGGAAGTATGGGCAAGATGAGTGCAGGAAACTCACGGACGAGGATAGAGCGAGGGATAAGGCAGCATTAGAGGTGATGATTTCTGCTGTTGATGCCAGAAGAGCACGCATAAACATATTAGAAAGTAGATAGGAAGTAAAGATGGGATGAAATTAGAATCTTGAGCCAGTTATCAGATCTGAAGCCTGAAGCCGCAAATAGGCACCCCAATATTCTTCAGACACCCTGATCCGATACGAACAAAGCTAATCAGTAGATGTTCTCCATGCCAGAAAAAAAAAACCTCATCTCCAAACTTTGAAAGTAATAGTAATGCCAAGGTGGTAAACGCTCCACTTGGACAAGGTTGTTGTTCAGCTGGACTTGTCCGCGGCTAGTGATGCATCAAGCTTCCCCACTCGAAGCGGAGATGCGATCTTTCACCTTTCAACATCATCGATAGTCATCTCGGCTTTTGTTCATCCCGGCATCGTTCTAGCAGGAACTAACAGTATCTTCCTTCCCAGTGGCTTAGATTCGACAAGTCAACATCATGTTGATACGATTGGATAATCTCACCGAGCAAGCCCGGCTACTTGTGAACAGCCATCTAGACGCCCTCGACTCATCTCTACACCATCAAATCAACAAAGCCATCCACTCTCACCCCGAAACAGCATACGAAGAATTCTTTGCCCACGACACCATCACCAACTACCTCCAAGACCTCGGCTTCCAAGTGACAAAGCACGCCTACGGCCTCAAGACCAGTTTCGAAGCTTCACTCGGCTCCGGTGGACGACAAGTAGTCTTTTGCGCCGAATACGATGCTCTACCTGGTATTGGACATGGCTGTGGACACAATCTCATCGCCATTGCATCTATTGGCGCGTTTCTCGGCGCAGCTCATGCTCTCGCAACGTTGAAGATACCCGGTCGTATCCGCCTCTTGGGAACTCCAGCTGAAGAAAACGGATGCGGAAAGGGCGAGTTAATAAAATCCGGTGCCTTTGATCCTCCCGAAGACGTCGCCGCTGCTATCATGGCACACCCAGTCCCTGCATCCCTAATCAACTCAGACACAGGCGTAGCAGGTCTAAGATTAATCTCAAGTCACCAATTCCGTGTCGAATTCATCGGCAACGCCGCACACGCAGGCGGAGAACCATGGAATGGAATCAATGCTCTTGATGCTGCGGTGGCTGCTTACAGCAACGTGTCTCTTCTACGACAGCAGATTCATCCTGATGAACGGATTCATGGTGTTATTGAAGATGGCGGTACAATTCCTGGTGTTATTCCTGATTATACTCGGATGCATTGGAATGTACGGAGCCCGACTATGGAACGAGGGGAGAAGCTTCTTCGGAGAGTTAAGGCTTGTTTGGAGGCTGGTGCGGCTGCAACAGGTTGTCAGATCAACTACATCTTGTAAGTTTCCAACTCCAAAAGTCATCCCGCAGTATTACTGACAGTCTGTAGTTCTCCAACGTACATGGACCTGAGAGTCAACGAAACACTCTGCAAAACCTACGTCCAAGACATGGCAAGACTAGGACAAACTATTGCCTTGAACATGGCCGAGCCAGCAACAGCCTCTACAGATATGGGAAACGTATCTTATCTAGTGCCTAGTTTCCACGGTGCTTTTACCATTACTTCGGATCCTAATGTTGCCATCCATAGTCCCAAGTTTGCAGAGGCAGCCAGCACAGATGAGGCTCATGCTACGGCGATAAAGACAGCCAAGGGAATGGCTATGTTGGCGATTAGAGTATTGATTGAGAAGAATATTGCAAATGGCGCGAGGAGAGACTTTGAGACGGACAAGTAGTCTATTGAGGACATCAGAGACACAACATCATGGTCATCTTTTAGGTACCTAAACACAGAAGCAACAATGTCGAATTTATTCAGGCCTTGTTTCTATGCCCGTCGTTTCTATCCTAACCCTATCCCATAATATAAACGCCATCCAAACCTCACCTCATAAAAACTAATCAAATCCGCCAGCCCATTATCCAAAACCTCCATATTCCCAGCCCCAGTAGGATCAAACCCCAAAGCATCAAAAATCAACCTCAGCATCCAAACTAGAAAAAGGTCCATCCAATCCATCAAAAACATTATTACTAGGCAAGAAATCCAATTCAGGCTGCACATCACCGACATTATCAACATTCAACGCCTCAAAAATATCCTGACCAGAACGGCTTAGCTCTCGTCTATACCCTTCCATCGCAGCTTCGGCTTTTTGACTTAGTTCTCCGACTATGGCTCTTAGACTGCGGAAGGAGGAGTCTTCGATTATTCCGAGGAGCTTGTCGAATAGGTCGAGGGCTTTTACTGCTAGGTGTTGGTCGACGTGGATTGATTTGTGGCCTGGGTTTAGGATCATGTTTGCGAGGATGATGATGAGTGCTGAGAAATGAGAGCAACTGCATTGCCTAAAGATTGTTAGCAAGGGATGAAATTGAGCAATGGGGTTCTTACCAGACGAGACACTCTGTTGGTGTAGCCTCTTGGAACAACTTCATACACCCCCGACTTATATCAACACACTTTGTCCAACCATCAGGCAAAGGCGGCTCCTGATCTCTCATCCCACACTTTGGCGACCCAAACCCTTCATCCAAATCCCCAATAGCAGCACGACTGAACGAACTAATCCTCTTAACCCAATCCGCATTATGACTATAAATCCCATGCGTCATGACCTCTGCCAAAAGAAACGAGTGATGCATCTTGGTCATCTGCACAAGTTGACTAGGCCCAACAGTTGCAGAGACGTTTTCAATGTGAAAAACTGTCGGGATTCGTTCGTACCATTGATCTAGCATGGTTTGGAGACGGAGGACTCTTCGTTTGCGTTCTGGGCCGTGGACTTTGTTTGCTCGGTTTGAGTAGAGAAGATCGTAGACTTTTCCCTCGATGTATGCCAGTTCGACTCGTCTTCTGTGGTAGTTGAAGTGAACTTGACCGTTTTTGAGTCCATATCAGACCAGCGCTGTCTGCAGGTGCAAGAGTTGGTAGTGGAATATCCACGTCGTCATCAAACTGACAAGATGGAGTGTTTGCCCTTAGACAAATGTCCTATCCAAATAAGCTGAGTTCTCACCCCAAAGGAATCTATACTTACCTTGTCAAGAGTATACGCAATCCAAAAGACCCTCGATCTCTGCTCCGCCTCAACAGCAGGAAACAACTCCCCCGCATTAGAAGAATGCAACTGCAATCTATGCGCAAGCCTAACAGCCGTACCAATAATGACACTAGCAGGTTTCGGATCACGACTATTCTGAAAAAGCATAACAATGCCCAGAAGAATCTGAACACCAAGCAAATCCTGATCGCGAGTGACAAGTTCCGAAACAACAGTCTGCGCATTCCTCAGACACTGATCAGCTCTCTCAATGTGCTTCATCTGCGTTTCTCCGAGTGCGAGCTGCGGTGTGCGATATCCTAGAGCCATGACGATTTGGATTGCTGCCCATGTTGCTCTGTCGCGGGATTGAGGTTGGTTATACCAGGTATGCAAAACCTTCATGAAAACAGGCTGAGTGAAAAGAGGAATAACCGTATTAAACGTTGAAAAATAATGATCAACAATCGGCAAGACTTCCTCCAAAGGCGGTAACATCAGGAGATCAGGTTCTGGTCCTTCGTAGATGCTCGGATTTATGGGATCAAATTTCCAAGCGTGATTTGCTGAGCGCGCGATTCCAGCATGAAGTTCATTTTCAGCAGAGATTGCTTCTGTGGTTTCGCTTGAGTGACTTTCTGGTGATTGTTGCGTGAGTGAGGATTGCTGGGGCTGAGCTTCTCGGGCGACATTAAGGACGAGTTGGAGTTGGGCTTCTATGCGAGCTAATCTTGACTCCAAAGCCTCTGTGCGGCTGGGACTATACAATGTGAGCATTCACTGAATAATCGCTTAATAAAAAGAATGAGACATACTCTTCCTGCTGCTGGGGTTTGGTCGCTGCCCTGACCCTCGCTGGATTGGCCTTGCGTCGAATAATACTCGTCCGACAGTCTGTATTGTAAAGAATACAATTAGAACAGACAGGTTTGAGCATGTCACATTTGATCTTTTTCGTAAAGCACAAATCGCAGGCTGTTCAGGTCAGTTGTGTCCACCTGCGTAATTGAAGCACACACCTTTGCGACGGTTCGACCTCGTAGGATCCGCATCTTCCGGTGACGTCGCCATTGCTGTCATGTCTGTACCAAACAATTGCCCACTCGAGTGAATGAAAGAAACGAAAAAAGACTGTGTATTTTTTTTGGCAAATCTTTAATCCTGATCTTGGCAGGTTAATGAATGGGTTAGATTGTCGGAATTGGAATGCGAGATTCCTTCCCCCCATGAGCCACGCTTACAAATCCGAATCTAGCGTCGTAGCAAGGTTCAGGCCCCCTTTGATCGACGCACGAGATCTGAGGTGATCTTTTAATTCAAGGCTGAGCTACTCGGACTCGGATTTGAAGAAAGTAAACAATTGCGATCTATACTCTATACTCTAACTCGATCTATATCCAACCCCCCCTAAGCCTTGACAGTCCCATAAGAAACCTGAGGACCAGAATACTGCACAGCCCTAACAAACTCCATCTTCCCCCCATCCTGAACAACCTTCTCAAACCAAGCACCCATATCAGCCCCAAAAGTCTGAAACGCCTCAGGATCACTTAGATCAAATGGTTCAAACCCACGTCCAACCTGCGAAATCTGAGCCTGAGCCGCAACCATCGCAATACCCATGTCCGTCTCGATAGCTTCCACAGGCTTGATCGCCCCTTGTACCCGACCTTCGATGATGGAGGGGACGAGTCGGGGTTCTGCGATTGCTGGTCGCGCGAGTGTTACTCCGTCTACTACCTTTAGTGCATCAATCATTGCACCGACAGATCTCATACCACCAGCGATATAAGTCCTCATCTTATGACCCGGATCAAGAGCCTTGGTGATAGTCTCTGCCCACTCAAGAAAGAATCCCTCCCTCTTGACGGTACTCTCCTTCTTCCACGCCATATTCATATGTTCATAAGTGCCGCCGCTAAGCTCGACAAAGTCAAACTCCAACTTTTCAAGGGTCTCGCATAATTCCCTTGCTTCATCGGGGGTGACACCGCCGTCTTGGAATTCCACGCTGTTGAGCTTTGCGCTGACGATAAAGGTGGGTGAGACGCGGGCTTTGACGGCTTTTGCTATGTCGGATACGATGCGTAGGCGGGATTCGATCGTTTGCGGGCCGTATTCGTCTGTGCGCTTGTTTGTGGTTCGAGAGAGGAATTGAGAGATGAGATATCCGTGTGCAGCGTGAAGTTCAATCCCGTCAAACCCAGCCTTCTCAAGATACTCAGCAGCATGAGCAAAACCCTCGACTACTCTATTAATCTTTTCCTTTGTCGCAGCATGAGGTTTACCAAACGACATTCCCATCTTGGGTTCTGCACACAAATTAGCCCTCTCTCTCACAATCACCGCTCAAGTAAAACTCACCAAGTTGAACATCAGATGCAGAGATGGCGATGGGATTAACTCGCGCCTCAACCTGTCGTCCAGGATGATTCACCTGAGCGACAAGCAAACTTCCATCAGCTTTAGCCCCCCTTGCAAGCTCTTTAAACTTGTCAAAGCGCTCGCCTTCGTATGGTGCATCGAGAGGAATGCCCATGTCTCCAATGTTGCCGACAGATTCGAGTTCAATGTCAATGTTTCCAGTGACGATGACGCCAAAGTTATTCTTGCCCTCGCCCCATCTACACAAATCAGTCTCACGATCACATACTCTTGTGTGTTTACGTACCGCTTGTAAAGTTCAATCAGTTCCTTTGTAGGAACACCCCTCTCTGCAACAATCTTGGGATTCCACGTAGCAAGTCCCTCAGCCATGGGTCCCTTCATGAATCTGTTCTTTGCGACTCTGCCAGATGGGTGAAAGCGAAGTTCCTGTGCCAAAGGCTCAGGGCTTACGTCTCCGGAACTGTAACGAGGGGAGGCCATTGCGATGGTAAAAATGTTGCTGTTTGTAGGTGATTGATGGATTGTAATGTTTGTGTGTCTTGTTCAATCTCCATCATCGTTTCTTCTTGACATTTATACAAGATCTCATCGTAGAGACCTCATCACCGTGGAATCTTCATCGTCTCTGCCATCTCTTCCACGGCGTGTATCCCACCTGTATCCTCCTCCACGGCATCTCTCTCTGCTAGTGTATCCTCCATGGCGCTCCGACATAGAAGCTAGTAACTCTCCACGGGCAACATCGTCGGCGTTCAATCCCAGGACAAGAAACGGAAATAAACCCTCCCTTTCTCTGAATCCCCGAAAGACCCCATAATTCATCGACAAGGATCATCGCCACGGCATTCCACGGAGAACCGGACCAACATTATTAATCCAACCCAATCCTTCATCCGCCCGGTCTCCGAACGGACGAATCCTTTCCCTCTAATTCGTCAGAAATCATCACCACGGTTGAATCCTTCGGTAATTCATCCGTAATTCGGCCGTTTTCGTCAGCAACAACAACTCCCTCTCAACACTTTACCCTCATCTTTCCCTTTCAATAGGGCGGACAAAGCATCTCGCCCGTCTCACCGACCGTACCTGCTCCAATCCTCACTTACACTCAAGTCCATCATTCGGCCGAAATCATCAAGACAATGGGCGAACCATCAACGAAGCGGCGTAAAGTCCGTAAAGGAACACGAAGCTGCTGGGAATGTCAGTAAAAAACAGCCCAATCAAGTACTAAACAGTTCACTTAACTCTTTGGCAGGTCGTAGACGAAAAATCAAGTGTCAATTCAATAGCGATGAAGATGCAATCTGCGTTGGCTGTCTCCAGCGCGAAACAACATGCATCTCGCAAGAGTACGTCCAGGAGCCTGCAGCTCCGACACAGGACAAGCGCCTCGCGCAGCGTCTCGGACGACTTGAGATGTTGATGGAGAAGCTTGTCGACAATTCAGTACCTGAAGCTTCACCTGCACGAAGAGTTCACATCCCTTCGCCCTCCGACTCGGATGAACCATCTACCTTTCGTCGCTTTACGCAACAAGCTGCTGATGTGTTTGACTCTTCTGTCGTGGATAATGCACAGCACATGACATCTTCATTAAACCATTCAGATACACCTTTAACATCCCTCCCTGATTCAACCCCAATTGTCCCTCCAATCCGCTTTCCTTCCCGTCTTGCAAAAGCAAACCACATCTCACCCCAACTGCACGCCCTGTTCCCACCCCAAAGAACCCTGTACGCCATCTCACAGCAGAGCCCCGGCGCACGCTTCGTCCTAGCAGCATTCTACTCCCAAAAGGATCAAATCGACGGAAAACCAGAACCTCTTTCATCTCTAGCCCAAATCCCAGATGTCACCAGCCATCCAGCAATCCTCGCCAAGCGGCTTCTCCAGCTGGCGGTCTGTCTTCAGCAAATGCCCGCCTTCTTCGACGGAAGCACCCTCGGTCTCAAAAAGTCAATGGCAGAAACAATGGAAGAATGGGTCTCGGTAACATCCAGACTCGTAACATCAGACGATGACTTTGTTGGATGTCTCGAAGGTCTAGAGTGCCTCATCATCCAGAGCTTCTACCAAAGCGATGCAGGTCAACTACGCAAGGCATGGATGACATGTCGTCGCGCCCTCAACATGGCCCAACTCATGGGGATAGATCGACGATCTGCCAAGTCAATCCGCTCCTGCGATCCATCATTCGACCCTAGACGTCGTCCATCACCTGCTGTAATCTGGTTTCGTATCAACTGCAACGACCGCTACCTCTCTCTCATCCTCGGTCTACCCATTGGTTCCCGCGACAACTGGTTCGCTTCAGACGATGGGATTCAGTCCGATGCCCCTAGCGACAAGCTCGGAAAGGTATACGCTGTCATTTCCGGTAAAATCGCCGATAGAAACGAAATGACAGGTAGCGAAGCATATGCTCTCACGCAGTCAATTGACCTGGAGCTTGAAAACGCCTTCAAGATGATGGACATTCTATGGTGGAAACTCCCGGATATGGCTATATGCTGTAACTCGTCCGACGCATCCGGCGACAACATGTCAGTCGTCAAGCTCCAGATCCGTCACTACTCACTCCTCATCCTACTCCATCTCCCATACCTTCTCCGGGACCGTGGTCAGAGACGCTACGAGTACAACCGCGCCACGTGCATGCAGGCCAGCCGCGATGTATTGGCCCGCTTCCTCGAGTACCGAACTTGTTTCACAACAGCCATCGCCGGTCGACACGTGGATTACTCCGCCCTAGTAGCAGCAATGACGCTCCTCCTAGGATATCTAGGCTGGCGATGGCCTGGCTACGAAGCCCAACGAGCTCAGGATCGAGAATTAGCCGAAAAGGCACAAGAAAAGATGAACGAAATGGGAGCAATGAACAATGACAGACTCTGCATCGAAGCAGCCGAAACAATCCGACAACTCCTCCCCATCGTCCAAAGACCAACAAACGGAGAAGAGAGAAACGTTCATCTCAACATTCCCTTCCTAGGAACAGTAAACATCAACCCAGGCCCATCACCTCCACCTACCACAGCAGGCATGATGCCGACACCCACAGGCAACACAGAAGGAGGTCTACCAGAAATCCCATTCTCCTTCTCCCTCAATGAGCCTTCGTTCACACCTCAGCAACCTGACATCAACGACATCACCACAACCTGTCCTCTCGAGAATGCAACCCCCGACTGTGTAACTGCCGAATGGCCATGCTTCACAGCTGATCCAGAAGATTGGGCTCTGCAAGGAGTAGATACGACATACTGGTCCATGTTGAACAGCAGCATAGGATAAAAAATTGTAGAATCAGGTGCCAAGCATCGGCGTCGTGTTTATTAGATTATACTGTATACCCAATTTCATAACAAAAACCGTCAATGCAAGACCCGAACTGTCAAGGTCGAAAAAGTCGCAACAAAGGAACAGGCCTCGTGTGGCCAGGGGTATCTCCATGTCCAAGTATCCTTGGTATTCCCTCCTGAATCAACAAACGCCACAAAAAGAAATGGAACAAAACTCCAGTATCCAGGTAGTGATTAGGTATAACATGTGCCGGCTAGAGAATTCGCGTGTCTCAGCCGCATTAGGTAGAGAGCTCTTCACTCTCGTAGGCCTTCCTCCAGGGCTTCGTGATCAATAGTTTCACTCATCACCCTGGACGGCGCGCCCTTCCGCCGTTGTGCTGTCCAGTATTTCTGGAAGCCAGGAATCGCCCCGGGCTGATTGATACCAGGAGCCCGGTTTATCTCCTGTTCTTTCTCAGGCTTCGGGGTCGTGGTGCTTGGGCCTCCCCATGGTCTCCAACCAACCCACTTGCCCAGGCTCGTAGAAGGGCTACCTTGGGGTGTGATAGAGGGAGTAGGAGAAAGAGATCGGATGGTAGGGTTAGAGACGGTTCGCGAGTTGGGAAAGGCATTAAGGACGTTGAAGCTGTCTCGAAGCGCAACCGAACTCCTCTTGGCGGCTCCACGAGCAAGTGTGGGTTGCGCTATAACACCCGTCACAACAGCTTCAGCACCACCAAGTGGCCGAAGAGTAAGTTGACTAGGTCGTGCTTTCAGCGTGTGAATGTCGAGACCACCTGCCAGAGACATGATGGACTCGTGAGAGAGAGCTCGATGAATCCGAGGACGAGGCATATAGTCATCCTTGGAACCCTCAGAGCTTTCGACAATCGAACTGTCGTCGGCCGAAGGTGTAGTTCCGAGATCTGGTGTCTCCATCCGAGGCATGAGCTCATCACAATCTCCTTCATCTTCTTCATGAATAATATCATCATTATACTGATGCCGAGGCGGAGTGCCAGGATCAAGCTGAAGCGAAGGAGCTTGAAAGCTGAGAGCCGATATCTCAGATGGACCCTTGCGATGAGCCCGCCAGGTAGGTGACATGGGGTCGAAACTTGTAGTCGGCGACGTGGGGATATCGCTGTCGGCAAAAGAAGTGTCGAACATGGAATTCCGCTGATTCGACCGTGGGGAGCTTGGCACAGATGATGTAAAGTCGGATGTTTGCTCCGACATTAACGACCACCTCTGCTTGGGCATCGAGATGACCGAGTTGGGCTCCTTGGTGGTGATGGCGGCAAGGGCAGGCATTGCCGGCCCGGGGTTTAGACTCCAACGGCCCGATGATGATCTCGGGGTGGAGGTGCCTGAGCTTGGAGGGTTAAAGATGCTAGAGTTCAAGCTTGAACGCTTTCTCCTCATCTTGCCCTTGTCAGGCTTGTTGGCCACATGGTAGTGATGATGGATATGCAGCTCCTGGGAAACCCGAGGAGTGGAGGGCATAAAGCTCTCGAGCTCAGCCTTGAGCGTCGAGGCAGAACTGTCAGGGACAGGCTGATGGTCGAGAAGTTGCTCACGCAAAGACTGAATCTCGTCGTTGGAGTTGAGCAGCATCTCCCGCAGCTCAGCGATGCCGAGCTGAAGGTTGGCATTGTCCTGGAGGAGGTCACGCACAAAGTGGTTGACAACAGGATTACCAGGCTTCGGGTCCTGTAACGTCTTGGACGCAGCAGCACCCTTTAGACGAGCAGCCGCCGTACTGAGCTGCTTGTCAACCTCGCGCTGACGCTCCATCCTGCCGATAACCTCGGCATGACGTTCGCGTTCCTCACGGGCTTCCTCTTCCATCCTCTCGAGCTGATCCTGCATATCCAAGATGCCACGCTGAGCCTCCTTGAAGCGCTGAGCGTGAGACCGAGCATCTTCCCTTGTAGACCTCAGCTCCTGGTATAGCTCATCCTGCTCCAGCTCCATCAGCGACAAGTGTCGCTCCGCATCTTCGGCTCGGGCAGCAGCAGACTCTAGCCTCCGCACGGCCTGCTGGGACGAGAGGAGGCTGGCCTCGAGGGCCTTGATCTTTGTGTCGGATTCAGAAACCGTGTTGTTGAGCATCTCGAGCTGGTCAAGCAGGCTCCTGTTCTCCTCAATCTTCAAGGCATTTTCGGCCTCGAGCTCCTGCTTGTCCATTTCCAGACGCTCTATCCGCTCGGTCAGATTGAGGCGATCCCTCTCGGCGTCAGCCATGTACGCTTCATGCCGGGCTAGAAGGGCCTATAAATGAAAAGGTGGAAAAATTAGCAAAGTTATTCAACCAAGAATGTGCAGATGCGTAAGTGTGTGTTCAGCGACAAAGGGCGGCGGCGGTGGAACAACTGGTATGCGGTCCAAACGGGAGACAGGGGAGCAGAATGCGATGTCATTCACATAAGGAATGCTTCGAAATTGGGGATCGTGTGCGTACCTGACCAAGCTGAGCTGCGGTGTGGACATCCTTCTCGACAGTCTCGAGTATGTAGCAGTTCTTTTTGAGGAGAGGGCATTCGACGCGGCCGCAGCAGCATGTCAGCTCTGGAGTATGCTCCGGCCGGGGGGAATCCGGCCTCTCCATGATGGCGGGAGCGAGGATGGAGATGGAGAGGCCTCAAAGTGTTTGCGAGATTATCTATCGTAATCGAGAGCAAGGTTCGCGAGAGCAAGCGAAAAACGGCGGAAAAGGCGGCGGACGTAGCGGTAGGAAACATGATAGACGGGTTGATGAATTGAGTCGAAGGCGAGAGCGTCAAAGGTTTCGAGGAGGGAGGTCAGAGCATGCTTGGTCCGCCGGTAAAGATACACGGTGGACGGAACCAGGCAGAGGAGAGAGAAGAAGAAGAGAGTCGAGGTTGTTAAACAACGACGAACTCGTCGAAGAAAGCCGCTTCGCTTCGCTTCGTTTGAATGGAAGCGGTGGTTGAGGCCTGAACAAAGAGGGTCCTTTGTATTGGACGGGTTGTTGTGTGTGGCTTGGTATGTGTGGCTCGCGCGTACCTAGCTTCCAGTTCAGGTGGGTTGTGGGGTTCGTTTGTACCTGTATTAGTGGGTTACTCGGCGCTTTTGCATGTGCTTCATTTGCGGTGAATGTCAACAAAGAATGAACGAGTCGTGAATAACATTTTTCGACCGACGATGAGAAGGAGAAGAGTTTTTTTATGTATGCGGGAGAAAAAGAAAAAAAAGAAGGGATGAATCAGGAAGATGAGGCCGCAGAAGAGGCCACCCTCCGATCCTTGTGATCTTACTGATCCATGGCTGGCTTTGCGCCAACATGCTGCACCTGCACCACCTTGACAAAAAAGCCTGGCCGCAGGATGCAAGGTGGCGTTCACAAAGAGCGAGACAGGGGATCTAGCGTGTTTCTTTCTTGGTCATTGGGGGAACTCAGGGGTTTCTTGGTGGGTTCGAGTGTGTTGACATTGCAGGGAACCTACGTGTTGGCGATGCGTTGGTGCCCGCGTTCATAATTTCATCTGCTCTCGTCATTGGAGGATTATGTTTCGGGCGCCACATTCTTATCTTCCCCTTGCCTCTTTGGGGTAATGACGACACGCTTAGCGCCGACCTCGCGATTTTTTTGGTGGTTGCATGCGTTGCCACGTGACTACCCTCTTAGGCTCCAGGGTAACCTTTTCATGATGTCTTGCTCTGTTGAGGAGGCAAGGGTTTTGTGAAGCGAGAGAAATAATGTGATCATTTTCAAAAAGAACATCATTCACTGGTTATCAGAAAACTCAATGCCTGACACATGCTAAACGGATCTCACTGCCGAGACGCGCATCTCAAAGTGGTTCCTCCCGCGTTGCCGAACACTCTCCCAATATCCACTCCCAAAGACACCGCTTTGACCCAAACCCCCACAAACACGTCTCTTTTACACATCATCAACTCTCCACGCGTAGACACTTCACACCGCCCCTAGTAACTTGTCAAATCCGGCGACTCGACATCCTTTGGGAAAGAAAACTTCGTCTCCACAAACACCTTTTGCATACCGTCCTCCCTCGCCTCGAATTTGTAGTACACCTTGTCTAGATCCTCGAGTCTTACGCGGTGCGAGATCATTTGCGTTGGATCTAGGTCACCACTTTGGATCATGGCGAGGAGTTCTTTCCAGTATTTGTGGACTGGGGCTTGGCCGTTGCCGATGAGCCGGATGCCTCGCTCCATGAGGGATCCGATGTTGAAGTGGTTGGTCTGTGGCGGGGGGTTAGGCTTGGATGAAATGTAGGAGGATGGAGATGCTTACATATCCGACGTAGACTCCTGTGACTCCGCAGCGACCATAGTTGCGTACACCCTCAATCATCTCATTGATGATTTCACTGGTATCTGTCTCAATGCCGAGAGACATCTCTAGCCAATGCATCCAGCCCTTGGCATACTCCCCAGCCGCACACTCAATCGCAACATCAGGACCTCGTCCACCACAGAGATCCTTGAGTCGGCTAACAACAGTTTCTTTGTTGGTGACGCCGTGAGATAAGTGCTTGTAGTCGACTAGCTCCAGCTTATCCTTGTGCTTTGGAGGCCAGTTGTCCTTGATGAAGGAGAGACGTGGTTCAGTGTCGATAAAGATGACCTTGCTTGCACCTTCGAGGATGGCAAAGATGCCAGCCATTTGACCGATTGGGCCAACACCAAAGATGGCAACTTCGTCTTCAGGGTAGACAGCTGTGTCCTTGACAGCATTGTACGATGTGGCTAGGACGTCAGAGAGGTATAGTGCTTCACATCCGTGTCAGTATAGTCGTATCGGATTGAGTGATGAACTTACCCTTCTCATCAGGAACATCCGTCGGAATCTCCAACAAATTCACATCCCCCAACGGCACGCGAACATACTCAGCCTGTCCACCGGCAAACCCACCAGTAAAGTGAGAATACCCAAACATACCCGCCGTCCTCCCCCCATACATGGCCCTCTCCATCGTATTCGAGTTTGTCTTTTCGCACTGCGAAGATAGCTTCTGTTTACAAAAGAAGCACTCACCGCAGGCGATCTGGAATGATGCAACGTATCGCTTGCCTACTTCTATGCCTGTGACGCCTGGACCGATTTCGTCGGCGACACCGCAGAATTCGTGGCCTAGGATATCGCCTTCGTTGAGTTGGATGACTGTTCCGTGGAGGAGGTGTAGATCTGAGCCGCAGACGGTGGTGCCTGTTACTTTGAGGATAACGTCGCGATCTTCAAGGATCTTGGGCTTGGGTACGTCGGCTGGGGTAGTTTAGTTAGCAGCTGTGTAAGTGGGAGTGTTGGGAGTCGTACCCATCTTGACCTTGTTCTTGCCCATCCACGCCAACGCCTTCATCGTCTCGCTAGATTTACCCGTCTCATCGTATGAAGTTACATCTTGTTGTGTTACAGCGTTGTCGCCATGTCCGATGACCTTTTTCGGCCTGGTACGCTGCTTGAGAAGTCATTGTCGTAGTAGATGTGCGCGAGTAACAACTGTCAAGCAATGCGCAACCTCCTCTCTCTTTATCTATCGCGAAAGCATCCACATTGTATCGCCCATTCAGAAATGTCAATATGCTCGTCACAATGACAAGGGCCGTCCCTCTGTTGATGCATCTATGACGATCGAGTCCTCGACGTCATTGACTTGGAGGGTCCGGGGCTTTTGCACCGGCCCTATCAGTGACACTCAAACGAAACAGATTTGGCTTGGATCAAAAGAATTAACTGACTTGAGACTTGTCATGATTAAATGATTTCCTATTCAGTATATACTCCGTCGCAGTAAATGCCGTTCTGAGAAATGTTCCCGATAGTCCCCTCGTCATCCTGCCTCGGTAAACAACTCACAGCACACTCATCCCCTCTTGGAGCTGAGTCTTTGTAAGCATCTTGTTGACTCTCATCAGCTCTGCGCTCTGTGCCATGGCCGGATCCCTTCCCATGCTTGCCATAGCCACCACGGTCTCTCCCTTGCAGTAGTAGGCGATGAACTTGTTCTCGGTCGGATCACCCTCGAGAACAATGTCATCGAAGCCAGGTATGGTGTTTCCGCAGTATCTCAGCTGAGCTCCCAAAGCCGACCAGAAGATGGGGATGAAGTGTTCGGGGGAGCTCGATGGGTTGACGATGTGGTTCGCAACGATGCGACCGGATTGTTGCGCTACGTTCCAATGCTCAATTCGAATGTGAGTTCCATCGCCTCCGGGTCCATGATAAGGGAAGGTAGCAATATCTCCAATCGCATAGACATCCTTCAAACCAGCAACAGCGTAGTTGTCATCCGTCTTGAGAGAGCCATCCTTCTCCAGCTGAACGGCCTTGTTGTTTTGCAGGAACCCAGTCGCAGGAGAAACACCGACACCAAGAACCACGAGATCAGCATCCAGCTTGGTGCCGTCTTTGAGGTAGACAGCTCCGACGTTGGAAGGATTGGATGTGTCCGGCTCAGCCTTGTCAACGCTTGCGCCCATGTAGAACTTGACGCCTCTACCCTCAAGTGCTTTCTGGAGACCTGTGCCGACCTTTTCGCCGAGAACTCGCTCGAGAGGGACCTTTTCCATGCCGACGACGGTGACTTGGTTGTCGTTGCTCGTCGCCACGGCCAGCTCAATTCCGATGAACGAGGAGCCGATGACCACAATCTTCTTGCCCTTCTCGCCGATCGCGTTCACAATCTTTCTAGTATCGTGAACGCTTCGAAGAGTAAAAATATTGTCCAGAACCTTGAACCCTTGAAGAGGCAATCGCCTGGGTGTTCCACCAGTGGCAAGGACAAGCTTGGTGTACTCGACTTGCTTTCCATCATCGGTCGTGACGTAGCGATCAGAAAAGTTGACATCGGTGACTTCGCTCTCGATAAACTCGACAGATCCGCTCTCATACCAAGACTTGTCTCGCCAAGTAAGCTTGCTAAGGTCCGTCATGAGAGCCTTGCTCAGCTTGGTGCGATCAATGGGATAGTAGCCCTCATTGGAGATGACGGTCAAAGGGCCCTTGTAGCCCTTCTCGCGAAGACCTTCGACCAGACCCAAAGTGCCTGAACCTCCTCCAACGACGACGACTTTTTCCTCTTGAGCGCCGCTGGCAGCTGCGCATTTGATGTTGGGCTTTCTTCGCGATCCTTTGACGGCTGCTTCTTCGCCTGTGAGGTACACAGCGCCGTTTCGCTCAGCGACTTGGAATACGGGTAAATGATCGAGCGCAGGGGCATCTTCGACGTCGCCGGTTTTGGCATTGAAACAGGCTGCAATAATTAGTCAGTATAAGTCGCGATCAATGAGACATGGCGATGTACCTCCGTGCCATGGACAGGTCAATCGACCCTCACTCGTCAAGACACCCTTGACAAGAGGAGCGCCATAATGAGTGCACTTTGCACCAACAGCCTGAATCTTTCCCTTGACATTAACAAGCAGAACCTTGCCATTCTCAATACCCTCCACCTCGACCTCCTTCTTCGCGCCAGGCGAGAGGTCGAGGGACGAAAGGTCCCTGATCTTGTATTCCTGAGCCATTGGTCTGCAAATGGAGAAAGACCGAGATAAAGCAATAGACCGTTGTCGAGTTTGTATACAAAAGACTTGAAGTAATCTTGGGTACGGACGCATCAAGACGTATGCGAGAGAAAAGGATGAAGCTTCAGCAGCATGTGAAGAAGTGAGGAGAAGTGCAACATGGCGCAATCAAACGGGGAACACGGCAGATGTACCCTTTTCCCCCTCATTCAAAGAGTAAAGAGGGAAGCTCGGAATGATCCATGTTGTGATATTGTGGGGGATGACAATAAGACGAAGCTGACTGGTCAAAGCTATCAGAGCTGCATGTGTGTATGACGACGATGAGACGTGGTTCGGATCGTTCCCTTGGAGGGGGACCATGTAAGGTGTACTAATAGGGATTAGTTCAATTGGGAAGATTCCATATCTGAAGAGAGTTTATTCCCAAGTCAGATTAGCCTGTTAATTGTAACTGCCGTGATATTGCGGGAGTGGGAGGCCGAGAGTGGGAGCCGTCGCTTCGTATTGCATGAAGCCTGCGTCTCAAACATCGTAAGTTTATGATTACAAACCCTGATGATAAGGTAAATTTACCTGATAGAGATCATAAAAAAGAGAATAATTGAAGCAGGGGTTGGCTAAGTTTATGCTCATTTTCCGCAAATAATAGTAGCAGAATTATCCTCAAACTTAGACTAGACGGGCACGCCGTACACAATATATTTTCTGCATTACGACTCCATCCAGGTATGTCGCTTTCATGATGCATCCCCCTGCCATCCGTCAGGAAAAAGATCCAACGTAAAGGCATCAAAGAGGAACAAATCGTCAGGCAGACTAACATCGGCACCGTCAAAGCAGAGCCCTCCTTCTGGAGTCGAAACAATTGCCCCAGCGGCCCCATTTGTGATAGCATCCAGGAATGACTCTTCTACATCACATCGATCTTCATTTTCTCGCGAGGATGATACCTCTTCTAGTCCTGTTGGAGGCGCCGCGGCCTGCCCGCTTTCCTCATCAGGCCCGCCCGCCTGAACCGCCTTTGCAGCTCGTTGCTGCTTCAACTTCAACGCTCGTTGTTCAACAAAATGAAGCCACGCGCGCGCGTAATGCCAATGCTTCGAAAGTCCCCTCAAAGCCATCATTAGAATCTCGAGGATGTGTAGTGATCTGGCCGCGACGATGGGCTTGCTCGACCCCGCCTCGTGAATAATGTGAATGGTCGCCGTGATGAGAACGTTTGTGCTGTACAGCCACAGCGTAGACAGAGCATCCTGAGCCAGAGTCTCAAAGATGGCAGCGATAGTCTTGGCCGAGTCTCCACACAGCACGGGATCGTTGCACTGATCCGTTCGTACATCCTCGGTGCTCTGCTTTGGCAGAGGTCGATGGACAAGGATAACAAAGTTGTTGTAGGTGAGGTGAAGAATCGACTGCCATGTGTCAAGGGAAGAATACTTGAGCTGAACCTTTGGAGGAAGTTGAAGGATGAATTCCGCGAGAGACTCGTCGGCCCTCCTCGTAGCTCGAACCCGATCATCGGGGGATGATTTAAGAGCCCAACCCTCCCTCATAGCCCGGGATATTATGATGCACAGCTTGGTTTGGTATATCACAAAGTCCTTCTGCGCGTTGGGAATCCCCTCAAAGTGAGAATACTCGAGATCAGGAACATCAGAGTCGTCCAGGTTTCTGTTCAAACATTAGCAAGTGACGCTTCGTTGTACTCGAGTAGCGGTCCCTTACATTACCTGCGGTCGACCTGATGACAGAGCCGAGATGGTATCAAACTGGAACAGAACCCACCACAGCCGCGTGTAAACTCTCTTATGAACCGGCAGCATCCTAGACCGAGTCGCATCACGATACATACCAAAGGCCATAGCCGTCCGGGCAGCGATCCCAATCCAGTGCCACGCACTACCAGCAACCTCCTCGAACCCATCAGAATGCCACATCATCAAGAGAGCCACCTGAACATACACAAGCCGATCCGTCTCGAACTGATAGTCAATCAGAGTTTTGGCCCTGCGGAAAAACATGGGCTGTAGTGAGTGCATGTTCTCATCATGAGACGATAAGATATGTGCCCCGACAAGAAAAATAGCATTCATCAGGGCCGAAGATAAGGGATTCTCGGGATCCTTGCCCTCGTACTGCACCTTGAACTCTTCTTCATCGACTATAGGCCATCCGCAGTTCACAGAGTCAAAGTATGCTCGAAGTAGTCTGTCGGCCAACTTCTTGTCCGGACGTTCAAGAATCTCCGGGGGAACAAATCGATAGTAAGATGACCCCTTGAGGCGCATCTGACTATATCCTAGATGAACGCTGTTCTCGTCACCGGCTCGGGGGAAATTCTGACGGACGAGGTAGTGACAGTTGGACATGCCGGTACCAATGAAGCAAACCCGAGTCAAACGGCCATAATCGGTTTCCTTCATATCGCGACGACCGAGAAAATCGGCCAAGTTGCTGGCCTCATGTTCGCCATCCTCATCACGAACCGACGTGTGAACGTGAACCGTATCGGCCTCCAAAGGTGAACTCGAGTCTGTCGCGAGCTCGGTGGGTGTGGACTCGCGGGGTCGAATTGGCACTGGTTGGAGTCGGGATGTAGGCTGTCTTCGCTGTTTCTTTTGATAGATATGAC
Source organism: Fusarium oligoseptatum (assembly GCA_003946995.1). NCBI lineage: Eukaryota > Fungi > Ascomycota > Sordariomycetes > Hypocreales > Nectriaceae > Fusarium > Fusarium oligoseptatum. The sequence continues at coordinate 43,844 of NKCK01000002.1, forward strand.
AGCCAGGTCGGTTTCGAGAGCTGCAGCCCGTACAGGGAGATCCTTTGACGAGGATATCGCAGCGAATCTTGAGTTGGTGACAATGCGTACAAGCCCTCCCGTCTGATGCAGTTAGCTTAGCCGCAAGCAAGGACACTTGAGGGGCAGGGATCCGGTCTCGGCGGTATAAGAAAGACGATTTGATGCTTGCACTTACTTACTCTTCTTCGTCCATTGGCGGGGGACATTGATTCCTGGGTATCAAATTCCGTCCCAACGGATTTGCGCTTCATGTCCGGAAGACACGGGCCTCTCTTTTCTTGCTGAATTTGAACGGAAGTTTGTATGTGTAGAGGACGGGAGTGATGAGACTGTTCAAGGGAATGAAGACTGCAGCGGTCAGTCATGAGGTCAAGAACCGTCTTTGAGAGACGGAAAGTTGGACCAATGAGCAGTCGATTTTAACCTTTGCACGGAAGTTTAGTTGTGGGTATCGGTAACGGGACTTGGGCTTTAGGTTATGCCCGAAGTGGCGCCCTCATCGGGATAGACTCCCGAGTCAACTTACACGAGGTTGAGTTGTCGGTATAAGAGGTATCACCCAGCATATTGACCACAAGAGGGGTCCAAAACATATACAGAATTCTTAAAACATTTACCCACGAAAATATGACAGATATATCCCTTACTAGTGGTCCTCTCGGGCATGAACCTGCATCCAAACGACCAGGGGTCACCACCATAAACGCCGTCGATCCATCCGAATCCAAGGTTCATGCGGCCAAGTTTTCCACGGCAAGTTCATGAGATAGCGCACGGACCGTCCCGAAAAGTGCAGTGCTAATGAACAACGCATTCTAGAAGCAAAAGATACATGTTGTAGTAGCAGGTCTGTGCTGTTCCTTCAACGGCAGTTTTGGAACATCGATGCCTTCAGGTGCCCTCGATGCCATATCGAACCACTTTGGAGTTTATGACCAAGTACAGTTGACTCTACTCAACTCACTCAATTTGGCCGGCTTCGTTATCGGACCCCTCTTCTTTGGACCTTTGAGTGAATACATCGGACGCCGACCAGTTATGATATCTACATTCTTTGGGTACCTTGTTTTCATGCTCGCATGTTCTGGAGCACCGAATTACACGGCACTTTTTGATCTTTCGCTTTCTCTGTGGTCTAAACGCTGCCGTCCCCATGGCTGTAATAGGTGGACTTTACGCCGATGTCCTAGACGACCCATCAGAACGCGGCACAGCAATGTCCCTATACCTAGCCATAAGCGCAGTAGGTCCTCTCCTGGGTCCTTTTTGTATCAGGTTTCGCCTCTCAAGCATCTTGGAGATGGGCATTCTGGGCCGCAGCCATAATCGCCGTCCCAACACTTCCCCTGGTGTTGACCCTTCCCGAGACATTTGCCCCGGTCCTTCACAATAAGGAGATTCACAAGCGTCAGAAGAACGGTGAGGCAGTTGAGGATGCGCAAATGGCCGAGTTGCATCCTTTTGATGCTCGGGAGATTTTTTTGCGTCCTGTTGTCATGATGGGTACCGAGCCGATCCTTTTTGCTTTCGTCTCTCTATGTGACGTTGGGGAATTCGCTCTTTTTACCTCTGTTTCCAGGCATATCCTCTGGTATTTGAAGGTAAAACATCCCTTTGGCTAGTGGAATTGGGAGCTACTGGCTTATACTTCATCCCAATAGGCATATATCATCTTCGCACTGAGATTGCTGGTCTCACCTATCTACCCAGTAAGTCTAACCCATACTAATATGGGACTTGCGGATGTTTGACTGACACTATCTTAAAGTCGCCCTTGGAACGGTGGTGTCTTTTTTCGGCTTCATGGTCTACACACCATGGTATGATCGATCCAAAGCTGCCGGCAAGCCGTGGGCTCAACGAGAAATAAACCGTCGGCTACCAATCGCCTGTCTCGCAGCTCCTCTGTATGTCAAACGCGAAACCTCATAGAAACAAAGTCTAACATGTCCCAGACTTGTCATTGCACTCTTCTGGTTTGGTTGGACATCCCAAACCTCCATCTCACCACTCGTCCCAGCATTCGGAGGTTTCTTCTTCGGCTCAGGCTTTCAGTTGATATTCATGAGTATGATCAACTATATCACTGATGTATATCGTGAGGCATCGGCATCTGCCCATGCTGGAGCAGGATGCATGAGATCGCTTGGTGCAATTGTTATTCCTCTTGCGGCTGGTCCCATGTATGATAGACTTGGCGTTCATTGGGCTCAGAGCCTCCTTGGGTTTCTTTCATTGGTCATGGGGGCCGTACCGTTTTTCTTTCTGAAATATGGTGACAGGTTGACGCAGAAAAGCAAGGCTGCTCGGGCTATGGCTGGATAAAAGGTGGATGGGTTAAAGGAGAGGGGGAGCTGGTGATTACTGGGTAAAAGTTGGCGAATACGTATAGATAAAAGTATATTATTTAGGAGTTAATAAGAATGATCTGGGTTTGGAAAAGAAACTCGAGGGTTATATAAAGTATCGCCGTTATGTGCTACCCGTGATGCGTCCAGCCCGATCGAAACGACAACAACTCGGGTTTACTTCTTCTTTCCCTAGGGACTCTTCCATTGAGTCGAACATCAATCATCTTGCCAAGCCGATGTGATCCAACAGCCCCACACGAAGGATCGTTTTTGGGGGTTGTCGTGATCAGGGCCATTTCGAATTTGTCATCTTCAACATCGGCTGACAAAAAATGAGTAATGCTGCTGAAGTGTTCCTAAGCGAGATATTCAACTGTGGTTGGAATTACGTAGGCATCCCAACGAAACTACAACCATCTGACGATCAGCTTTGTTCGGCCGAATGGTCCTCTATCGCCGTGTAATCAACATTATGAATCGACATCTGAAGATGAAACATCGGGAAGGAGATGAAAGCATTGACTGCTGTATATATAGTAACTGTCAAGTTCCTTGCAGCAACCCGTAATCAAGTGTCATTGTTTCTTCACGTCCCAACACCATGGCCCAAGACCAGACCATCCACCGTACCGCGGAGCAATCTGCCCGCGACGCCGTTGCAAAGACCATTCTCGCTCGTCACAGCACTCGAGCCTTTTGCACGGGCAGAAAAGTACCACTATCCACCATCGAGGAATGTCTCAGCATAGCCCAGCACGCACCCTCGTCGACAAATATCCAACCGTGGCGCCTCACACTTGTATCTGGTCCTCCTCTTGAACGGCTCTCTACTTCTCTCGTCTCAGCCTTTGAGAGCAAGGCTGAGTTGAAAATCCCAGCAATCCCCGAGTCGTACCAAAACTACCGATCTGAGCTGGGCCACCACATCTATGGACCAAATGGATACAATATTGCTCGCGAGAACACCGAATCAATGGTGAAGACTCTGATCAGCAACTTCAAGTTTTACAACGCTCCAATCGTTGCAGTAGTCTCCATCGACAAGGAGTTGAACAAGTCTGATATTCTCTCCGTGGGGATCTACCTCCAGACGTTGCTCCTGTTGTTGACTGAGAGAGGGTTGGGTACACAGGTGTCTGTTGCCCCAGCTGGTTATCCTGATATCATTAGAAAAGAGCTGGGGATTGAAGACAATTTGGATATCTTGTGCACTGTGGGCATGGGATATGAGAACGAGCAGGAGCACATCAATTCTTTAAAGATGCCGAGGGATGACTGGAAGAAGAGTGTCAGATTTGTGTTGGAGTGAGGACTTCCATGTCCAGTGAATCACTGATATCCACGACATGAATTCCTACGGGGTCAACCAGGAATAGCTTTGTCAGTACATCTGAGGATGGAAGTCGTAGTCATACGAATACATGTGAAATTCAGCAGGTTAGTTGGTTCACCATCTTGGAAGTTTGAGATTCTGTAGACCCATGATTGTGATTTATTGACTCCCTTGAAAAGCATACAAATCTGTAAACAGCCAAAAGAACGACTCGTTCCATGCCCCTGATTTTTAAAACGTGAGAACGATCTTGGGGATGTGGAACTCAATATAAATCACCCGGTTGTAGTTGTCTAGGACAGAAAACCCTGACTTATTACAATCCATCGCTTTTTCATAAAGCGGACCAAAATTGAGTTCGTACTTGGAGCAAGGCCGGGACTGGGGAGGGATCCAAAGAACGGGTTCTCCCCTGACTGTGACCCATTCGCTGTCTTGGGTTATTCGAACTGGGTATATAGGCCACTGTGTTAGCATTAGGATATGATGCTATGGTGTGTTGGAAATGTGTTCTTTATTATAGTTGAAGTCGGGATAACCGATGAACAAGATCGAACTGGGTATATGTCCTCCTCATCCTGCGTTCGGACTTGTCGATCGAGTAGTTTCCTGTAGACCCTCGAACGCAATAGCTGCCATGAGAAGTGTGAAGCAAACCATCGTGACCCGGATACCATGAAACTTCGCCTGGGTTCTCATTGACCACCTGTATGCACTCATTCGCAACCCAATCCCAAATCTCAAGGCCTCTCAATGAAGTCAATGCCAACCACAACCCATTTGGGGGAAATGAAATATGTTCGACATACCCATTCTGACACACAGAACTCGAAAATATTGATTTCAGTTTGCGAGTGTGCAAGTCCCGGATCTCGACGATCTTAGTTTCGGGTACGATGCCAGGATGTTGCTGGGCAGTGAGACGCAAGAGTTCCGCGTTGTCAAAAACCAGAGCTTGAGTTCGCCTTGAATTTTCAGCGTTGTGGTGTCCCAGATTTTGATATCCAGGTTCCCATCCCATACATACTAGCGTTGTGCAGTCTGGGGAAACTGTTGCATAGTCATCATCTGGAAGACAATGGTGTAATGAGAGACGAGTAATGAGAGACGATGTGTTTCCAGATTGCCCCAGCCCCAACGTCGAGGTGCAGGTATGACTTCCCTTAAACGGCCGAGATATTATCTAACATAAACCAGTCCGTCTTTCAACTCCGAATGCTCAGTGCATCATGTTTATTAAATCTAATCCTTCTCTACTCTAATCTTTTTCCCAATTTCCTTGAACCAGCTTTTTGCGCTTTGCCAAGTCGTAGGTTCCTCCATGACGCGTTGCCTCTGGAATTCCCGCATCCTCTCCATGTTCTCAACCAAGCCCGCTATCACCTGCGAAGTTTCGCATTCCGAGAGCTCGGCCAGGCTAACCGCAGCCGCCATATAGTAAAGAAACCTGTCAAATGGAGGTCCTTGGTCAGGACCTGGAGCCGGCAAAAAGTTTGCGCGAACAAGTGTACTCCATACCACATCATGGTGCTTGTACTTGTCCATCTGCCCAAACCACCTTTGGATATCCCAGAGGATGCAAATTTGACCTTCCGGAACTGGAAGCTCAAATACCTCAACAAGGTGATCGGCATAGAGTGCTAGCTCCCATCGGAAACAAATCGTTGCTGAGATGTCATTCAGCTCTTTCATTGGAAGCTCCTTCTCGATCGCATTCTCAAGTCTGCCACGCATCGACGGGCCCCAGCCGGCGCACCAATCTCCAGGGCACGTCTGGAGGAAAAGCCCCGCCATGTGAGAGACCCGGTTCTGGACTATACTTCTCGTCATCTGCTCAATTGTTTCCCCAGCTGTTTTCGCGGGCTCATCAAGTCCCTTGAAAGATGGGTTGCCAGGGTCAGGATCCAAATTTAATTTCTGCTCGGCAGACCCTGTGTATGGGACGGTTTCCAGTGAGTTCCATCGTCTCTCGAAATGCGCAAGGGGTATTCCGGTGCGCCCAGTCCAGGAGTGGTCCCAATTGTCGTTCTGTGCGCTGAATGTGAAGAACTGTTGGCTCCAGTGACGGGTTACCTGATCTCTGCAAACGTCGAGGATATGCTGGCAAAATGCGTTGTAAGTTGTAGTCTGTCTCTCAGTAGGCTCGTCGGGTTGCAAAAGCTGTTCTTCTGGAGCGTCCTCTTCACCTAGAAGTGGGCTTGTCGTCGATGTTAACGCGGCAATGACTGAACTGGCAAAAATGGACCCTGCAGTGCGTCCTAGGCTTTTGGACTGCTGCCAAGCATTTGATTCAGTGTCCCCGTCTGCGGCCGCCAACATGGTAGCATCTAGTGCGATTTGGCCTGGCTGATTGATTTCTTTCACTGCCCATCCACTAGAGCAGCAGGCAGTAGTAATCAATGTGACTCGACAGCCCGGCTCAAGTTCTGCCTTGATTTGGGCGACGGTAAGGCCCCTGTCCTTTTGGGTGTAGTCGAGGAGGAATATGTGATCCGACATTCCATGACAGAACAAAAAGAGAATCAGGGGTTTGCCGTCTCGCTTCGCCTCCTCAGACTGTTGACGGACCTCTTTCAGAAAGCGAGCAATGATGTCTTTGTTTTTGAACAACGGTGACAGGTGTCAGTTAAGGATGTGGTTAAAGGACAGCTTCAACCAGAGGACGGTAACGAAGGAGGACGTTGGAGATCAGCTCAGCTCTCAGCCTGATCGAGCAACGGGAGCTTCTTGTTGGCTGCCACGGCGCTTAACGAACCAATCCCATCCGTATTTCTTGCTTTCTTCGTTTCATTGCGTAAGACCTTGAAACTCTTGGCCAACACATCCCATCAGGCTGTCGCAATACTCCTCCTCTTCCACCTCTCTAGGACCATCATGGCCGAAACCTTTGGCGCAGTGGCTGGCGCCCTTAGTGTTGCGGCGCTGTTCAACAATTGTGTCGACTGCTTTGGATACATCCAGCTGGGCCGTAATTTTGGCCGAGACTTTGAGCGGTGCCAGTTGAAACTCGACATCGCCTGGTCACGCTTGAGTAGATGGGGTGAGGCCGTCGCCATCAACACGGACCCTCGTTTCGCTACCAACGGGTCGGATGACATTTCTTCGTCACAAGCCTGGAGGATCCTAGACCAAATCAGACTACTCTTCGAAGAAGCACAAAGGTCATCAAGTCGATACGGCGCTCCGACGGACCCTCGTGCCTTGGCACGCACGGAGATGACCCCAGTGGTCCGCAACTTGCATGGTCGGATAGAGGATATCGTTCATCAGCGGCAGAAGCGAACCGGATTGCGGAAGAAGTTCGCGTGGGCGTTATATGACAGCAAGCATTTGGACAAACTGATAGGGGACATTGCCGGGCTCGTTAGTGATCTCGAAAACCTGTACCCCGCGGAGATGCAGCGTCGCAGTCTCGTCGCGTTCGGGGTCGAGGAAGTCGATGATGAGTTAAGTCTTTTGGCTCTCGAAGACGCGGCTTCCGGCACCGATAGTCTCCTAGCAGAGGCGGTTACGGACAAGATGGAAGCGATTGCAGCAAGAAATGAAGCCAAAGATATTCTCACCGAAGAGACCGCGAGGGTGAAGGTTGGAAACCATTGGAGTGAGAGTGTACTGAGTCGTGGGGTCCCTGTGATGGACAAGACTGAGAACAAGGCAGGTGCCATCACGGCACGTGGTGCATCGATTGTCCACATCGGGACCAGCTTTGGTGGACGCGGCATATTTGACTAGGCCATTCATTTCTACGAGGTTGAGAAGGAGAAGGAGAAGGGATCAATTTAATCTCTTAGAGATGAAGTCGGGTGGCAATTTTTATTTAAACGTTGGCAATGAGTGTGGGGTATTACTCAATAGCAAAAAGCTTGGAAACACACGTAGTAGGAAGAAGCGTTGATACTGAGACCTCCCTTACCACAGCTACCATTCACACTATCCCTCACCGCCAGATAGTGGATGGTACTAACAACACCGCCCCGTCTCCCTTTTACAGGTCGACTTGAACAACCTGACCACCTGTGACACCTTCCATCCCCTTGCCAGTCGTGACGACAAAAAGGCTTCTACCATCCTTGCTAAACGTGGTGCTAGTCGCCCCAGCAAGTGTCCCATTGACAAGAACAGTCTCTTCTCCATCGGGAGCGATCTTGATCAACAAGTCAGGGAAGCAACCAACGAATGCGTTCCCGTCTTGATCCAACGAAAAGTCATCAGGGGCGATTTTCGTGTCAGCTGGTGCTTTCCATATAACTTCCATATCGCCAATCTTGTTGCCGTATTCATCGATTTTAAAACGTCCAAAAAGTTGGCGGCCGGTGTTGGTAAAGTACAAATGACCCTTCCGAATCTTGAGGCCGTTGACACCAAGGGGATAAGGTCCAGATGGAATTGCAGCCAGCAGGTCGTGTCGCAGGATGACCTCAGAGGTGCGAGTCTTTGTGTCGATTCGCCAAATTTCGCCCGTCCAAGAAGCTGCGCCGAGAACAATATGTTGGTGGTCCGGTAAAGTAGTCATGCCGTTGATAACGCCGGCATCTTTGCCCTCAAGAATTGGGTGAACCGATGGGCTACCATGATGGGACTCTCCGCACTCTCGAAAATCGACGAGTAAGATCTTCATAGATCCCTCCTCAAAGTAAGTTCCTCCGTCATAAATACCGCCAGAAACGACAAAGAGGTCCCTTTCAACCTCTGCGATCCCAGTGAGGGCGTCAATGTCTTTGACTTTGGCAACGACGTGGGCCTCTGGGATCGAGGGATCCATAGAGTATATGTCGCCGTTACCAAAGGTGGTAAGAAGGAGATCTCCGTTGGAGCGCAAGGCAACGTTTTCGATCCAGACGTTGGGTAGTTCAACGAGTTGTCGGGTGTTTATCTTGGAAGACTCAGGAGTAGAGGAGAAGGCGGTGGCGTTGAGAAGGCCAAATACCCAAGAGCTAAACGTGACACGCATGACTGCCGTGGTCGATTTCGAGTGAATTGAAGGTGAAATGAATATGATCGGATGTGCTAAGTTTTGAATGCCATCCCTGATACTCTGTTCCCGCCCTGCGTGCAGCCACTCTTATATAGCAATCATTTGGCTTCTTCTCGGAGACTTTTTATCACATTTTTGACCCCCAACTCCTAATATTTTTCACAATTTGTCAGCTCCTTCCATACATTCTTCCCCAGAAGATCCCTCCTGTCCTGTGAAATTGGCGTAGAAATCATTCGTCTGAAGTATAAGCGATCTCATGACACGAGTCGGGGAGCGGGTCTCACGGAACGGCACCGTCGATTTAAAGCTGACGCCCCTGGCAATGCTCCAATCAAGACCCATGAAGCTTACATAGTCGGTAGAGTTTATTAATAAGCCCCTTCCTACTTAAGAACCTCAGGTGCCGTTCCATGAGACCTCATCATCCCTGTTTCCCATCATCGCCATGGCACCATCTCCTCAGAAACTGCTCGAGTATCATCCCGAATACCGAGTGCTTGTATGCACACAGTGTCAGTACGCTATCCAGCCCCGAGCCATTGCTCGTCACCTAAAGGATATACATAAGATCTACAGATCTGCTCGACATCCGTATACGACTTATACAGCCAAGTACAATCTATGCGAGCCTGGGGATGTCATCAAAACTCAAGTCGTTCACTTTCCAGTTCCTTTCTTGCCAATATTTGATGGACTAAGATGTCTTGATACCAACTGCGAGTACCTGTGCATTTCTACCAAGCGTATGCAGAAGCATTGGCTCTCGGAACATGGACGTCATGGCTCTGCAGATATCGACTGGACTCCAGCGCCGTTGCAAACATTCTTCCGTGGAAACCTATTGCACTACTTTACAAGTATGGACAGGCCTAAAATAGGGGTAAGAATTCCAATAAATCACGGCGTGTCCTTGGAATAACATGTCGTTTATAGGGGAATCATGGATGCTCCCAGATATCAAGGCGTCCAACAGCAACATTGGGAACTTCAGACCAAAACCTCCTTCAACACTTTCAAACAGTTACATGCAAGACCTTACCAAGTCAGCACGAACAAATCTGGCGTCTCGCAGTTCCCAGCATTGCCGAGTATAACCCTTTCCTCATGCATGCACTCCTAGCCTGCTCATCGCTTCACCTCGCAACAAAGTACCCATCGGATCAAGTTTACCTCACACTGGCACATAAACATCAGAACAAAGCCATGGCCTTATTCCGGGAAGCTATCGGTCATGTGGCTGAAACAAACTGCGAGGCCATCGCTGCATTCTCACATCTGCTGGTCGTCTACGCGTTCGGAGCTGAAAGGCAGGAAAATACTCTCCTCCTCACTCGATCTTGCAGCTCAGATCCAGATGGGATATGTAGCTGGTTATACTTTATACGGAATGGATGCTCTCTGGTGAACGGCTACCGGCACATCATAGCAACTGGTCCACTTGGGAAGCTCGTTCAAATATGGGGAGAACCCAACACAGAGATCAGCCAACAAAAGGCATCTGAAATCACGGAAAGCTTAATGTCCATCATTCAAGATGGACATGACATGTGGTCTCCTAATGAATATGAGATTCTCAAAGACGCAGCACACAAGCTAGGACATGCCTTCGCGTCTGCAGAAGCCTTGGGCGATGGCTTCGATACTTGGGCGGCAGTCCGCAACTGGCCGACGACGGTCTCGATCGAGTATACTCGACTCCTCGCAGAAGAGAATCCCGCTGCTTTAGTCTTTCTTGGATATTATTGCCTTCTTTTGGAGAAATTGCAGTCAGCCTGGTACATTGCAACATATCCACTTCAGCTACTTTATATCCTCAGAGGCAAACTGGATCCTGGATGGCATCATTACATCGACCCTTTGATCACAGAATGGGAGCAATAATGTAACGCAAATTCTTGATAGTCCATTCAAACAAATATCAAACTCGGTGCTTAGAAGTAATCATCCATAATTCAAAACATTTCATCGCCATCTTCATCAAAGCACAACGCATGCATCTTCAACTTCAACTCCTGCTTCTCCTCATCCCAACAAGGCGGCCTTCCATCATCCCTCCACTGCGACAACTCCCCCCTAATATAGTCCAAGTGCCGCCTGGCATCCATTTCCAAATCAATGCAATGATATCCGTCATGACTATAATATCTGAAACTCGACTGGATCACAAATCTCGACATCTCTTTCTCCGTAAGCCTCCTGAGCATCTGTGGACCCGTCTCGGGAATCTCCACGTCGTAAAAAGTGTTCAATTTTCCCGGTTTCCTTGGGATAAACGACCGACAATTCCTCGAGACCCGTCAGCTGGAATAGGCCGAGAGAATTGCGGAGGCTAGGCTTCACGACTGGGAGAGCAAGAGCAACGCGCTTGACGCGGGCCAAGTCATCAGCCGAGGCCTTTGAGGTGAAAATGAAGAATAATCTGTCGCTTTCAAAATACAAGAAATCTATGAGAGGATCGTAGACGCGTCTCTGAGGGGGGCCTTGGATGACTGCTTGGCGCGCCTCTCTGCAGACAAGCTTGAGTGACGAATTTTCGTCGACTGTGAGCTTTTCTAAATCCTCCCAGAATATTACGACCTTTCTGAGGGTGCATACTGACGGTCCGTTCATAGTCAGCGGGACCGCGAGCTTCCAGATTTCTTGGCGGAGTTCGGGCGGAAGTCTTGGGAATGGGTGGAAGGTTTGGGCGGGGAGAGCTCCAACGGTATTGTCTTCTGGCGCAAGGGTCGGCATTGTGTTGATGGTTTGCAAAACGATGGTTGATCTGAGTGAGTAGGCCCGTCTGTTGTCGTTGTTGTTCCTTAATATCTCCTCAACTGTGTCTCTGCCCGCCTTGGTTTTCTCACCGAAACTTGCTGCGCCTTTTCACAGCCGCCACCAGATGTCTGCCTCAATTTCTGCCTCATGCAGCTCATCAGCCAATCAACTCCTGCAAAACATCAATAACCCCTCACGAGGAATCATTCAGTAAATACATAACCTCATCAGGCTCTTGGATGTACCCCATAGGCTCAAGTGGTAGCCGTGACTACCCTGGTGCCCTTGACCTGCACCAGAGTCGTTAAAGGGTAGAGAAATCCACTGTCTGCATACAAATAGGATATGATTATAGGGGAGATGACACTCGTCTCGTGTTCTGTCTCATTCATTCTTCACAAGCTCTGCGGATTCTGGTGTTTGCCCCTATCAACTTCCTGGCCTCCTTCACATGATGAAAACGCTCGTCGTCCCCAGGTACAAGTGTAACATGCATCAACCGAATACTACCACTTCGGCAGATGTCTGATAGGCTATCAGCACATCAGTAATTTCGGTCAGTCAGCCTCACTTTTGGGTACCCGAGTAGTACAGCTCAGAGCCTGATTCTCACGCACCTTGTCGAATGCGGTGACCACCCTGGCGGTGGCTTGGGCATGCATAACACCGCCTTTGACCAACTGGCACGGCAACTCTGTGACGAATTAGAGGCCAAATTACACAGCCCGATGGTGATTGTAATTTCTCTTGTCTCAGTTGCCTTTCCCGCCCCGTGTCTCTCCCTCTCCCGTGTTCTCAGACCCCGAGCTTGAGGTTGGCAAACTCTTCAAATGTTTCAAACCTCGTAAACACACAATCGATCCATCTTTGGATATTCCCACCGAAGTCATGGCCGAGGTGCTCGGGATCGTAGCGGGCGCAGCCCAGTTGCTCGACCTCAGCACCCGAGTCTTGGTCGCATCGTCCAGCCTGTATGGCAAACTGAAGAACATCCCCAACGAAATTGAGACCCTCAAGAAGAATACAGAACTTTTCATCGATCTACTCTGGATGATCAGCAGCGACTTTGACGGCCCCATCAACTCGCACGTCCACTCCCTGCATGTCACACATCGGATCACGTCGATCCTTCACGACGCAAAACAGGAATCGGAGGAACTGGCGCTACTCCTAGAGGCCCTTTCTTCCAAAAACTCTAGCTCAGCAAGGCGCAAGTGGTCCGCTGTTGTAAGCGCAACCAAGGAAAAGGACATTGCAGAGAGGTGCCGTCGAATCGAGTTGTCCAAATCCACGCTACAGTTGTGGTATCAGCATCAAAGCAACGCAAGGTTGCGCAGGGTTGAGCATCAACTGTGAGAACAAGCCTATGCATTAGCCGTATATACTAACACTCTCAGCTCGCAAGTGACAGTTTCTCAAGAGGCGGCTCACACAAGCATGAGTCTGATAGCCCACCAGGCACGTCGTGTTTGACCTTGATGAAAAACATACTGAACTAACAAGAAAGTCGTAGACATCTACCGTTATAGACTCAAGCAGAGCAATTGTGAAGCGGCTCGACTCTCATGAGGACCCTGCTCCTTCCCTTGAGCACCGTCGACGCCGGCCTAGACGCAACGCCACCCTTTGCACTTGTCGTCCTTCCGGCTCGGGTACTTACTTATCTATATATGGCCTCCAACTCTTCTACTCCCAGGAGACCTCTCACTGGCCGGATTGCCCTCATCGAAGTGGCTCGATTTCGTGGTCATGCGGCGTGCGGGCCCTCAGTCCAAGAATCCAGATGGTGGTTGGAATCCAGCTTGGCGGATGGACCTTATCCATGGTTGGAAGACTATCCCCTCACAACATGGTGGACCGAAAAAAGTCTCCTGCTTTCATTGCTTTAGATGAAGCTGTCCGGGACCTGCAACCTCAGGGCCAGCAGGAAGCCAAGGCGCTCTTCAACACCCTCTTACAGAAACTTCGTGAAGCGTTTGAGTCTGGCATGGCATCTCCCAGCGACCACACGACTTCTAACTTTTATGCTCTTCACGTATGTCATCAAAAACCTTATTTTCCTAATCTCGTGCTGAGACAGTGGCAGCATTTTGCTGAACTTGCGACGCTAGTCGCGGACTCGCATGAGCACCTCTCCCATGTCATAAATGACATTGTGGAGCTCCTTGTGGCTGGGAATGCCGACATGTAGGTCAAGGCTATTAGCCATAGTACAATCTCCTCGTTAATACCTAGTGAAACTAATGAAGCTTAGACCGAACAGGGATCCAGTGTGCACTCCTCTATATCTCATGCTCGTGCATTTGGACGACACTGTGCGTATTAAGAATAATAAGCTGGATACGATCCTTATCAATAACGGGTGCATCACATCCCACTCGGTACAAGATGAGGCGGGCGATCCACGTTTCGTTGCAATGTTCAGAAAGAATCCTAGTCTCCTAGAAGGTAAAATATATCAATCTCTTGTTTGTTGTTAAACAAGCTTTCCTATACCATACTAACAGACGGAAGGCCACGACCAATATCTCGCGCATGTCGCCGTGATACAAAGATCTGAGACAGAACTTGGCCGCCTTTTGAGGCAGAACAAGATCGATTTGTGGACACAAATTCCTTCTGTTTTGAGCCTTGCTGTTGGTTGGACCACCGGTTTGCAACTTCTACTGGATGCAGGGGCAAATCCAGACGACGCCATCTTGACCGCCATCTGCGAGGATCACCTTCCAAGCATTGAGTTGCTGGTTGACAACGGCTGCTCGTTGTTTGACCTTGATCACTACAGTTTTTTCGCGCCTGGGAACAGTAAGGTCGATGCATTATTTTTTGCTGCCTCCCTCCCAGCCTCTTCGGATGTGGTCTGTCTGTTGGTTCAAAAATTGGTTGAGAGAAGACTACAACTGCTGCAGCTAGCAACGAAGGAACTGCCCGAGACGTGCTTGAAGAAGCTTGGGCTTCACAAACAACAGCACGTCCAACCATCGCCTGATTACAACGCTCTCGAAGTATTCAGGCAACTCGAGGCCCACAAGGTGCAAGTGCCCATGGCCTTATGGCCTGGGTCTTTGACTACTCTCTACCACCACCCTGGCATGACAGACCCCTTGGCAGAAAGGCTATACGATGCCGGGTTTTCCAGCGTCGATGAGCTAGACGAAAAGGGCGATTCGCCTCTCATCAACGCAATATTGCACTGCACTTCCTGGGAATCCATCCGGTTACATCAATGGTATCTAAGAAACGGGCCCCGGCTGCCTCGATCATTGGCATATGTCGACTTTCTTGACCAAGCCAAAAAATTCACACACTTGATTTCGGAGTGTATCTGGATTTCGAAAGGCTCGAAACTTTGCGGGCCCCTGTATATATTCCAGCAAGTTCATCCCGAGGGAGTTGAGCAGCGCGATAGCTGCAGTTGTTGGTGTAGTACTTCAGGTTGCACTCCAGTTGGCATAGTTCTCAGGCAAAAGCCTTTGACCCCGTTCGTGTTCACTCATCGTCAGCGCTGGCTTGTTAACTTGGCTCGATACTCTTCCCTGGGGCTGTCTCTTGACAAAGACACATTTGCAGATATTTGCCGGTTGGAGGTTTTTGATCGCTTGGGTATGGCCCATACTTGCTCTCACCAGCCGCATGATAGCGACGGCAGTGAGGACGCCTATTGCAGCGGTACGGGTTGCGGTTATGACAACAGCGAGCGGGAGGAAGTCAATGAAGAAGACCACCACCTAAAACAAGCCTTAGATTCTTACCTGGAGTTATACCTTCGTCTCCTTCACATCCATGCAGACCATTTTGAGTCTTTCTGGATCGCTTGGTGGGTTGCACTCGAGAACTTCTTGCCTTTCGAAGTGGATGACAAATGGAAAGGGCCATATCGCCCTCTACAGCTGGACGGTGTTTGTGATCCTCAGAGTTATGACAAGGCTGAAAGCCATGGTGGCTATAACGCAAATGTTGAGGCCATCACGGCGTTCCTCGCTGATTGCATCCCACAGCTCACTTCTGAAACCAGGGCGAAGTTTTTTGATCAGTTTAAGCTAACTGAGTATGAGCACATGTATTATTACCTTGTGGCTGAGCGGGATCGCTGGATCAATGACCTTGGCGGGGATGAGGATGATTGAGTTAGGCGGCCAACCACTATGGGGGTATTCTACAGAAATTCGGCTTCATTCTTCCACCATACGGCCTCACCAAGTAATTCAAAGCCAGAAATCCATATTATAACGAGCTATTCTCTTAAGTAATAAATTAGAATTATATCTTAATACATTGCCGCTGCTAGTATGTTATCTATTCTTTATAGGCAAGTTAGTATTAGGATTAAATAAGTTAATATAAACCTAATCTTATAATATATATATAAGTTAGAATTTACTTTATTTATATATATAAATTCTTTAATCATTACTTTTTTAATTTATATAACTGCTTATAATCTGAATACTTAGAATATATATTCTCTAATACCCCTACTAAAAGACCAGACATCATCTCACAACAACCCCTTGCCCAACCTCTAGCTTTGCGGCTAACATTCAAACGATATCAGCCATACTGAGGACCCTCAGTCCTATCACACTTGCGCTTCGTCTCGCCAACAGAGGGTCATTCGCGCGGGTATAAATACTATCCCGCCAACCCCCCTCCCGCAGTTGTTCATTCTGGCTGAAAAGTTCAGGATTCTCAATAGCCTCCTTCTTGATCTTCGAACACTGGTCCCGAAAAGTGGAGTTCAACTTCTTCTCCAGATCATCTGTCTCAAGAACTAGCCACTCCTTCGCTTTGCCCAGGGGGCGTATGCTCCCCCTTTGGGTAACAAAGGCGCCCGGTAACCTCTACCACATATTTAACATTGTCACTCCAGAAGTGCCGTTCCTGATCAGAGGCCTCTAGCACAACTCGGGCTGTCATTGAAAACATGTAGCCCATGATCTCAACACGGCTTGAATGGTAGGAAGTTATGCTTGCTCACCTCCTGCTCAACCACCTGAGTACCAGTTGAATAGTATGTCCCGCAGGTCCTTAATAGCCTCTCAGATGCAAGTTTCTGACAGCTCAAAGTTGAGTCATGTCGGTCGCCTGATCTTAGTCAGAAGTTCAACTACCCATGTCGTTAGCTTTATTCTTTCGATTTTTATTACGGTAGTTCTTCTTGACCTGAAGAATCTTGAAACCAACAGGACGAATCTGACCGAGCCGGGTGAGACGATAAATTATCTTCTAGGTTGCCTTGGACAGTTTATGAAAATGCCTTTAGAACAGCAACTATGCAGGTTAACGCCGACTGACTTCGGCTGGATATTTGCCACAAAGGCCTGAAGGTTGGACTCAGGGATGTTCCCTTGTGAAATGACGTTGTAATGAGCAAAGATTCATCAGTATATCATCATATGCCAAAATAACTTTAGGACAAAAAGGTCTAACGTGAAATAAAAATCCTTCTAGAGTCCTCTATAATCTCCCTCCATCTTTATGCCAAGATTCGTCAAGTGCCCTCTACTTAGATGTGCACCTAGCAAAGCATCAAGATGCCCCTTTGCATGCGCCAAAGAGTCGAACTTTTACACAAAACATCTGCCCCTTGATCCTGTTGGGCAAATCATAACCTTGGGTACATCTTTACCTCAAGTTTCTCCATCGGAACAGCAGCAACCCATTCTCGCCTCTTCGGCAAAGGTACTGGGATCCAATTGGTTTCTTGATTTCTTTCCAGTGTTGAACGTCGAGCAGGGTTACAAATCTCAAGATGAAAGTTGCGGATAACTTGAGAAACAGAGATGTACAACTCAAGGTATGCAAAACTGGTGAGGGTTAATCCCACGAGTAAGGCGTTTGGGTTGCTAGGTTGACTCACTGTGCTCCCATGCAGATATTCGCGCCTCTTGAAAACGGGATGTAATAGCGATCACGAAGTTTATCCTCGCTCATCCCTCGGCAGTCACCTGTCAACCATCTATAGGGGTTATACACCTTTGGGTTAGGAAAAGCGGTCTTGTCATGTTGATACCAGATAGGAGATGAAGTCAGAACCGTCTGTAAACACATCAGTCTTTGAACCAGAGGTATTTGCTTGTTCACGTACCCCTCCAGGGATAAATGTTCCATGCAGCTCAATACCCCTTGGCGACACGATTCTCGGAAGCATTGCCGCTGCGGCACCAGCCCACCGGATACCTTCCTTCACGCAGGCTTGAAGACGAGGCACACTTTCCAAAGTCGTCATATCAGTCGAAAAAGGAGACAGCCGCCAAGTCCTCATATAAAGCCTTCTGGTAGTCGGGGTTTTGAGCGAGAGCCCACAGAATGTGAGCAAGTGTCGCAGAAGTCGTGTCAGTCCCTGGCCCGAGATTCTCCTTGGCTTCAGAGAGGGCGGTTTCGGCGTGTAGACCAGAATTACACAGAGACTTGATCAAGTTTGGAGAATTGGTGGCAGGTTCCTCAAGTTCAGAGTCTTCTGAAAGAGCCAGCTTCCAAGAATCCCGACACCACTATGGGTGAGTATGATTAGCGTGAAACATGCGTTTTCACTCTTCAATCATCTCACCTGTTGGAACTCTGTAAGTCCTTTAGTGTACGCACTTCTCACACCAGAAACGCGGAAAGTCACATCCTCAAGCTGTTCCAACAGCTCACACAGAAGCGGAAAGTTGGTAAACTAGGTAACGCGAGAATCAGCATCAGATGTCTCGAACAACGACAAGAAACTCACGACAGGCATCCAGGTGGCCTTGAGGTCGTTTTTAGCAACCATTTCTAGTTCTTTCCCTTTTGCCCAAGAATTGACAGCCTCAATCGACTTGCCGAAGGAAAAGGTAGCTAACACAAGGAGTGAGTTATCAGTTGAGCTAGGAAGTCGGCATTTTTTCTTACACATGATGTCCGCCTCGAGGGCTCTAGATGCCACAGCCAGGTCAACATTGGGGCCATTATCTCTAATCGTCTGAATAAACCGATTTACATGAGATGATATGAGCTTTTTCTAGCTGTGGTACCTTGGTCCGACTGAAAAGCTGCCCCATGATTCTTCTGCGCTTTGCATGTTGTTCCGGATCCCTATCTAGTGTAAGCCGGCGATATCATGTACAAAAGGAGGTTAACTTGCGTTATGGAGAAGAGGGCAGGATGACCGCCTTGGACAAACTCGCCATACACTCTAGGATCCTTTCTAAACTTGCTGCCAACCTTGTGCACAGTCTCGTATGTCTCACGAGAGTAGAAGGACACTTCGTTAGGTCCAATTCGAACCAGAGGTCCTTTTTTAGGTCAGCTTAGTTCTCTAAAGACTACCCGTCTGCTGGGAGATTCACCTAGCTTTTCATGAAGTTTGGGCAAGTCAATGGTCACGGTTCCTTTGTACTCCTGTGGAAAGGCCCAAGCAAGCCTCGAGTAAGCTGCACCAAAACCCGCATTTGGGATTTTTGAGAGAGGAGAAGTGTATACTCGAAGCAAGTTCTACGCGCAATCAGCTCAACTCGGAAAGAATTTTGGCATCAAGTCGTACGTGTATAACCACAGCCGCAAGAAGAGCTACCGCCAATATCGGGACACTAAGAAGCGCCATCTTGACCGAAATTGTTTTGTGTAACGACAAGAGGATGAGGACAGGGGCCCTGAATCTGATCTTATGTCAAAGATGGAGTCACATTTCGCAGTCCCACTGAGACAATGACAGGATCAGACCCCGAATCGTGTTGACAGCTAGTCCAGCCACTAACGTCTTGAATCTAATTCCATCTAGGATCTTCACCCGTTATTCCAGACTCTTATGGATCTCCAAAACAAACAAAAAGCCCAATTTCTCGGCCGAGCAAGCCATTCCTGGTTCTTCAATTCCATGGTACCATCACCTCGCCTATGACGTGCTTGGCACCAACGAATCGGCGACGATCAAGACCCATATGTTTCAGCGTGTATGTACAGAGTGCGGAACGGTGCCGAATTTGCCGGGTGTTGTGTTGCTAGGTGTCGATGGCGACTTCCCGGGTTCGGCGAACTTTTTAGATCGGGTAATTTATCGTGTTTTTTTTTATAAGAGCCGCTGATATTGATAGATAGGGAGGTCCGGAACTTTAATGCTCCTGCTTCCAAACTCAAAGCGTTACATCCCAACTCAACAACAGCATCATCATCAACCAACACTTCTTCTCTCTTGGCATAAAAATACAATGACAAAACCCTTGCAGGAAGACAATCCGGATATTGTATCCGGTGAGGAAGTGGGGACGTCATCAGACCTCGATGCCAACGCCTCTGACAACACTGTGCTGGTTCGTTGATCCGCCCCCTTGCTTGCATGAGGCCCCCCCCAAGCTGACGCAATACAAAAAGAAAAACTTGGGATACAAGCCTGTAAGACAATTCTCGTGATGCATGGGGCTGGGGAGGGAAGTTGACTTTGATAGGTGCTGCATAGAAGCTTTAACCAGTTTCATAACTTTGCGACTACCTTTGGTGAGATCTTATGCTTCGTCTCTGGACTATTCACTGACCATACATAGCGGCTCTTTACTTTATTGGCGGCGTTCGCGTCACCTTTTTCAACAGGTATTGCTGCCGGTGGTAACTTGGCATACTGGTTAGTAACCCCAACTTGTGAGCCGTACAGCTTGACTGACGATCCATCAGGACAAGTTATATCGTAACATGTGTCTTCACTTTCATCACGGCCGCTGTCATTGCGGAAATTTGCTCATCTCTCCCTCTGGCTGGATCCATCTACCTCTGGGCAGCTGAGGCTGGAGGTCCTCGATTTGGTCGACTCTTTGGGTTTGTTGTCGCATGGTGGAGTACCACTGCCTGGACTACATTCTGTGCAAGTATGTAAATATCATACATGTCTGTGATTTGTGATTTGAGCTCTACTAACAAGTCATCTAGGCAATACACAAGCTGCAGTTAACTACATGCTCTCGGTGAGCTTCAGTTGCCTACCATGGTACCTCCTTTGACCAATTCACTAACAATAGAGTTAGGAAATCGTAGTTTTCAACACAGACTTCCCATCAGACTCTACCAGCGTCAAGTTCCGTGCCGTACAATGGATCTGTACCGAAGTGATGCTCGCCCTCGCAGCCATATGGAACCTGCTCCCTCGTAAGCTTCACACGTTCACTACAACCAAACCACCAGTCTAACTCCCACAAGCTCGATACTTCAAGTGGATCTTTACACTCTCCAGCAGCGTTGTCGTTCTAGACTTTGTTCTAAATCTCATCTGGCTACCCATCGCCACGAGCAAGACGATTGGGTTCCGGTCTACTCATGATGCCTTTATGACGACTTATAACGGTACTGGAGCTCCTCCTGCGTGGAATTGGTGTCTTTCGTATCTGGCTACTGCGGGAATCTTGATCGGTTTCGATGCCTCGGGTCATGTGGCTGAGGAGACCAAGAATGCTTCTATTGCGGCAGCCAGGGGTATCTTTTGGAGTACGGTTGTCAGTGGCCTTGGAGGATTTGCCGTTGTCATCCTTTTCCTCTTTTGTGTTGTAAGTTGCCTCCCAGACGATGCAAAATGATCAAGAATACTGACCAAACGTCCTTTACAGCCTGACGCGGAAACTCTCTTCTCATTCGGCGGTGCCCAGCCCTTCGTGTCTGTCTACGCTGTCATCCTTGGAGAAGGTGGACACATTGTAATGAACATTGTGTGCGTCTTGGCACTGTGGTTTGTAAGTACTACTCCAGCCCACCCAAATGCGACCGACTAACAAAACAAAGAATACTGCAATTGCCGTCCTCGCCGCCTCTCGACTAGTCTTTGCCGTCGCCAGAGATGGAGTCCTCCCCTGGTCCAGCTGGGTCTCCCGAGTCGTAGCAGGTCAACCCCGCAACGCCGTCCTCGTCGTATGGGGCGTTGCAGCCGTCATCACTTGCACAATCCTCCCTTCAGCAGTGGCGTTCACCTCACTTGTCTCAGCTGCAGGTGTCCCCTCGGCCGCCGCATACGGACTGATCTGCCTGGCACGACTCTTCCTGACGCCAAAGAACTTCCCCAAGCCGGCATGGAGTCTAGGTCGACTCAGCAAGCCGTTCCAAGTCATTGCGGTCTTTTGGAACGGTTGGGTTGTTGCGGTTCTATACTCTCCATACGTGTTTCCCGTTTCGGGAGAGACTCTCAACTACGCTCCCGTCATCATGGCTGGAACAACTATCCTAGCTCTGTTGTCTTGGTGGTTTGTCCCTGCCGAGCGGTGGTTGCCCAGCCAGAGGATCCAACAAACATTGGACGCCGACAAACATGCCAGGCAGCGAACAGAGGGACAGGCCGAGTCATAATCAGTTGTTGGGGATTCCAACTGGCGGGTACGTGTTTAGGTCAAAAAGTGCTTCTGTTGGAAGAACGCGATCGTGTGGAGGACCTCGACCGCGTCTATCTCTAATCAGTAGTCAATTGTTCAAGTAAGAGATAACAATGTCAAGACTCTGTCTTACTTACTATGCCCTCATACGAATCCTGCATTAAATATGGGCTAAAACTAATCAATTTACCATCTATGAATGATACTGCGTTAAATTGTCGGTCAAACTCGCATCTGGGCGCTTGGGAATAGGGTAAGTGACTGATCACGTTCGGTTAATGCCTCCTCGACGTCCCAAAGACTCTCATTCCGCCTAGTATCCCCATAAAAGAAAAAGTGAATAAGGTTCTAAATCTGAATACTTTTTGCTCTAGTCAAAAATCACCTTCTGGAAACTCCTGTCGTTTGTTCGACATTAACGTAACCTTGTGAGATGCAATCACGTGATGAGCGCTCCAACTTAATTCGACATGACTGCAATCACAAACGCTCAAATCCATCAAAAAAATACAGCCTCAATTATCGCTATCAACCATGGGCGCTGGAGTACAACTAACTCCGGAGATCATCTCAAAACTCACATTGGACGAGGAAGATGATACCGACGAGTTCAGGATGCTGGTCATCCGTAACCTCCAGATCCCCACAGTGAAACCCATCCCATCAAAGTCTCCGACGCAATCCCTCGGAATGCTGGACACTCTCCCATCTGAAATCCTCCTCTCCATCTTGGAGTACCTCGACTTTCAATCCCTCTGCCGTCTCACGCTGGTCTGCCTTCGAGGAAAGCTGGCCGTCGAGTCGATGCGCGCATATAGAGAGATGCGCCTCTATGCAGGAAACGTCCTCGCCGCGCTGGACAAGACTCGTCTGATAAAGTACCACTCTGCCGCTCTCCTTCAACAGGCTCTCCGCTCGAGTCGATGCGCTTCATGCTTCGACTTTGGCGGCTTTTTGTTTCTTCCCACCTGCGAGAGGGTCTGCTTCGAGTGTCTCTACCATAATCAAGGTCTTCACATGATGACGCCGAACACAGCTAAGAAGTGCTTCGACCTCACGGATAGACAACTCAAGAGCATACCCACGCTATTCAGCATTCCGGGCACTTACAACGTGAGAAATCTCATCTCACGAAAGCGCGTGTTCCGCCTCGTGTGCGTCAAGCAGGCCAAGCAACTAGCCCTCCAAGTCCACGGGAGCCCTGAGAGTGTGGCCAAGATCATCCCCAAAGCGCCACCACGGGGTATTGAGACGAATGAAGCAGAGACGAAAGAGTACTGGATGCTAAGAGGATTCCACGAAGCTCCGCTAGAACCTCCAGGATGCGATCTCTCCCTACTCCCACCAAAGGAAGAAGCGCCAGACGATGAATTCGGCGGGATGGCAGCCATCCGCATGCCTTACCTGAGCAACAAGAGCCTAGACCACGGGCGTCTCTGCCGTGGATGTCAACTTCTGCTACATCTCCACGATAACGGGAAATTACCGCTTCGTGTTCTGCGGAGTCTTGTTCCAGAAGGTTTGGATGTACATGCGCCGCTGTTTGCGCAGATGACTAGGCTGCGCTCTGGTGATGTCTTTGCGAAACACCTCACCAAGTGCTATGGCGCGCGGGATTTACTGAAGCAGTGGGGATATTTTGAGAAAAACCGCAGGCTAAAGAAGGTTGAAGAATGAGAAGCTCAAATGCTCCAACTTGTTGGATCAATGGAGAGCCGCGACCTAACGTTCTTCTCATTGGAGTTAAACATTCCGAGTCTCCTCTCTTTTGCCACCCTGGGCGAACATGGCGATTGCACATGTACATTCGCGACGAATAACTTGACGGTATCATGTTACTGTGGGAGTGGCATTAGGTGCCGTCATCACTGGCTTCGCAAGTCGACGTCGGAGGCCAAGCGACATGAATAGGCGTCTATTGCCAAGATATGATGAGCACCTCATCGATGATCAACAGCATCGATGTGTCTTGAAAGGACCAGTACCGCTAGACAACAGGCCATCTGTCAAGTCTGGCGCTCCCATCTTGCTGGCTTCCTGAATGCTCTGGTGGTCATGCTGTTGGACAGCCTGGCCCTGAATGCATCGGCGAGATGGACTCGAGGGAGGGGGATTGGACGGCCATCATGACGGAGACGAACAAACTCCTCATTCTTATAGCTGTAGATAATGAGCATAGGCAGTCGTATAAAGGCATAGGCCTTGCTTGTCATTGCACTCAATCACTCGCAACTGTGGTTAACAGAGTGCAACGACCAGCTTGCAAACATTAAATCTACATCTAGTAACATATAATCAACTCATGATACAATTCCGTCATATCCATTTCCATCATCACCATGCCCATTCCCATGTCATGCCCAGGCCTTCACTCCGCAAATACAGAACCACCCACCCTTAGCCATTACTGTCATCACGGCCTCAAGTATCACAACAGCACCATTCAAGGCCCACAGCTTAAGCCACAGCTGTGGTCTGTCGTCGCGCTTGGCTGTTTGCTCCAGTCCTCTTCTGACTACCAGGTCGTGCCAGAGTATACTTGGCAAACGCTCGTGCCAGAGCCTTCTTGCAGCTGAGCTTCTGGCTGCCCACGAAACTGTCTACCGTGACCGCGATGGCACGGTCAATATCCTGCGTCGAGCAGTATTCTGATAGTCGCATGCGGCAGAAGGCTTCGCTGATTCGAATGATGGCTTCCAAATGACGCACCTGAGTTCGTTAGCATATTAATACATATTATAGATGAGCATTTGGGGACATACCGTGATGGGATAGGCACCAGTAGCAAGAGATTCTCGTCGCATGTCGGCAAATAGTCGTGCAATCTTGTCTTCGTCCACGTGGTACAGCTTTGGTGAGCAGTGCTCTCGTGCGTAGAGAATGTACTTCCTCAGCAGTTCCTGGGGAATCTCGCCCTCCGCCTTACGGATGCCGTTCGTCGCCTGGGTATCTGCCTGGGTATCATGCTCAACCTCCATCGAATCTTGTTCTTGCTGGCTTAGAGGATGGCTTCGACTGTGCGAGCCCACAATGAAGCGCGCCAGACGTTCATCCTCGGCTGGCTCAACTGTGTCGCGTACCACACACAGGATATCGAAACGCGACAAGATAGGCTCCGTCAACTCAACGTTGGAGGAGAAGGGGGCTGTAGAGTTGTATCGTCCACCAATAGGGTTGGCAGCTGCAATCACACCGCACCGGGCCTGCAGAGTAGTCACGATACCAGCCTTCGAAATGGAAATGGTCTGCTGTTCCATAGCTTCGTGAATGGATGTTCGATCCTGATCATTCATCTTGTCAAACTCGTCGATGAGACATGTTCCTCGATCAGCCAACACGAGAGCGCCACCTTCCAGAGTCCATTCACTGGTAAGAGGATCACGGCGGACACTGGCCGTCAAACCGACAGCACTGGCACCCTGACCGGTAGCAAACACAGCTCGGTGAGCCGTCTTCTCCGCGTACTTGAGGACCTGAGACTTGGCTGTACCAGGATCACCCAGGAGAAGAACATTGATGTCACCTCTCAGATGATGAGCACCCTTTGTTGTCTTTGCAACACCGCCAAAAAGTGACAGAGCGACGGCGGTCTTGATATCGGTGTGTCCGTAAATGCTAGGGGCGATCGAGTTGATGACCTTGTCCACGATATTAGGATCTCGGGACAGCTTGCGGATCTGATGCTCATCCTCCTCGGTCATTCGGAAACCAGCTAGCTGGTCATGCGACTTGATGGCATTGTTGGCCTCAAGGATGGTAGCAAACACAGGGAAGCCGTTGCGGTTGTTGAGTTGAGCATCGTAGTTGTTGCGATAAATTCCAGTAACTTCAATCTCCTCACCAGGCTTCGCCTTGTCAATGAGATCCCAAAGTAGGATGACCTCACGCTGTCGTGGCAGTCGACCAGCAGGCACTGTACCAGGAGACTCTTGGAGAGTAAGCTTCTGGTAGTTTCGGTAGACAGTCTTTTCCGAGTTGAGCGTAAAGGGGCCTCTGGACTGGCAACTCTGACAGTAGGTGATCTTGACTTCGACGTTGGACTCCTGCTGGAAGGGTCCTAGGGTGACACCGCACTTTGTGCAGTCAAACTTGACATACTTGAGCTGAGGAAAGACACCTGATCGTCGAGTAACAACACCGCTCACCCGCACCAGACAGTTGAGATGCGATTGACGGAGCTGTCGCAGGGTGTAGTGCACAGGGAGATCAAAGATTCGTACGTGAATCTCGGAATGAATACGCTCGTAGTCGGGATAGTGGAGGAGAACGACGTCCATGGCAACTTCGTCGAACAACTTGAGCATCTCTGCGGGAGCGTTGGCAAGGAAGTAGGCCAAGATGGCCTTGCTCTCGGAAAGATGCTCGTATGAAACCTCGAGGGACTCGGCGTTGATCTCACCGAGTGTTCGAATTCGGTTACCGTAGACGGAGGAACCAGATGTGTCGGTGTAGGATGTGAGGAAAGCCTTGAACTCGCGCTTGATGGTTCTCTGGACCGAAGGTTGTGACACCCATTCAGTCAAGCTGGAAGCCTTGACATCACCAAGAGCCTCCAGTGACAGTTCCTCAGCCATGATATCCGTGTCCATCATATCGTCAGGATCCTCGTCGTAGTGGTGTCGGCGGCGCCGAGGCTGGGCAGTCAGATCAATATCGCCATCGTCCTCATCGCCGGGCAGGAAAGCAGCCGGAATCCTTTGTCTTCGTGCCACTTCACGATCTCGTCGGTTGAGTTGGGCCTCGAGTTGTCGTCGAGCAGCCAAATCCATGTCGCCATATTCGCCCTCGTCATCCAGGCCAATACCCTCGTACATGTCGTCTTCCCTATCGCGGTAATCGGCTTCGAAGCCCTCGCGGAACAGATCGACGTCATCTTCGGCCATCTCGTCCAAGTCATCCAAGTCGTCCTGGATCTGGGCCTCCTCCTCAATATCGTCATCATCCTCGACACCGTGGACCATGTTGAACTCGGCAGGGGGGGACGAGGGCATAGGACTTGAGCCCAGTGTCATAGGAGAGGCGGTATCATCGCCTCCAGTTCGCGATCGCTTGCGACTCGAGCGCGGAGCGCTGGCGGAAGGGTGTAGCGGGGAACTATCGAGGTGTTAGATATTGTCCCTTCAAAGAAAGGGGGCATCTCGAAGAGAAATTACTTGCCTCATATTTTCTAACCCCAATCAACAACGTTACGTCCAATGAGTGTTACGAAATAGTATGGACACACAGTTGCACACGCAGAGAATTGGTGTTGAGAATGGAATGTCAAAGAGTGAGGGGCTGAATTTGCCAGGATGAATGGTTGGAAGGGAAACGGGATGAGGGGACAACGAGACCAAGTGGAGGCCAGTGACAAGGAAGCAATTTCGCGTATCACGACGCGACTTGACGCGTTAATTGATTGTGGCTGCTAAGCGCATTGGGTGGTATACGCGTAAAGTGGTTTTGGAGGGTGGAAATTACGGACAAAAATATGGCATCAGTTTTGGTCTTATCTAGCGTAGGAAGTGTCTCCATTATTAATTCGCCTTCCTAAGCTTCATCACCTCCAACTCTACCTCCCTCACCCTCCTCCCTGCACCTCCATCATCCACCGTCTTTGGGGAATCCGCCATTCATTTCCATCGTTTCTTTCCATTTTGATTATCTTTTCCATCGGATTTTCATCTCAATCTTCCTACAACACCCACAACCTTTCCTAATACAACCGTCGCGATGTCGACAGATCCTCCCTCAGCTTCCGCGCCCGCCCAAGACGCCCCTCAACAAGCTGCTCCAGCGCGCAAGGACAGCTTCTCTGCCAAGTCGGAAGACTCTCAAACTGCAGCTGAGTAAGCGCGTGATGTCTTTTTTTGCGAGTCAATTATGTTCGTGACGAATTGTACACTAACACCTCCCAGATTCATCCGTACTCAGGAAGCTCTCGAGGCAGATGCCCGCGAGGCTCTGCCATATGTATGCGCTTACCCGCGAATTTCCTCCCTCAATACCTTCCACTAACGCGACTTTAGAGCATCGAATCCTGCACCAAGATCCTCGGCCCTCTGCGACAAGCCGTATTCGCCTGCCTAACATGCAATCCTGCACCCGCAAAGCCCGGTGATGAATGGACACCCGCCGGCGTCTGCTACGCATGCTCCATCCAGTGTCACGGCGAGCACACCCTCGTCGAGATCTTCCAGAAGCGAAACTTTACCTGCGACTGCGGAACCAAGCGCATCCCGTCCACGAGCCCATGCACGCTCCGTCTGAACGAGAAGACCAATACCCGTGGAGTTCATTCGGAAGAGCCTGATGTGAATAACAAGTACAATCACAACTTCCGTAACCGCTTCTGCGGCTGTGAGTGCGACTATGATCCTTTCCAGCAAAAGGGTACCATGTTCCAGTGTCTGGGACTAGGAACGCACGAGACTGGTGGTTGTGGCGAGGATTGGTATCATCCAGGCTGTCTTGTCGGCATGGGACCTAACTGGTTCGAGAAGATGGAGAAGCCAGAGAAGAAGCCAGCCAAGGAGGGTGAAGAGGGCGCCAAGTTGACAACCATCACGGAAGGCAATGAGGACCAGCCGGATGCTGCCCAGAATGGTGCCCAGGACAACGCAGCCGAAGAAGAGGAAGATGACGAAGTCCCGATGCCGCCAGGCTTCCCTGACGAAGAGGCATTTGAAGCCTTCCTGTGCTACAAGTGCGTTAATGCGCACCCCTGGATCAAGCGCTACGCGGGGACTTCAGGCTTTCTTCCCGCAGTGTTCCTTAACCAAGCCGAGTCCGCTCCTAAGGCCGACCAAGCTGGGTCTGCTCCCAAGACGGAAGAGCCAGCAAGCAACGATGCCAAGACCGTTGCAGTCGATACAGCCGAGACAAGCGAGCCTTCTTCGCGTAAGCGCAAGGCAGATGATGATGCGGAGGATGACACGGAAGCCAAGCGCGTAAAGAGCGAGGCCCCAACTGAAGAGCAGGCTGAAAAGCCAGCCGAAAAGCCAGTTGAGGAGGCAGTTGAAAAAGACGACTGCTCCCTCAGAAGAGACGTCCTCTACCAATGGCACCCTCCCCTGCAAACTCAACAACTTCCCCCCAGCCCCCGAAGGTCAATTCTCCCTCTTCCTCAAGGAAGGCTTCCGCGACGCCTTCTGCCGCTGCTCCTCCTGCTTCCCCCTCCTCAACCCTCACCCCCAGCTCCTCGAGGAGGAGGAAGTTTACGAACCGCCCCTGTCCGACGACGGCTCTCAGAATGGCGGCAACGGTGGCGGTTCTCACGGTAGTGGTAGTCTCCTCGAGCGCGGTGAGAGTGCCCTACGCAATGTAGACCGCGTGCGTGCCATCGAGGGTGTCATGGCCTACAACCACCTGAAGGAAAAGCTGAAGCCCTTCTTCCAGCAGTTTGCCGATAGTGGCGAAACCATTGGCGCCGAGGACATCAAGGCCTACTTTGCCAAGCTGAGAGGTGACGAGCAGGGTATTCAGGAGGCGGGCGAAAAGGCAGCTAGAGAGGGTGGTGGTGATGGAGAGGGAGATAATCGAAAGGAGCAGAGCGGATATTGAACGATGAGGTAATGATAGAGTTTGGATGATGAATTTGGCAAGAATATCAAGGCGAGCGAGGTTGGGTTGGTGACGGCTGAACGGTACATCTCTCGGCGAGATTCATGTATGATTAGTGTATACTACAAAGGGGCGTGTTACAGTCACTTCAGGCCGAACAGATCACGGCAAATTTGATTCCTTTTAACCCTTCACCTTCACTTAACCACTCTATGACGAGTTTACCTCCCTATACTCCCAAGTCCACAGCCTATCTACGTTTATGACAGAGACAAGTGAACATGCCAGGAGCCTGTTCCAGTGTCAAGATGTATGTATGTGTGACAGCTATGCAACGCCCTTCTTGTTTCACAGTTACTGAGCAAAGACAAGGTGAAAGACAGTGCTCGCTCAAGTCAAGGTACGTTGACAGCAGCCGTCCCGTATGTCTCGACTATCACCCGCTAAACAAGTCTCAAACAGTTTCACGTTACTAAGTAGTCTATGAGAAATTCTAGGGCACAGCCCATGGCTTCATATCAACATTGAATCCTATCCACCCCTATTGTACATTTCCATCCAGTCCTGGGTATCGCTAAATCAAAAACATTCCCATTTTCATCATGCCTCACTTCACTGTCCAGTAGACCCCGTACTCGATGCCGCGCTCAACGGCCTCGGAGGAAGAACCGGCACGCCGTGTCCAGCTGCCGAGTCCTCGCGCTGCATCGCGATACCACCCATCATGCTCATCCCGATCCCCATCCCCGGCAATGGCAGCTGCGGTGGAGGGCCTTGGCCATCGCTGTCCTCGGCTTGACTGTCTAGCTGTTCCTGTGCCGCCTTAAGGTCCAGTTCACGCAGACGATCCTTTTCAGCCGGGTCGATGATGTCGTCGTCGTCACTCCAGTACGGATCGTCATCCTCAAGCTCCGGCATAGCCATGCGCTTCCAGAACCGCAGTTCTTGCCTAACAGCCTTCTCATCAACAAGCCTATTCCAACGCGCCTCGTCCTCGTCATATTTGCATCGAAACTCGCGCAGGCTCTCGTTAGCGCGCCCCGCATGAGCCTGCATCTGCCAGATCTGCTCGCGCAGGCGGGCATTCTCATCACGCGCATCGCAAAGTTGTTTGCGGTAGGATCGGTGCCAGGAGGCGACATCGCTTACGTGCTTTGTCTTGTACTCGTGGAATTGTCGCAGGAGGTTGGCCATGGCGCTGGCGTATTGGGAGAGGAGCTTCGCGTTGGCGTCGCGGCTGAACTTGGCCTTTTCGAGAGACTCGGTAAGGAGAGAGATGAGGGCATCGATGTTCTGTTCTTGGCCTAGACAATGTTGTCAGCATAATGTCAGGTAAAAGAATCTCGCATGAGGGAATTCGCGACTACACATACCATTGATGTCGTCCGAGGCGCCCTCAATGACCTGTTGGTTGTTCGCGCCATGGGTCCTGGCCCTGTTCCTCACTCTTCCCAGTCCACTGACAATATCCTCTGTCACCCGACGGTTCTCTGCCAGCTGGCGGCTAAGCTCCTCGACCATGCCATAGATGTAGTTCAGCTCAGCCTGATGACCAGCTGGCGTCGGCACAGGCATTCCTGCCGCCATATTTGTGCCATTCATACCGTTCATCATGGCGATATGCTGCTGCTGCTGTTGCTGCTGGTGGTGTCCAAAAATCTGATGCGGCTGGGGCTGCGGGGGGTACTGGTTGGCAGGAACCTGTTGGTACTGCTGCTGATACTGTTGCTGCTGCTGTTGTTGCTGCTGGTAGTGACGCGCTGAGGGTGTAGAAGGCGACGGCGCAGGAGCGGGCGATGACGGCGAAGATAGAGATGGATCGTGGGGGTTTGGGCCTTGGGGTGTTGGAAAGCTCATATCTTGTCCACCCGGGGAACCTGGGTCTTGAACGTTTGTAGAATGGTCTTGGTGTGTTGGTTGTGAGATGGAGCCTTCCGGTGTCTTTCTTTGGGTTAGCCTGGCGTTTCTAGCAGACTTTGGTACGTCCTCAAACACAGCGATCGATCCGTCATTCTAACTCGCGCATTATCATTGTGCCGAGCCCCACGCGACGCCAGCTCCAGCCAACACCAAGAATGGCCATCACAAAAAGACAGGGGCAATACCCAGTATCAGTCCAAAAAGATCGTTTCTATGATTTTGCTTTTCCTCTTAACTTTTTTGTTTCTCGCATGCTATCTCTTGCTCCACACATTTTTGAAAAATCCAACGCCTCATAATACTCCGTAACCGCATCTCACGAGAGACTCATCTTTGCTAAACGAGTGACCGAGCAAGGTAGCGACCGTCACAAAAACTGTATAGAAATGTCGTGTCATGTACTTCGTTTCGTCGTTGCCGTGCATTGCACACATGTCGTAACCGGGAAAGAATGCTCAACTCCTATACCTCAATCCTTTTACTCGGGCGTGTCAACCTCCATCCTGTCCTCTGGAGGCTTCGTCGTGTCCACGGCGATCGTGTCCTCGATCTGTGACGTCTCGTGTGTCGACATGGACACCGAGTCTTTCTGCTCCAAGGCTGGCGGAGGTGGTCCGCTGCTGCTTGGAGGTCCTCCCATCCCATTGCTGGCAGATAAGCGATACTCGCCGTCAGCCTTGCGCTCAATGATGCCTTCGTCCAAGGCCCACTGAGCCAGAAGGCTGTCAACGCCAAGCCTCCCCCCCTCACCCTTCTCCATGTGCCGTCCCACATGCTCCGTCCATTCATCCCATGACGAGGGCCCTTCAAAGACGCTTTGACACCCTTGTTTCGGGCAAGCTGAACGCTGGGGCGGGTGACGGCGCTGGACAAGACAAGTCTGTTGCATGTCTTTGACGTGGGTATCCCATTCTGTCTGCATCTTGCTGTCACCCTTCGCAATAGCCCGCTTGATTTGGAAGGGCGCGTGCATCCGTCGCAAGTGCTGTGTAAACAAGTCCTTCCGGTTAAACTCGTTTCCTTTGCCGTCTGCAGTGCTCTGCGGACACGAAGAGCAGCGGTAATATTGCAAGCACAGATGCTGTGAAGCAATGTGTCGCTTCCATTCGTTCTTTGACCCAAATGTGCTTGTACAGCCTGCAAATGAGAATGCGCAAGGGAATGGCCTGGTATGAGCCGCGGCAATGTGCTTTCTCAACGAAGAAGAGTCCTTGAATGGGGCGTGACTGCAATGGTTGCAACGAGTGTCTTGTTTGGGCAGTGAACGACGCGGCGCCTTTGCTGTCGGGTTGTTGCTGCGAAGTGACAGGGGGTCATCACCAGCAGCATCGTCACCATCATTGTCGGCACGGATTTCGGGCATTCCGTCGGGAAGAATTGTTCGAGGACGGGGCGCATGCTGAGGTGTCTCATCGCTCCGGTGCCGGACGTGGCTCAAAGCCTTCAGTTGCTCTGCGGCTTCTTGCATCTCCGCCGAGTCCTCGACATCGTCCTTGGCCTTGGGTCGGGGTCCTGACGAGTTGGCATAAGTTGCCGACGTGGGGCTCGCTTGCGATCTATAGTCCTTCCGTTCAACAGAGCTTGGCGGGTCCCTCGTGGCCGAGGAGTGATAGGCATGTTCATGATTGTCGTCACGGCGGATACGCGCGGGCGTACCGACCGCATGGTCCCTCGCTTCGAGAAGAATGCGGCCATCCTCAACCTCCTTGGCAGACGGTTTGATGCCCGAAGAGCCAACCAGTCTATGGTAAAGATGAATCATGTTGTGGGAACTGATGTACCCCAAGAAACAGCACACCTTGTCATGCTGCACCACGTTCCAAATAGAGTGCGGCATGGATATAAGGAGCATCGTGGGCGGGCCCAAAAACATTCCTTCAACTGCAATCTTGTCACCAAGAGGTGGTGTGTTGTGTAGCCACTGGGAGAAGAACGACATGTCTGGGCTTGCATCGCCAACGAAAGTGGTACAGACGAGAACACGGTGCTCCTCGAATCGAAGGTCGACGACAGACTCTGGGTCAATCAGTTGCTCTTCACGATCTCGATTACCCTGGCCATCCGTGTCAAGGCCATTCTGTGAACCCGTGCGTGGTCTAGAAGTCATCGGCGCGAGGCTGAGACTCTGGCCCTTCCCAGGAGTAAGCGGGATGAAAACGGGGTGTTGAGAAGATGGAGAGTTAGCCGTGCTGCCGTTGGCTATTCGTGGAGCTTGGCTTGATTGCTGTTGCTTCAATGCTAACACTTCCTCGTGTAGCCTCTGCGTCGTGAAAGGACGGCCGGTGTTAAGCTTGTTCAGAGCCTCGACTAGATTGGACGTGAAGGAACGTTCTGAGCCGTCCGAGGGACTACGATCTGAGGTGCATGCCGCAATGGCTTGTTTCACGCCGTGGCTACCAGCCATGCGAGGATCCGGGACAGAGCAGGTATCAAGCAGCAAGAGGATATCCGACTGGGCATCCTCAAATAAGCAGCGGACGCCATCCCACTTGAGCTTCGCGGCATCTTCCCGAGCATTGCTATCGAGAGGCTGTCAGAGGCAGGAGGCAGAGCACATCTGAGAGAATTGCCAACTCACCAAGCCCAGTAGAGCTGGCCATCGGAGCCCACGTAGCCGTGGCCAGCATAGTAGATGATGAGAAGTTGGTTGGCTCGAGCGTGCTCGAGGAAACTCGCCATTTGAACCCCAAGCTTAATGCTGGGGTTGGCCACGGTGGGAATATGCCATCGCTCAGTGCGAAACTTGTACTGCTTCTGGAAGACCTGCTCAAGGGCGGCCAAGTCCTCGTCAACTGTCTCATCTTCTTCCCACCTTAACAACAAGACGGAGACATCGGTGTAAGGGTGACGCTCGGTCTGCCTCTGGATAAGCATGGCTGCATCTTGGAGATGGCGGGCGAAGGATTCAAAGTCATGGCGCTCCGATAGAGGGGCAGGAGCAGGAGCATCCTGGACTGGATAATGTTGTTGAGGCTGATATCCAGGTCCTATTAGCAAGAAGTAGATGCATAGAGCTAGGAGGATCAAGAGCTGACCGATTCGTGGGGGTACTGGGAAGGCTGAGGCTTGCTGGGAGGCGTGGCATTGACCTTGGGGGCCAGCTTTCGCTTTTTACTCGAGGGTTCCATCGACAGAGAGGGCAAGGCTGCGAATTGAATCGAGTTGGAGGCTATCGTCAGCAGTTGAGGTCGTCGGTGATCATTGATCCGAGGTCAAAGTCGAGAGCTGGGACCGAGTCGAAGGTAGGCCCAGCAACACAGATATGGTGGGGTTTGAAAAAGATTCGTCTCCTATCAAATCGGTTGGTGAGAATGGAGGTAGCGGTGTAATTGGCAGACGTCGACGAAGCGAAAAACAGAAGTCGATGCTACTTTACGACGCGGAGAATCGAATCGGACGATACGGTACGAAGAAGGGCAAAGGGACAACAAGACAGAAGGAGAACACCAGGAGGTAGGTCAATGGAGGAGAAACAGAAAAAGGAGCTGGGCTAGGCCACAGAGAAGCAAAAAGTTGACGTCTCAAGGGACAAACAGAGAGGAGAGAAGAAGAGGAGGAAGAAGAGGGAATAAGGCTGGCGCAGGCTGGAATTGGGGGGCCCAAGGCTCGGCGAGGCTGTCGCGGCCTAGGCCAAGTAGGTAGACGTGTGGGGTATTTGGTGGTCTACCATTGGAGGATAGCCGAGGGGAAGATGGGCCGGGGCTTTCCTCTCAAGGTGGGGACAAAACGAACAGGAAGGCGAGAAGAGCAATCGGACCAGAGCCAACAGAGAAAGAGCGTGAGCGGAGCTGCTGCGCTCCTGCTTCTGCTGCGAAAACAGACGCACAGTCGGAAGGAGGGGCGGCCTCCGCCTTCTCGTCAGCCTCTCTTTGGACCTTGTCACCTGTTGTGAGCAGAGCTGAGCTGTTCGCCTCGCACAAAAGGACCACCACAAAACCACAAGCAGCGTACAAAGCAAGGCCTCGATCAAGACTCACTTTTCTTATGTCTCTTGTCTCCTGCCTCTCAGCTGGTTCTGCCCGTCTCCAGTCTTAGCTAGGGGTCGAATTGATGGCTGGAACCAGAGATGGGATGACTGACTGACTGCTTCACGGAGAGCTTTGTCAACAGAGGATGAAGAAGAGGAGACGGCAACATGCCAGAAGGTCGACATTATTTCTGTACGGCTGCACAACTCATCCACAGCTCGCACAGCTCACTCTCACACAAGAGTCGACACAGCCGGCTGATTACGGCTCTTCAGCCAATCCGAGCCTCAACCTGCCCTTTTTCCCCTCCATCCTCACCATCACACGCACCGGCAGACTCGCAGAGACGCTACGAGGAACCCAGACCCAGCATTGCCACGATCCGGGGGCAGCCCTGTGTGGGCCGCGTCTTGGGCCCGGAGGGTTTTCTGTGGTTTTTGGCTCTAGCTGGTCGGTTTTCAAAGTTTCAGCAGCGCCCGCCACTCAATCGTCGTCCCAACAGTCACAGCTTGTCGTCCCGTTTCTCCATCTTGGCGATTGTCCTTGGTCAGACTCGAGCCTCGAAGGATGGCATAAGATATCGAGTCCCCAAAGGCGATGTCGCAGTGAGCTCTCGAAGTGGAGTGATGGCGCACCCCCTCCTCAACCCCGGCAGGCCTCTTGACGGCGGGCGACAACTTGTCAAGACGGCTGTGGACAAGTGCAGACGGGAGACGCTTAGTGGACGGCGAGGAGGAGGCCAGAACGCGAAACGGCCGGGTCGGCGACGAATTGGACGAGGCGGCACAAGAGGGCCGGTCGGCAACCTTGCCCTAGACACGCGCTACGGTAACACTGACTGCAGATGCACAACTTGTGTTGCCAGTCGTGAGAGGCCATGGGCAAGGTGCATATCATGCTCTCTGCCAGAGGCAATTCGGTGAGAGGAGAGGCCAGCCCGTCTGAAACCACCATGACCCAGACCTCTGGTCATGAGGCCAGGTACGGCTGCAGAGGTTGTCGCATAACATGGCTGGCATCCTGCTGTACAAAGAGGTGCGCCAGCATCTGTGAGATTCAGCCAAAAAGGCTCGGCGTGGGCAGGGCTGACACGTTGTAGCGAGGAGGTGCTACAAGGTAAACAAAAGGTATCCGTACGGCGCGATACCTGGGCTGGCATTGTCTGAGAGATGCATAGAATCAACCGATGGCATCAACTTGGGTGCAAGCAGGTGGAGACTTCGTATTGCTCTTGTCTCTCTGCCCAGGGAGGATAAAAGCTGACGAGTTCGCCGTGACTTCCGCTCGCGACATGATACCCAACTTTATCATGAGAAGTCTGACCATGAGAAATGCCGAAGGAATGCTGACGAGTTTCCTATCCATCCGAAGTGTCAGTGTCAGCCCGTGAGGCGTGGTGAGCGGCGGATACGGCAACTGGCTGTGCCTTGAGCCGCGCCGCGCCAGCCTGACGTTGGTGAGCAAAATAAACACACACAACCCGATAGCGAACTGAACCCTTGCTTGCCGTGTTCCACCAAAACATGTCTTGTTTCTAAGGCCAAAAACACGCAGCTCTTTGTTGAGTTGACTCGGTTGTGAGGCAGCCTTTACTCAACATTGACTATCCTATCCCGGCACTTCAACTCCGTACGACTCCATCTACAACTTCCAGGTTGTTCGATGGAGGCAAACGAAAATCCCGTGGACACTCCCATGTAGTATAGACGGGCTCCCTCATAGACACCAAGGATTCAGGATTCAACCGCCTCTCCTGGCCCTTGATAAATGTCGCGTCCATCCATTGAGACCCCAAAAATGACGAGACAAGGCTCGGGTCGCGACAATGTGGCGAAGCACCGCCACAAACAAACCCGCCATTCCGTCCCCGTCCACATGCGGACATCCAATCAGGAGCTTCAAGACATCTCGTAGCACTCGGTACTGACAAAGTATCCCTACCCTCGGCCTTTCTATTTCCATGCAACAAATCCCATCCAGTCTTTAGGGAAATCCCAGCAATGGAAGATACATCTAACGACGGACCTGTCCCTTCCCGTCGTTTCCCCCTTGTCGATCACGGATGCGATCGATCTTTGTCCTGCGAACCACGGCGTAGAGACTCTTTAGCGAGAGGCACGAGGCAAAAAGGCCAAGTCTTTTGAGGCCCAACCGAACGGACTGCAATCATGTCGAGGGCCTTGATACGGAGAGACGAACGAGAGCCAAGACCGACAAGCCTACACAGCCACTCTCCTCCCGTCTCGTGTTCTCCACAAACCACATGAGATTTTGGCTGCAAGATATCTCGGCATGCCAGTTTGGTTCGCTGCCCACATTCACGGTAGTTTCAGACAGAGATGTAGCCCACACTCAATATCAAACTGAATTCTAGAGGCTTCTCCTCTTAGACCACCATCACCAATCAGTCACATTAATCGTGCGGCAAGCTAAACAACGGACGCTACTGTCAAGGAGCTGTCACTGCAGGTGAAGAGGTCCAAGAGCTTGAGCTTCTGTACCGATTCTGTACCTTCGCTGTAACTCAGAGAGCTACAGGGGTCGAGGGGCGCTAACAGTCCCATGGTTCCCAGCGAGCTACCCCACTGAAAATAGAGTCTCCGGGTTGTCCGTTCACTGTTGCGTCACGGCGCCCAGGATCCCTCCATTGATGGATGGACCTGATCCAAAAATGGGCTGGAGCGGGGCTCACTGCGTTACGTAGTGCTCTGTCACTAACGGGAAGGATCCATGGAAGCCTGCCTGCCCACCTTAAGCCCAACCAAAGAACGGCTGCAGCTCAAATCCAACTCGACTTCTCCAACAAACATCCAAGACTCATATCTCAGCGCACGAGACGTGATCAGGCCCATTGTCTCTCAGCGCATCATTCACCTGATCTCGGCTGTCGTCCACATTCACAGCGATCACTAAAGCCTTACTACATCATTAGCGCGACGTCGTCATCTTTGACAGTCATATCAAGATCTGCCCCTCGAGAGATTCCAGTTTACCGGGCGCAAAAGCGCATACCAACCACCTTTCCGCACCCATGGATTCTTATGGGGTTAGGAGGAAAGACACAACCAAGGGGCCTCCCCTTCGAGTTCTATCGCTCGGTAAGCGCCTCATCTAGGTCCCTGGAGAGCCTTTTACTAACACGCGCAGATGGAGGAGGTGTCCGCGGTTACTCGATCTTCATCATCGTCCAGGAGCTGATGCACCGAACCTTTGTCGAGATGGAGGGTCGCGCTCCCAGGCGAAACGAAATTCCCAAGCCATGCGACCACTTCGATCTCATCGTCGGTACTGGTACTGGCGGTCTCATCGCACTCATGCTCGGTCGACTGCGCCTCGATTTGGAAACATGCAAGGAGCTCTACGTGCGTCTCACCCGTATGGTCTTTGAGACGGACAAGACGATTGCCGGAATCCCATATCGGTCGACACTCTTCAAGGCCAGCAAGCTCGAGGAGGCCATCAAGGCTGCAGTCCAGGAACATACTGTCAAGGAGAGGGAGGGCAATGATGGTAGTGAATCTGACCTCGTCAACCCTCTCAACGCCGCCAGTTATTCCAGCGCCGGCGCTCCTCGCCGAAATCAGAGCAATGCCAGCACTATCAGCTTCAGTGCTCGAAGCCCCGCCGCCCAGATGGCTCATCGACCAGCCTTCAACTCGAGATATGGCGATCCCAACGCGCGACTATATGATCATAGGGAAAACCGCACCAAGACGTGAGTTTCCAAGGTTATTTACTATATCTAGACAATGATCGTTAATATTTAAACAGTGCTATAACGGCAGTGTACAAGGGTTCCCCGCGAAACTCTCCGGCCGCCATGCTACGATCCTACGACTCCCGAAAAGAACCGGCCCCCGAATATGATTGCAAGATCTGGCAGGCTGGCCGAGCTACCTGTTCTATCGGCCTCGCGTTCAAGCCTATCACGATCGGCCAGTCAGTTTTCCATGACGATGGTGCGGGCACATTTAACCCCAGTCCCGAAGCGCTTGACGAGGCTGTGGTCAACGAGTGGCCTGGGCGCGAAGTGGGCGTCTTCGTCAGCGTCGGTACTGGACGTCGACCCAGAGGCAGTGACGCAAACTCCCAGATATGGTATGAGGGGTTCCTGGGCGATTATGCTGATGCGCGAAGAAAGTTGATCGCAAAGATTGAGAACTGCGAAAAGATTCATGAGTACATGATGCGAGAGCACTTGGGGAAGCGTAATGTCAGCATCGACGCCTACTACCGCCTCAACGTGGAAGTCGGAGTGGGCGAGTTTGGTATGAACGAGTGGACCCGGTTGGGCGAGATTAGCACAGGGACACGACGATATCTGTCGAGGGAGGCGGAGCAGAAGATGATTCAAGGCATCTCGTCCAAGCTCGCCAAGATCCACAGAGCCAAGCTGCGTCACGAGCGAGCACCCCAGGGAATCCCAGAGCTGGTCAAGTCGACGTCAAGCACATGGGAAACACCACTGGCATTTGAGCTGCCGGGAGATTTCCCAACGACGGTTCCGCTCCCTCACAGCCCGGCAAGCCGGTCATCGTTCGAATCCGGATCGGATAACCTACAAATCCACAGCAACAGTAACCACGCAAGTTCCCCTCGAACCTCCAACGAGCGCATTCGCCCGGGGACATCAAACTCGCACAACTCTCCCCCTCTGGGTCCTCGTGTGCCCGGAAACCCGAGCGCCAGCGCACCCAACCTTCGACCTGATGACCGTCTTAATGCTGCATTGCCGCCGCCGCCCCCACAGTATCGAGATGGATCAGGGCAGGACCTGATTGCCATCATGAGCCCCGACGAGCATCCTCGGTCGCCACCAACGAACCACACGATGCCAACGAGGATTGAGCCTCCGCCGTTGCCACCAAAGACACCACTCCCAGAGAGTCAGCAGCAGCACGGCGGCAGACGACCTCCAGTAATGCCCCCTCCATACCCAGTCGATGATGACGAGCCACCACCTGTGAACATGGCTCGCAAGCCCGACTACAGGGGAAGATGAAGTGGTTGAATGATGATATCTACGTTTTTGATACGTCTTGGATCACGAATAAAACCGGAGAGATGGGGTTTTAACCAAACCCGTTGATATGCTTGGGTCCGGTCGAGAAAGGATTTAGAGCCCCGACAGGAATGGCGTTGAGGTCGGGGACACGACATGATGTTTTTTTTTCTGCTTCTGCATAACTAGATACCACCTGGGTTTCTTTACCGCGAATTTGAAAGTACATGATTGAACGAGATGGAGGGATGATACTCGGGATTCTTTTGTATACCACTCGGTTACCTACATGAATATGAATATGACATGAAGTGTGCGCTTTCTTATGATAGAACTACAACTTGCAAGACTGGAATAGTGCGATGTGGATATCCACTGGTAAACCTGAAAAATGTTATGAATAGTGACTTTTTTTCCATTATACGCGTTTCTATCTATAATATGACTGGTAAGCGAGTCTAATAAGATCTTGATCAGCATCGATGTATCGATTCGTCATGAGCCGAGCGTCCCGCAAGTCGTACGCCAGCATGAGATCCGTGGAGCAAGCAGCAGCGCCTACTGCGAGCCAGGACCAGGGTGCTGGGTTCTAGATAGCCAGGGGCTATTACTGCTCAGTCATAAGACAAGATGAAATTTGCCCGGGCGGACTGCACAACATCTGCAGCGGGATAATTAGGTGCGTTTTCCTAGTGGACCGCTACTGATAGGGCACCGAGGATGAAAGATTGGGCTACAACAGCTTAAGCTTTTTATGCTGGTCGGCAGTTGAGCATATCCTGGTTTGAAACGGCGTTTTTTTGCTAGAGATATTTAGTGGCTTGAACTGGAACGATTTGTCGAGGCTGGATGAGACGCTGGGAGTTGAAGTCGTGGGATCGGCGTGGCCGCGAGTGCCGTTCGGCAGTGGTGTTTGCCGTGTGTGCCCTTGCCCCGCCAAGACACTCACTCTTA
Organism: Fusarium oligoseptatum; assembly: GCA_003946995.1. Lineage (NCBI taxonomy): Eukaryota > Fungi > Ascomycota > Sordariomycetes > Hypocreales > Nectriaceae > Fusarium > Fusarium oligoseptatum. The sequence continues at coordinate 84,977 of NKCK01000002.1, forward strand.
CGTGCAGATCCGGGCGTCAGTCATCAGACAATGTGGGTTGAAATAAAGAATATTCAAGCCTTGTCTTTCATTTTTAACCACAGCTGGATTTGTTTTTACCAAGCATGATCTTGAGGAGAAGAATAATCTGTTCAAGTGATAAATCTCAGCTTCCCATTCATGGCCATTATCAGGCTGGCAATCCAGATCAGCACACGCTAGAGGCGCCGGTAGAGGGGGAGCGGCACTCTCCGCGGACCCCGACAGGGTCCAGAGCTTCCCATTACCTCCCGTGTCAAGCCCCCCATTTACCTTTTTGATATGTTTGATGAAAGGGGGGGTCTTTTTTACTGTACTACGCAGAAGCTTATGTATCAGATAGAGTATCGATTTCGGCCTAGAGGGAAATCTAGATTCAATGAAGTGAGGAAACAATTCGAGACAACAAGGCTACGCTTTTCCTTTCCGTACCTACCTCTCTAGGTAAGGGACTCATTGATCAGCTCACTCGCTGGTTGGGTACGTAGAAAAACGTCCGGCTTATCTCCCCATCGGCATCCACGACCTTTGGCCCCTTGGCTTTTTTTTACCTTTTTTCACTCATTCAAGTCGCTTTCACATGGACAAGACTCCATTCTGACTGGAGCTCTCTGCAGCGCGCGCGCTTCGCTCCTTGGCTAAAGCAAGGCACCCTGTCTACCTCGGCGGGACGGACACCAAGACTGGAACCTACCCAGGTATTGTAGCTAACAGATAGGACCTACAGTAGCTTTGCCTGCCCCGGTGCTTGGTGCAGTAGCATTCATTCTGGACTTTACGGTGGCTTCCCCCTCCTAGAGGTTGAGCCAAGACCTCCATCTTTCCCTCAATTGCCGAACCCGCCCTGACCTACTAACGAACGGATGGGAAAGAGCTTTGGGGGTACGAAGTTACATCGGATCCTGTCTCGAACGCCCAGACTCCTTTCATCCATCCCGTCCTCTCTGCTTGGCTCGCTCAACTTTCTCCCTCACTCAAACAACAAAATCTCTTTTTTTACCTTGCCATCTCGCATCGGGGATCACAGTCACTCAACCCCCCAGGATAACTACAGTAACACATACGCCAAGCGAGGGGCACAACGGCCAGGGGCACACACACACACCCAGACGTCATTGCATCGTCGTCGATCGACCGTGGGGGGAGAGAGAGAGGGGACAGACAACAAGCTTTGGAATTTGTCACCTTTTCCTTTGTTCCCCTTTGTGCGCCCAAAATTTTGAAGCAACCGCCACAAGAGCCCCGAAAAACCTAGAGACCTTATTATTGCGAAACGCTGGGGAATCGATTTTTTGGAGGAGGGATTCCGATATCAACTTGATCAAGGAGTGAAGAAGAGTGTGTGGACGACTTTCAAGCTTGCATCTTACACCCGAGACGCACACCCGTAGGCAAGCCAACGCGATCTTGGGGGGAAGACAACGAACCAACAACCTTTTTGACGCCCTGCAGCGAGAGGGACCCTCCAAGAGCTTCAACCACCAGACAAATCTTCAAGCAACGCCACCATACACGCGACCGGCAACTGCTCCGATTCCAGCTATCCCATCTCCGGCCTGGTGAGCCGCCTTTGCCGCGTTGATCTCTAGGTCCCAACTTCAATCCAGACCTTGTTTCCGAAAGCCGCATTTGCTTGAAAGCTTCTGGTCACTCTTCCATGCCCGACTTGACCGCGACCCGGGCGCAAAAACCTGACGTGTTCTTCATCAATCTCACCCACGGGGGGCTTCGGTGTCTCATCTACCCGGACCTTGGGACTCATCATCGCGCCGCTTTTGACTTATCACACCTCACATCACTTCCCGCCGTTGCCTCGCATGAGCCACCGCCATCCTTGGCATCCGCATCTGACCCAGGAACAGCGCCTCCATCTCGACCTGGTCCATTCCGGCTGGACTCTTGGCCCGCTGTTGTCAACCAACGACTCCATCTATCGCTTTTCTTGAACCCTTGGCGCGTCGTCACGTTCATCTTCGACAAAGCCAACACCTCTTTGTACTCACTCAAGCGAGACCTCGCTTGATTCCTCGCTTCTAACTCATCTACTCCCGAGCTCCCCGAGTCTTGAATATCTCCCCGGTGCCAAGCCCGCGACCCGGTCCCGCGTCACAGCCGGCACAACGGTGACGAAGCGGCATCATGCCGGGGGTCGAAGCCATGCAGGGGCAAGCCGGCCGCCGGCGCGCTGAACGCCAGACGTCATCATGCACCGAATGCCGTCGCCGGAAGCAAAAGGTACCGTCATTTCTCACTTTTTTTTCTCCGAGTTCGGGCCCTGTTCCCCTTGTCAGATCGTTTCTGCGCAGGATCGTGTAACTCGTTTTCCTTGGCTCAATGTTGTTATACATGTCGGCAACACAGCTCGTGATCCCCTGATGTCTTGTACTTGTCCGGCAGTTGTACCGATCGATATCCTGCTTGTTCCTGCATCTTAGGACTGACTAGCTTCGCCTCAGTGTTCACAAGGCCAACCATGCACAAACTGTCTGCGCCGATTTCCTCAACCCATTTGCGAATACAAGGTCAAATCCTCAAAACGGTCAGTTATTCGTGACTCTTCTCTAGGTTTTGGCCTAGGTCCTATTCTCCCCAAGCATTCTCTCCCCTAGTATTGATGATCGAAAGGCTAACGCCATGCTCCTAGATCTTCTGCCCCGACCTCACTCCAGAAACCTCCTCCTGCGTTAGCCCTACGACAAGGACCATACGCTCACTTGAACCCTGCCGACGTTCAGGAAGCCATCATCAATCTAGAGGATGCCTTGTCAGGTTCTTCATCTGGCAGCTCCGCCCAAAACCCCCACTCAAAGATCAGCCCCTGGGTTCCGTTCAAGATTGTTTCCAAGGAGACTCAAGATGAAGACGAAGCCATTCTCAAGTCTCTACAAGTCATTGTAGAACACCGTTTAACCTTGGCCAACCGTATCTATTTGGATGAAGGGGCCAGTGAGACTACAAAGGCATTCTTGGCGCACCATGAAGGACGACGACCTGTTGGATTACCGGTTGAAGGCTCTATGGAGCAACTACGATTGTTGCCAATGGAGCCTACTAATCTGAATAAGGAGTTGGTGCGCATACGTGAGTTTCATCTTGACGATATGCTTTCATGACACGACTAACACTTATTCTCGTCTCAGACCTCCAACTATTATGTCGCTTCAAGTGCTCTGTAGATGGGAACCCAGACCCAAGCAATGCCTTTATGAAATACTGGGTTCCCTGCTGTGTGCAAGATCCTCTTCTTCTGCAGATTGTTCTATTCACATCATCATGTTTCCTCTCAGAGACAGGACACATCCCAAAGATAATAGCAATGATGCACAAGGGCAAGGTCTATCATTTGCTCAACTCACAACTTCGAGACGAGGCCAGCCAAACTAGCGACGCGTCAGTTCTCGGCGTCGTGCAGATGGTTGCTGATTCTTGGTATTGGGGCGCTACTGCCGATCTCAAAGCCCATATCAGAGGCCTGAAGCAGATGATTAGGATGCGAGGGGGTCTAAGTCAACTTGGATTGCATGGATACTTGGCCAAGATGATTATCGTGTAAGTTGATGCTAACATTTAGAGGCATGAGCATCAGCTTAATGTCTTGAATTTTGATTGTTCAGGGGCTGACCTGAAATAGTCACGATGTTGTCATGGCACTTGCCCATGAGATCGATCCATGCATCTATGGTCATCCTGGTTTCACTTTCCAGGATCCCATCTTGGTGCCCTTCAAGACGGCCTTGAATACACCTCTCATCTTCGGATGGCCAACTTTCCAGGGATGCTCCAACTCCCTACAACTTCACCCAAGCACAGCTCAGATTCTCGACGACATGCGTTATCTGTTTGACGTTGTTCTATCCCTCCCAGAATACCCAAGCGCGGCGGAACTTGACAATGTTGTAACTACAGCTGGTTGGGTTCAGGACAGGATATCTGACCTTCCAGATGACGCACCATCCCGACGATCCACGCCTTCTCGGTCAAGCTCTGTCGAAAGCCCAGGAAAGTCGCCAGGCTCTGCTAGATCCGACAAGTCTTCCCCTCCTGTCGAACTTCCGGACATGATGTATCGTGTCGTCCGATTAACATCGCTGATCTGGGTTCGGTCAATTCTCAACCGCTCCCCAACCAGCACAATGTGCTCGGAGCGCGATGTAATGGTAATCTGGGGCTCAGTGTGGCAGGCTGGTCTACCTTGCTGGCAAGCCGTGGTCGGTATCTTTGTGTGGATTATACTGGCACTCGTACCCAGCTGTCACAAGACACCTGCTGGTCGCTTCATGAAGACACTAATGGTGTCCACTTTCATGTCGATCGGGGTTGACAATTGGCACATCGCAATGGACATTACCAGGACCGCTTTCAAACTGCAGAGGTGGCTTGCAGGAGGCAGAATCAATGCAGGCGAGAAGGGTCTCAGCGGAGGGGAGACTGTTGTGGATAAGTACGGATTCGTCATGAAAGAGATCCTGCCAGAGATTCAGCTCCCTACCGACGACGAATGATGGACCTGAATCCAAGACACGGCAGTTTCCGCCTGCATCTGATATGGGCAACCTGAATGGCTTCAACGCTGACCGGGCTGAAAGAATGCAGCCATTCAGGTGTCGACTATGACGACATGTTTCAGTTCGACCAACGACATAATGTAAGCAAGCGCTCCACTACAGCAGATTGTAAGACCCCGAAAAGCGTCAAATACTCCCGTCCTCCTCGACGATCTGATGCAGATGGCTGCTTCCTTCTCCTTTCCCCCCTGTCTATTGAAGGTTGTGTCGTTTTGAGATTTGTATTACACTACATTGTTCTCTCGACAGGGTCACAATGTGTGACTTTAATCAACTTCGCAAGGATATACCAAATGGGACTGTCCTCCTTCCGGGACAAGAGGGCTATGAGGAGGTCCTTGACAGATGGAGCGTGGCATGTGTGAAGAGGGCGGTACGTGTTGCTTCGCCAAATACCACGCTATGGCTAATCACCTCGCAGGCCGTTGTTGTTTTGCCTTCGAATTCACAAGAAGTTGCTACTGCTGTGAGATTCGCGGTTTCGAACAAGATAGTCATGACTGTCTGTGGCGGTGGACACTCTTCCAGTGGAACCTCTTCTTCCGAAGGTATAGTCATTGACCTGAGGAAGATGCGAAAGGTCAAGGTCGATACGGAAGCCATGACCGTCGAGTTTGAAGGAGGTTGTCTCTGGAAAGATGTCGATACTGCCCTTGAACAACATGGACTAGCAACTGTTGGAGGTGTTGTCAACCACACAGGAGTTGGAGGGCTCACTCTTGGTGGAGGTCATGGGTATCTGACACCTCTCCACGGACTGACCATCGACAACATGATTTCTGCAGAAGTTGTTCTTGCTGATGGTACTATAGTGGAGGCCTCAGAGGACAAGAATCCGGATCTCTTCTGGGCTATCCGAGGAGCAGGGGCTCAGTTTGGCGTCGTGACCCGGTTTGTCTCACGCGCTCACAGGCAGGGCAAGGTCTGGAGTGGCACATTGGCATATTCGGCTGACAAGCTGCCTGCCTTGCTTTCCGTTGCGAATGATCTTCACCAGCGACACACCTCGGAGGGTCACTGCCTCGCTCTGGGGATTGGCTTTGGGCTGGACAGGACACGCATTGTCTCTGCGATACCCATGTTTCATGGCTCAGAGACCGATGGGAGAGAATACTTTTCGGGTCTTCTCGTCGTTGGACCGATTATCGACAACACGGCAATGATGACGACAGCGCAGATGAACACTCTCATGAATCCCATTATGGAACACGGCATCCGGCGCCTGATGGGCTCGGGGAACGTGACAATGCCACTAGACATTGAGTCCATGTTACAGAACGTGGAGGAATTCTGGAAGTTCTGCGAGGTGCATAAAGGCATGGGTCATTCCGCCTTTGCTATCGAGTTCTTTCCAACGGACAAGATTCGCGAGGTTGCACAAGATGCCACAGCATACGCCAACCGAGGAGACTACTACGACGCCATGACGATATTCTCCTGGGAAGACGCAGCCCACGATGCAGAGGTACGTCAATTCAACCGGGATCTCTGCAGACGCATCCGCGAGACGAATGGTTACCAGGCAGTCTCTGGTGGTCACTGGAGCAAGGGACCTGTTGGGGTGTACATCAACATTGAGGCAGATAGTGTCTCGCCTAAGGACGCTTGGGGAGAGAATCTGCCGCGGTTGAGGGAGTTGAAGAGGAGGTATGATCCACGGAATGTGTTTCACAAGTGGCATGGTATTGCAGAGACGACAGAGTCTATCTCATGAGGTAGATTTAGGGTGTTGAGGCTATGTAGGCACTGAATGTTATTTTTAGATAATAAGATATTGCCAAGCAACTTGAACTCAATGTCAGAGTGTCGTAATATTCATCCAGACAATCGTTACTTTGTGTTTAAGATTCATCGGGATGGGGTTGGTCGAGTGAGGAGGATTCGGTGAAAGTGCAAGTGCTTGGTTGGATCGTGATGCATCACCCATGACAAATTTGGAGGATCCAGGATGACGCCTGGTGTGCAGAGAGATAGATGCCAGGTCAATGAAATCAAAGCAATCAGTACACAAGGCGCAGTGTATACGCTGGCCAGACATCAACTGTCGATTTAGTGACTCTTGGCATGATCCCGGGAGTCGAGTTCGTCGAACTCGAGATATATTACCAGAACACAGATAGTTATGAGCCTATGCTTGCAAATGGTTCCCTGCTAAGAAATAATATAAACCGCTAATATATTAAGTAAACCAAGATACCATTTTAATATATTTCTATAAACGTACTTGTCATTTTAAAAAGCAACTCAATCTTCTTCCATCTTGGTGCCTGGTTTATTTCTTGACCTAGCACTTGGTGATAGGACGTGAGAGCAACCTTGGACGTGCACTTAAGCACGCAAGCACGCTATTAATCAGATATATTTCACTATGAGAAAAACAAATGCATAATCCAAGGACTTCCAAGGGTGATAGCACGCGACCAGCTACTCCCCCCGGAACGAAAAAGAACCCAGATTCACCCCGCTCAAGTCAGTAAACGTCCATAATGCTTTAGGTCTTCTAGAAAGAGAGATTTTTTAAGTTCGTTATCATCTGAATAGGAGTCAGTGTTTATGCGAGAAACGAACGCTTCCCGTCCACGGAAGCACTTGTGGATGCTCACTCGATCACATCTCAGGTGTACATTCAGCACCCATCCACATGCGGATCCCTGGTTAAATACATGGTATATAAGAAGTTCCAGGTAAATCTAGTCCTGTCAGAGATTGCTATCAAATCGGGCACTTGTCTTCTCAGAGACGAAAAGGGCATCGTGTCCAATAGCAAAGAACACAGGCTCTCGGCCAACATCGAGAATGAACCCCGTGCCAGACAATACTATACTTACAGAGTACACCGCAGTTTTGGATCTATTCCAGTGAATAGCGTTTGCCTCACTCGTCTCATCTTGCAGATGTCCTGCTACGAATTGTAATAACCATGGTTACCCAGGGGCTTAAGACGGGGGTATTGAACCACTCACCAAAGCAGCCAGGCATGCCATTCATCCATCTTAAGGCAGCCAGACGTTCTGGCTTATGCTTTAATAGCGCAAACTGGCGCTATACGATGATTCTTTGTAGAAGGATATGCCTCTCTCCATACATGGAAGCTCGGCGCTGATGGGAAGGAGTTATATCATTAAAGCTATGGCGCCTCGGGCGTTTCGAAGGCGCGAAAACTAACAGCTTGTTCATACAATTGTCTCAAGGATTCTTTTGATTGTCGAATAACAGGAATACAGGAGCGTGGTTACTAGATAAGCACCCGGGGTCAGTAGGGGTAAGGACATCTCCCAGGAAGAAGGTGCATTTGAGATCTAATTAACAAAGAGTCCTAGTTCGATGATATACTTCTTCTCTAACGGAATTAGACCTTTGTAATGGTAGGTTCATTTGTGATGTGGTTCGAAACCCCTGGGATATGGCCATCTTCCAGTTGTTCGTAGATGTGCAAACTGGCTTCTTTTCTGAAAGCACATGGAGAGCCAATCGTCTACTAGCATTAGTATCCAAATAATAGCAAGCCGAGTTCGGTTTTAAACAAGAGGATACAAAAAGAACAAGTCGAGATGTTTGATGGAGTAGTTGTACTAGGATTGCCGAGGCGTTTCGTGCTGGGAAAGGGGACAACAAGGACGTGTCAACCCAACCATAACTGTTACGATCTTATCCAACTCTTCATTTCATAGCTGGTCCTGGTTTCCTATTAGCTAGGAACAGCAAATACAGCTCCCGAAATAGTTGCGAGAAGATTCACTTCCTCACCCGCCTACCCTAGGCGAATTTGCTACGTTCGCGTCAATCAGCGGCCCCCCGAGCAACATAGAATCTAGAAAACCGGAAACATTATGATTGAATGAAGTGACACGTATATGAACTCATTCTAGGCGGCCAGCCTACTCTATTGCAGCAAACCTCTAGTTACGCAGACTCTTAATGATCCACAGTTCAATGAGTGTCACGCCGCCAACGAGGTATGCAACTCACAACAAGTCCAGGCTCTCCTTACAGCCTTTCTATTGCTCCAGCGGTTTAATTCCGCCCTCAATTCTATGAGACAGTGTTCAGAGCTGAGAATTATTGTTGTTCTCTCTGAGTTGCTTAACTATTGTCAGCTGGGTTGTTACATGTTAACATACATGGGTTTCACCGAAAGATTGTGGCGTATTGAATGAGCACAGCTTTGAAACCAGGCTCAACCAAAAATTTCCTCAGCTTGAAGTCTAGAATCAATGTTCACTTTGCATGTGAATGGATCTTTGTTTCGTGTCTCAATATGTGAGAAACTCACTAGCCAACCCGGTTCTCGACAAAGGTGTAGGGTAGGCGATGCGCATGAGCTGAGGAACAATAGAGTTGGCTTATCCTCCTCTAAAAACAGTTAGGAATGTTTGAACACCTAAAACATTGCTTCTTTTGAATATTCCTTATTATTTTTAGAGGATTTATTTTTATCAATTCATGATAATGCCAAAGAGCAATGAGTCTGCCTTCATTGCTGTTCTCGTCTCGTTCCCTGCCATGTTCCTATCAAGATGCACTTCCAATAGGATTCAACAGACACGAATCGCAAGATTGACCAGAAACGGCGCCGACGCAAAGTTAACATGGACAGACCTCAATGGCGATTGGGGCTACAGTAGCTTCCCCCATCCGTCGCACCATGGTAGTTTGCGGAAACTGCCGTGGCCACACTTCTCATATCATGAGACTCTCACGATGGCCAGCGAGCTATGCTTCTCCGCGATCGAGAACCGGTCGTGAAATTGGCCTGTCTCTCACACCCGGCGGGGAAAGCAGGCAAGTGACATGCCAGCAGCCTACTAAACATTGTTGTTGCAACAAGAGAGGAAGAGACAACACAGTAGCGCCCGCGGGCTGACTAGGTTACAAACGCCACCCCTTCCTTGTCTCTGAAGAGGGGGTGGGGTTTTGTTCTCATGGGCTCACATGTTGTTGTCTCTTATTACTACTGCGCACTACGGGACTGGGTTCACAAAGGTAGGTATTCTTGAGCTGAAGACGTGGGGAGGCAACTAGGGCTGAGCTGATGAGATGAGGGGGAATCAATCAAAAGAACGGGGGCAAATGCAATTGCTGATGTTGGGGTTAGTAATTCATCAAAGAGACAGGGAACCAAGGGCGTGAAGTGGTACTGGTGGCGCTTGTTGCGTGGGGAACAACTTGACGGAGTTGCAGCAGGATTTGTCTTGCCATTCATTCATCGTCGCTTGAAGATGCTGCATGAGATGATGCAGGCCGGCGGCCACATAAAAAAAGAGGCGCCTGACGCGATGGAAAAATACCAATCCAGTTAGAAAGAAAAGAAAAATATGTATGCAAAGTGATGGACCAGGGGGGGCCAAGAAAGTGGAGGGAGGGGGGAGGGTTACAGAGGCACGTCTTGGACGATATGACGATATCGTGAGATTGTTTACTGGTGAAAGTGGTGTCATGAGGTTGGGTACGCAAGGTCTCCGATCAAATATTGGGACTGGGGGGTGGTTTATACGAATAATAATCGGTGGAGTAACGAGATGAGATACACACGTCTCTTTCGTGGGGAGATATTAACATGGTACCACGTAAAAAAAGAGTCAATGGGGGATAATTATGATATTGAATGATCCTAGCTGGATGGATCTATCCGACAAGAGACAAGTATATCCTTGGATGTTGTCTGTTGCTGTTGGTGAAAGGACCAGGAACAGGCTTCCAAGACTTTTAACCCTCACTCACCTTGGCATACCGCGCTTCAACGCTCGGATTCTAATGCCGAGTTAAAAATATGAGGGAAATGAGAGATACAACTGTGACAGTTGAGACAAAAGATGCAGCCATCGTCACTTGCGTCTTCATCAAGCCTCAACTAACTCCGTGTATGCACCGCACAGCCGGGATCGCGCGCGTACAGCTACAGTAGCGTAGCCGCTTTCCCATGTGCTTTTTCCCTCTCCTCTTCCAGGGGTTATTCCAAGGTGAAGTGCCAGGGGGGGCTCCTCATCGGTCAAGGACGGGAAGCCCGGATGGTAACCCGGTGGACGTTGGTAAATGCTGCATGTGCAGGATCAGGAATCAACTGAGGAGGGGAAAAAAAAAAAGGTTCTGGACTGCCGAAGCTGAAAGGATTTCCCCATGGCAGTTTTTGTTTTTGTTGGTGGCCTCACTGCACACGCCCTCCTCCTCCCACTCACTCACCCCACGGGCAGGAGGAGGAGTGCCTGCTTTGGGATGTCGGATGCGCTGCTGCGGACGCGGGTGCGCTTCTTTTCGTCTTCGATATTATTTGCTTTTTGCTTCCATGCACGCACGCACACACGCGCGTGGGATGGATGTTTGGAAAGAAGGTCTCTCGGTGTATCGGTGACTTACGGAGGGGCTCAGCTGAAGAGGAAAGTGGGTTGTCGTACCCGGAGGAGGAGGAGGAGGCTTTTCGGTTCGGAGAGCGGGGGTGGCCATCGGTCGACCCGACCGGGATGCCGAAGACGGTCCGTAATCCGGAGGAGGTTAGAGGAAGGCGACAGTGACGTCGACATTTGTTTGAATATCTCTCTTTCCTTTGTTTTACCATGGAAGAACCGTAGAATAGAAGAAAACCGATCCGGTTCGGCGATTTCGGTGTTATTGTCAGCTACGGGCATGGACACGGCGGGGCTTTGATGGAGGGGGATTGGATGAACCCCGCCTTGAAGGACACATGCTGTATCATGATTTGTTTTGGGGTTGGAAGTAGAAATAGATATTTGCAAGAATCAAACTTCAAAGGGCGAGCTGTGATAGCTACAAGAAGCTTGTAAACAACCTCATTGTATCGACTGAACTAAGCAATATGGCACCTATCGGCGTAGCCATGATTGGCGGCGGCCTGTTCGCCAAGCAGGAACACATGGTGCGAGACGAGACCTCAGTGAAGCGAATATGGCGAGATGTACTGAAAGTTTTTAGCCGGCCATCATGAAGTGCGACAACTTTGCCCTCAAGGCCATCTACTCTCGCTCCCTCAAGTCGGCACAAGAAACGGCAGCCCTCAACACCCGGGAGTCAACGCCGGACCTCTACTCGGCCGACTCCGGGCCGGGCAAGTCTTACGATGACCTCCTCGCCCGCGACGACATCGCCGCTGTCATCCTGGCCCTCCCGATCATGAGTCAACCCGCCCACATAGAGGCGGCACTCACAGCCGGCAAGCACGTCCTCGCAGAGAAGCCTCTCGCACCGACAGTCGAGGCGGGGAAGAAGCTTCTCGAGTTCTACCGTCGCACCGCAGGGGCCAACGGCGCGACGTTTGCCATCGCCGAAAACTTTCGCTTCAAGCCGTCGTTCGAGTACGCGGCGGTCGAGGCGGCCAAGCTCGGCAGCGTCCAGCAGTTCAATGTGAGAGTGCTGGGCTACATGGGGGCAGACACGCAGTGGTACGGCACCGCGTGGCGGGCCAAGCCAGAGTACCAGGGCGGGTTCCTGCTCGACGGCGGCGTGCACTTTGCGGCGGCCACGAGGATGCTGCTCACCACGCGCGCCGCGGACGTGAGGGCGCAGACGGCGCAGACACAGCCTCACCTGCCACCCATCGACACGGTCAACGCCGTCGTTCGGCTCGAGTCCGGAGTTAGCGGTGTTTATCAGCAGTCGGCCGGTTCGAGGCTGAGTGCCTTTGACTTTGACTTTTCCTACGAGAAGGGCACGGTGAGTGTGTCTGGGGACAAGGTGACGGTTAAGCCTCTAGAGGGTGAGGCGATTGTCAAGGAGTTTGAAAGGACCAGTGGTGTAAGCGAGGAGGTTGAGGCGTGGGGGAAGGCGTTGGTGGCAGGGAAACCAGATGAGAGGCAGAGTGTGGAGAAGGCATTGGGAGATTTGGAGTTTTTGGAGCAAATGTTTGAAAGTGGCTCCAATGGGGGTGAAACCAGAAAGTATGAGATCCAGTGAGAGTCTTTCTGAATGTGCAAAATGGTTGGACGACGTATGCTTGTTGGTAGGCCTCAACTTCAAGACCCGTCATCCTGGTTCATCGTTCCTCTAACTTAGTGAGTCGCCGCCATATGCATCTCACTATAGCTTCGACTTAGCTTCCTCATCCACAACAACCAGCTTCTCTAGCTCCCGCCGCAGCGTGTCTGCCATGCCAGCCTTGAGCGGCCTGCCCGACTCACGATCGACATAGACCTGAACAAACTCTCCGACCGCCTTGACCTCTTCGACGCCCTTCTCAAACAGGGCCATCTCGTACGTGACGCTCGACCGCCCGAGCTTGTTGACGCGCAGCGTCAGCTCCGCAACGGCTGGGTACGCGATGGATGCAAAGTAGTCCGTGTGGGTGTGCACGCACAGGCCAAACTCCTTTGCCGTTGGGGGATGAAGCTTACAGTGCTCGATGAGATAGGCGTTGAGAACCGAGTCAAACCTGGGTTCCTTAGCAGCTCTTCTTCCAAGGTCTACCTTTCCATGGAAGGACCACGAGACCAGGTCAGGGATCGTCACTTACAGAAAGTTGTAGACGGAATTGTTCATGTGGTCATACATATCATTGTCGTTCCTATTGGTAAAAGGGAGTCAGTCTATTGAAACTCGTCTCCCAGACCCTCCATTCCTCTGGGGGCTTTGTTCATTATGCTACTCTGTCAACATTCCGCAGCTGCCAACCGCTTAGGTCAAGATCATGATTATTTCGATGGATGCATAGCCCCGACAGAGGAAAAGTGCAAAAAAGATGCTCTAGAGCAGGAGGCGTAAACTCACCATCGCGTGCGGTACTCCAGCAGGAAGCGGTAGTCCTCTCTCCTGCGGGCCTTGAGCGATGCTGCTGTTGGAGCCATTCCTGCAGAAGAGGCTGTGACCGTCAAGACAAGCTCACGCGATGAGCTTGGAAATCTGGAAAGTCCCGTTCTAGGCCCGTCGGATCTGACAATGTCCGGTGATAATCTGTTGACCAAACGTCCGGTGGTGCCGTCTTGGCTCTTGGGCAGAGAGGCGTGAAGTTAATCGACAACACAAAGTAAAACAAACACCAAAAGAGACAGAGATGCCAAGGACGACACGAGGGATCTAGATGTTTGTCATCTGAGATTGAGATTTGTGATAGATGATGAATTGGTTCGCGTAGCTGAGCAGAGATGCCTGCCAAAGACAAGAGCACCCAAAGACACAGGAGAAGATGCGCGTACAACAGCCAAACAAAAACTTGGAAAGGATGAGGTTGGCAATGAGCGGGAATTCCGAGGTTCTGGACATCTGCCCCAAAAGGGGAAAGCCGAGGCTCATGGATTGAAGCTTCTTGAAAGCTTGGATGAGACGCGGATTTACAGCGGGTTAGCGGCAGGCATTTCCTCCACTGCAAGTGAAGCCCAGGCCAGGCCGGGCATGGCGGGAGGGAGCCCTTCCCTCTCGGCTGGGGAGGCGGGCTGCTGGGAGCTGGAGCGCCCGATCCAGCGGTAGGGCGCTGCAAGACCAGCGCTACAGCACGCCATCAGTGGACTCGGCGGGGGATCTTCCAGCGGGGGACAAGGCCTAAAACCATCTGCCGGGCCAGCGACGGCGTTAGGCCTCAGCGTCTGGCTTGTTTCAGAGAGCGGCATGGCTCTCTTTTGGCAAAGAAAACTGTCATCCCATCCCATCCGTGACCGCCCGGATCTACCGGGGTTTTATTCCCGAAAAGGGTTCAGGGACCGTTTCTGCCACAATTCACCGCCTACTTTTTCTGCCGTAACCTAACCCACAAACTGTGATATCTGATTATCACCAACAATTTGCGCCCAGGCAGGACGAGACCGACATCCGCAGGGCAGTGTCTCTCCTTGTTATCAGCCCCACGGATTTCACATTCAGGGCAGATCTGTCTTTATTGTTTCTTACATTTTTGACTTTGGCGCAACACTCCCTTTGCGTCTTTCGCCCGCATATCTCGTTGCCTGCCGCAAGAGCGCCGCGTCCCTCGTTTCGTCCCCCGCTGTGGAATGAGGGCTGCTGCTCTCCGCCTCGGCCCGTTGTCGTCCACTCTACGCAGATCAAGGCATCTTACCAGAGACTCGTCTCTTGTTACTCGACGCGGAACGCGCCCCATCGCAATGGTCTCGTCCTCCCCCAAGCCCTCGTCACCCTTGGACGAGCTGGATGTCGCAGCCGTCGTGCAGGGCTTTGATGCCCAGGGCGAGCAGGGTCTGAACCAGAGTCTCAGATCAACCCCGGCTCCGAACCACCCAGGCTCCGAAAAGTCCCAGACCCAGACAACAACCAACGGAACCACCAACGGCAACGCTCAGAACACCAGACGGCCCAAGCAAAAGAAGCCTCAGAAGGTCCCGCCTACCGTCTCAGACCCCGACCTGCCCCTCATCACTCCCGTCGGAGACCCGTGGCCCCGACCATACCATTTCGAAGGTGATGGTCTGCGCCGCGTTGCCCCATACCACTTCACCTACAACACTCACTGCAAGGAGCGATGGCGTAACCGACCCCTCCTTGACATCTACGAGGCCGAGTTCCGGGACCGACCCCTCCAATACTACCACGATTCCATGGTGCGCGGCACCATCTTTGTCAACGGTCGTCGTGTTGGCCCTGACTATGTTCTCCGCAACGGAGATCTCATCTCTCATACACTCCACCGTCATGAGCCACCCGTTACAGAGGACCCTCTCCAGGTTATCCATGAGGATGAAGACATGATTGTCATCAACAAGCCCGCCGGCGTGCCTGTTCACCCAGCTGGTCGTTACAACTTTAACTCAGTCATTGAGATTATGAAGTCTGAACGAGGGCAGGGGTTTCTGCCCTATCTGTGCAATCGCCTGGACCGTCTCACAAGTGGCATCATGTTTATCGCAAAGAACCCTCCCGCTGCTGAGGCGCTCGGCATCAAGATCAAGCAGCGAACGGTGAGAAAGGAGTACATTGCACGTGTTATGGGCAAGTTCCCAGACGGCGAGGTTGTCTGCGACCAGCCCATTCTGCAGATCTCACCAAAGCTGGGTCTTAACCGGGTTCGCGCAAATGGAAAGACTGCCCGAACAGTGTTTAAACGCCTGGCCTACTATCCCCCTCCAGGAGGAGAAGAGACAGAGGGAGATGAGCGGCCCAAAACACCAGAAGAGGAACTGGACGAGAAGCATCGCCCTTGGGTCAACCAGAGGGGTTACTCTATCGTCCGATGTCTCCCAGTTACTGGCAGGACTCACCAGCTTCGCGTACACCTTCAATACTTGGGACACCCTATCCAGAACGATCCCATCTACGCCAATAGGCGAGTCTGGGGCTTTGATCTAGGACAGAACGACGCGGATGGAACACTCAACACTGACGAAGACGTCGTGAGTCGCTTGTCTCGTATGGGCAAGGACGAGGTTGCAGATGCAGTAGCCTACTACGATGCCATGGTGGACAAGTATGAGCAGCGGCGGGCTGAGAAGATGACTGGCGAGCTCTGCGACGTATGCCAAACGCCTCTGTACTCAGACCCTGGCAGCCACGAATTATCGTTGTGGCTCCACAGTCTTCGATATGAAGATGCGGGCGGAAGCTGGTCGTATGTCAGCCCGCTACCTCGGTGGGCGCTACCACCAGAGGGCATGAGTGGGCCAACGACGGTTGGCGGGATGGAGGAGCTGGTGGAGGCGGTAAAGGACGAGAATCCCGAGATATCATGACAATTGTCTTTAGGGTCATCCATGCAAACTACCTAACCTAACCTTACGGAACTACAAGGCAGCACAGCGCCACCAGATAGACCACGAGGGCGCAATCTCGTAGACGCGCAGCTGAGCTCCACCCCTACCAGACTTGTCGGGATACGGGGTACTCTATCGGTCGGGGGACTCGCTCGCTCGCAGCCAAGACCCCATCCATGATGGACTAAGAGGACGAAATCCGATCCTGGCTCCAGGAACCGTGGACCGGGTTGCCCAGTGGATGCGTGTAAGCCCCCTGCAAGCGCCGCAGGATACGTGAAGCGGAGCAGACGACGGCTCTGCCCCATCGCCAAGCTATCTAGTTTTGCGCGAGCATTCTTGCCCTTGAGCCCTAGGGTGTTGAAGGTTGAGATAGGGCAGAGGGACCGAAGTGAGAGAGAAGAGTTGGTAATCAAAAAAGCCTGGGGCGGTATCAGGTGTAGTTGGGCGGATAACTGTGGCTTCGGATTTGAGCTGGTCCCGCGCGCGCGGTAATCCGTGGACGAGGCAAAAGACTTGAGACACGGCAGTGGGACTGGTGATGGCAACAACGGGTAGCTCTTACAGGCCAGATGGACGTGAGAGGCGCATTGTGAAGCAAGCCAACAGAGATGAATGCCGCTGGCCCGGAAACATTTTTGCTCCGCGAGGCGTCTAACCTCGCGGAGCGGGACCGTCAGAAGAGACAGAAGGAGGCATCTCCAGGGTTCTGAATGGATTGGTCATTGTCCAGATGAAGAAATATTACGGAGCTGTCTTTTTGCCAGGCTACGAGAGAGATCAAATCTCCAAACCAACCTGGGACTGGAGCCCGCTGTGGCCCAACGCATTCCACAAGTTGACGAAGATTGAGCCAAGACCGTCCGGGCCGGAACACGGATGGGGCATTTGGACGGGGACCGACCCTGGAGATTTGACGAGCAGCAAAAGGGCATTTGCCAAGACCCAGTGATTTACACGACGATGCGATGCGATGGGGATCAATTCAATAGACCGTCAACCGGGCGGACGCATCCGCGGCAGGCCGTCTTGGCCTCGAGACTCGCTGGCGTTGAAGCAGACGCGGTTTAGGTCGAGACTTGAGGCTGGACCCTTGATGATCACTGACTGGGGGGTTAGGTTGACTTGGACTGGCTAAGATTTTGGAGTGAGATGTGAAAAAAGGGACAGGACAAGTCAAAAAACGCCCAATCAACCCTGAAAGCTGAGCCATCACGCTGCATGAGGCATTGGTCATGGGGTTATTTGTGCAACGCCGAGAAGACAGGGTCATATCATCCGTCTGGGAGACTCAACAAGACTGTGATTAAACAAGCAAGGGCATAAGGACCCAAAAATGGGCATTAGACCCTGAAAGGTTCAGGCAGGGCCTCCGTCTAAAAACAAAAACAAATCAGAAACTCGGTAGCACATGGGTTTAATCAGCCAGACGGCCAGCAGAGAGCAAGGGGCCCATGGAATTGTGGCGGGCGATCAATGGACCAGCCCATGGAGCCCAAGCAGCACGCAAGCCATCAAGCCCTTCCGAGTGGTCCCAAGGTTCTTCCTGTTTGGAGTCCCTTATTTCCTGGGGTAAAGAAAGATGTACTCTTCTGAATGTTTGCTTTTTTCGCCTCCTCCTCCTCCACGGATCCGCCGCGTGTGCGAGAAATGTGGGCTTCTTTGGCTTTTTCTTGGGCACCGGGTCACCCACCCTTGCTCGCAGAAGCCGATTTCGTCAACGGCAGCCATCTGCGCTGGTTACCACGTTGCCGGGTCGCCCTTTTGATGTTTGAGGATTATGTGTGTGTGTGTCTTGTGTTGGTGGTGGTGGTGGCGCATCACGGAGGATTTTCTACTCTGTCTGGTTGGGGTATCTAATAGACCCTGTTTCTTGGTGTTTACAATTGAAGAGGACATTTTTACCTCTTTTTTATTTCTTTTTTACAAAGAACATGGATGATTGAAGCATGCCTGGAAGGTGGGAGACGAGGGGGCGGTAGAAGCCAGCCATGGGAACAAGGGACCTTACAAGCGAAACGTCATGATGTACGGATTCATCCATGGAAGCGGCATTAGAGAGAGAGAGAGAGGGCGAAGTCAAAAAGGTACGGAGAGCCGACCAACCTCAGCTGAACTTCGCAGAAAACGGCTGCTCGAGGCGACCGAAATTACCGAAATCTGGTAAAAGCATCCTCTCCTTCTCCCGTGCCGTGCGTTCGGGGAGGGCGTCGGATTACTATTCTTCTCTTTTTCAAAAAGGGTACTTGCTCCGTTCCCGTGATGGATGACGCCGCACTCAAAGATGAGATGACGCCATGAATGAGAGTTTGCCGTCCCGACAGGAAGAAGAAGGGTAAAAAAAGCAAATCAAAGCAGAAGCAAATCAAGCAAGCCCCAACAAGCCCTCAAGCCCCCCCCCCCCCCCCCCAAAGCCCAAGCGCCTCTTTTTTCCTTCGGCGAACGAAAAAGAACATTCTACTCAAGCGAAGCCATCATGCATGGAAACAAACTTCCATCCCAAAATCAGCTCGGGCTTGTGGGGGTTTGGGCTTCCGAACAAGAAAAAGCAATTGGAGTAGAGGGGGAAAAAAAACGGGGGCTACGAGACGGTTACCTCCCAAACGATGATGATGATGATGATGATTGAGGCTTTGCCGGTTGTAAACTCGAGTCCGGTGCCGTCTTCGCCATGTGCGCGATGCCGGCCACCCGCCCGATCTCCGACCCAGTCGCTACGAGGAAGAAAGACGTAAGGAAGGGAAAATTCCGAGCTTCGTCCACCGTCGTACCGTTCTGGAGGAAGGGGAGGGGGGGCGCACATGGCTGGAGGTGTTTCGGGGACTTCTGTTGTAACTCTGGATGGATGGAGGGATGGATGGATGGACGGCGGGGAGGGGCCAACGAAGGAGGAGGAGGCAATCCCTTCGGATCACTGCCATGCGTTATCAAGAAGGGAAAAAAAAGAGCCTGCCTGCTTCAGGAGATGGGCGCGGCAGAGCGCTCGAACGTGCATGAGGCAGGCAGGGGAGAAAAAAGAGAAGGGCAGAGATGGATGGATGGACCATGACTGGCTGTCACTCTGGACGTATGATGATGCCTGATCTGCAAGGAGATGCGGCTGGGATATATCTCTCTCTCTCTCTCTCTCTTGCGCATGTCCCTCTTTCGCGGGGAATCCGAAGAGGGGATGCCATGGGAGATTCTGTTCCCCATCCGGCCCCCCATCCTCCACCGATGCCAATGCCATGTGCAAAGGTACACACAGACAACAACAGACCGCCAGATGTGGCCCATTGACAGTGATGATGACATGGGGGAGGGGAAAGATGATGGGATCGACGTCCTGGGACTGGGGGAGGAGGGAGGGGGAACCGTGTTCATGCTGTAAAAAGTAGAGTAGAGTCAAAAAAGCATGGAAGGCGGTTAGTTACTTGCATCTCGCACCAGACTTGACCGCAACGCTCCCACGTTTCTGCTGGTGAGATGGCATGGCCGATGTGTTGCATGTATCACTGACTTGTGAGGCGCCTCACGCCTTGGACGCGCGCATGGCTTTACGCCCTACACGCTAGAGTACTTGACTTGACTACGGTACATACTACATTACCGCCTGGTGTTTCTTACTGCTGCAACTCTCTTCTAGGGCTCCAGCTCTCTCTCTCATCACTCACTAGGTAGGTTGCCCACTTCCCATGTTCTCCGCTATCCCCTCAAGGGAAAGGTCAACTTGCTATTCCCCCTGGTCCAACGTGCTCCACCAGCTAATTCTCATCCCAAAACTCCACTCCTCTTTCTCCTCCCCCCTCCCCTCCTACAAGGACAGGCCGTCGACCGCACGACGCGCTACTACGAAAGCCACCTTTGTAGAGACACGGCCCCTCTCCTCCTCCCTCTTGACGACGCGACCCACGCCCTCCTCGACTACGCCGGATATCGGCTAGGTCTTCTGCAAGCGGCCCCAAGGTCAAAGTTTATTCTCGCAGCGCTCACAGCACAGCGAGCAGCAGCGCACACCCGCCGCCTGGAAGGGAGGGGGCCACGACGACAACGACAACGACGGTGTCATGGCATTGCCCTGGAGCTCTCCGCTAGGCGCTGTAACCCGTCGACCATGGATCCTGATGGGCTTCTAGGGCTACGGCCTACCAGCCCCGGTCTACCTCCAGAGCAATCTCTCCGCACGCCCCCCGGGAAGGCCATCAGAAATCTGAGACATTGCACGCCCTTTTTTTTTGCCCTTCTTTCTGGTTGCTTTGTTCTCTCTCTCTCTCTCTCTCTCTCAAAAGAAGAGTGGTGGGCTTCTTGGGACGGCAAGGCATATGGCAGAGACGCCATTTGCTCCGTGCTCTTTCGCTGCTCCACCGCCCAAGTGACATGTAGCTTATTGGGTTATTTGTCGGCTCGACAGAGACAGATGGAAGCAATGGAGAAGCGGCGAACTGAACTCTGCTGCTCTGACTGCCATGCGGTAAAGGACGGACATGGGCGGGCATGCGCGGATTGCTTGTACCTGGCCGTACTGCATACGGTGACAGGAGAGGGCATGGCCTGCAACCAACGTGCCTTGTCTACACCTACAGTACAGCGACGCACCGGCGAGAGAGAGAGAGAGCGACGAGGATGCGATACCCACTTTCGCCCACAAAGCCTCCAGTATCCGTGGTCCGTCGAGCGGAGCCTCTCTTCTGGAGATGCGAGAGGAAGAAGGGAAGGGTCCGTGAGCTTCAGTGGGGACCCTTACCATGGTTGAGGACCTCTGGAGCCATGATCCATGGAGGATGACCCAAGTCCCGCCATTGCCCATGGCCCGGATACATCCCCAGCCAGAGGACAAGCATTGTATCAAGAAGCGGCCAGGCCAGGCCAGCCAGACCAAGACCAGGCGCAGCCAATTCACCTGGGGGCATAATAACATAGCAGGTCTAAAAGAGGACAGACAAGCAAGGGCAAGGACAGGGCTGTCGAGTGCATACGGAATACACAATCAATGGATTCATTGTGAAGGACAGGACACCGAAAGACAAGAGCTGAAGTCTACCGTCCTCTCCATGTTGCCTCCCCCGTCCGGGCTTGATCCGGGAGACAGGACGACGCATCCACAGAAGATACAAGCCACCCCCGAAGGTTGCAAGAAGGTTGGTCCAGGTTTCTGGTCTGGCTTCAAGGGACACACCACAGACCACAGACAGGACAGACACCACACACACATGGGGGAGCGACCCTCTACGGACGGTACAAGCTCGACGTATCTGGTACACTGCCGTGGCGCACCGGACCGCGCTCGCTCGACCAGACTGAGGGGACCCACGCTGGACCTAGCCTTGCCCCCGATGGGCGATGGCGCATGGCCATGGCACACACTCTACTGGGGTATGCCCAGGGATCCAAGGGTCTCCGAGGATGGCCCACCACCACGAGAGAGTGCCGTCCGTACTCCAACGACTAGAGACTACACGCCAGAGGCGCGGAGGAGGGAGACGAGGCCAAAAATGCTATAACTAACACCCCTGGCCCGTCGAGGAGCCCAGGTCGATCAACTAGCTGGGCCGATCTCCATGCGAACACTTGCTCCAAGACTCTTGCTCCACAGCTACGAATACCCTGCCTGCAGCATCATCTAAATACTCCAACCTGGGACCTTGGGATTCTTTT
This sequence comes from Fusarium oligoseptatum, assembly GCA_003946995.1. Classification (NCBI taxonomy): domain Eukaryota; kingdom Fungi; phylum Ascomycota; class Sordariomycetes; order Hypocreales; family Nectriaceae; genus Fusarium; species Fusarium oligoseptatum. The sequence goes on from NKCK01000002.1 coordinate 106,833, forward strand.
CTTCTTCTCTTTGCTTTTTCGCCAAAGGAGATCTCTTGGAGACTTGACATCTCTTACACCACCACTGCACAACATACCTACCACCACATACAACAAACACACCAACAAGCCCCTTGGCTTATATCTAGTCGTCTGTCCTTGGGACTTGATATGACCCAGCAGATCCCCATGTCCTTTCGTCGAACAACCTCAGACCTCTCCTCCCCCGTCGGCGACTCTTCACCAACACACTACCACAACACCAGCAACACCGACAACATGGTTCGCTCATCTTCAGCAGAGCCCGCCAAGACTACTAAGCGGAAGGGTATGTTCGATTGACCTCTGCTCATTGCTTTTTGACACGGGACAAAAAGCAATGAGGCGACAATGGCGTTTGATCAGCACTAACATGAACCCCAATTACAGGCACCCGAAGCGTCTCTACCCTCACACCCTCACAACTCGCCCGCAAGCGAGCCAACGACCGAGAAGCTCAACGAGCTATCCGGGCCAGGACCAAGGAGCACATTGAGCGTCTGGAGCGCGAGCTGGAGGACCTCAAGAGCAAGCAGAGCCGCGACCAGACCGTCCAGGAGCTTCTGCGCCGGAACAAGGCTCTCGAAGAGGAGCTCATGCGACTCAAGGAGACCATGGGCGTGTCCATGACCTCGTCGCCCTACTCCACACCAGGTATGAGAGAGAGGTGGCAGCTGTATGAGCATGCGCTGACAAGCAACAGTCTACGATGATAACCTCAGCTCCGGTAGCGGCGCCATCCCCAGCCCTCGAGGCTCACCCTTCCCCTCTGGCGATTACAACTCCCTCCCCGACTATGGACAGCAATATGTCCCCCTCTCCAATAACTGCGAGTCATGGGCCAACACAGTTCCCTGCCCCGTCCCCTCCAACGTCTCCAGCCCCTCATCATCAGCCGACGACTACAGCGCGGGCTACATCCCCACGAGCGTGCCAGCTTCTATGCTGCCGTCCAACAACACTAGCACATCGAGCATCAACGCAGTAGGCCACAAGGATGTGATCAAGATGGAGTACGAAGAAGTGGACCATCACGGTACGATCCCCCAAGGACTACCTGATGTGCGCCTAGGAGAGGAGGCTAATCACGCTCAGTGTCTAGACGCCGGGTTCCGCCTCAGCAATCCCTCGCTTCCGCCCGCCACCCCCCATACCTACATGCAGCAGCAACATCAACACCACCACCAGCATCAGCAGCCCGCGTGGAACATGTATCCGGTCTACTACCCCGAGGCGCAGTCCTCGGTTCACTGAAGGGCCACCACACGCCGAGCTCCCCCGGCGGCAGCTGGCCGGTGCCCGTGCTGACGACAGCGCCGGCCTGCCGCTTCGACGAGCTCCTGGTGGGCTTCCTTCAGGACTGCCGCCGCATGACAACCGCCGAGTCTCTGTATCAGACGCTGGGACCGCCGGCCGTGGACGTGCGGTCTCTGTTCCGGAGCCACGACGCGCAGGGGCAACTCCCGTGCTCGCCTCACCCCGTCACTGACCTGATCCGCAGTTTGGTGGACATTGCAGGCATGACGAGGCTCACCGAGAGGATTGCCATCTTTGCGCCTCTGCAGACATTGGTCTGCTGGCTGGCTCACCCCACAGCCGAGAGGCGAGCACGCGTGGGACACGACTACGTACCGCGAGAGAAGCAGCTGTCTACTCGACACCCTCAATGGATCGACCTCGTCCTCTGGGGTGGACTGCGCGAGGCCATGATAGACCAGCAAGAGGTGTACGCCACGGAAGAATTCCAGCGGGTCTACTTTGACTCGTTGCGCCTCATCAACTGGCCCTACCAGCCTCTGGACGGGCTAGTGACGGATCCCCAGACGGGCCATGTTGGGCTCACAGATGCCCTCATGGCGCACGCCATGAATGGGGCCAACTGGAGGCTGAGCGAGGCGTTTGCCCAACGGTACCCTGAGCTTGTCGAGCTTGTCGAGGTGGAGAGTCAATGACTCTTTCACTCATGATTCTTTCCTTCTTCTCTTCTTCACGACATGTTTTTTCATCTTTGATCTTGGACATTCTATCTTTTTCTTGATAATGACGGATCACATGCCTCGGCAGACTATGTGGGAGAACACGGCACCACATTGTCGATCAAGGAGGCTGGACTCTCCGCCGCGGCAAGTCTCTCTTCTTGTTCAGTTGATGAAGTACCCACACATATCATACTTGGTCTCTTGAGTGGACCGAATTCCCTTTTTTCTCATGTTTTCTTTTTCTTCTGTCAAGAGGCCTGAGCAACAAAAAGGGTCTCTACTGAAAAGCATCCAATACTATATCATATCATATCACAAAGCTAGATAGAGGAGGAAGACCCACTCACTACCTACTACTACCAACACCAACCAACACACATCACCATCACACACACTCTCATCGAGAACACACACGGACACACACACACACACACTTAACGGCCGGGAACATGTATTGCATCTTACATCAAATGACACTTTTATGCTATGGAGTTGTCTAGTTTTGGCGCGTCTTTTTTTGTATCTATCGGGATTTGGGGCGTGCATTGGGAAACAAACAACTACGGGAAACTATGGGAGGGGGGGGCCTTTTTGGAGGGAAATTTGGCGATATGGGTTTTTATTTTATTTTTTAGAGAATTGGATCTCATGTTAACTCTTACGCATCCATTATTTGTTGATATTACGAACTTTGTTGGGGGAAACACCAAAAATAACAAAATAACAAGGGTAGACACACAGCAAACTGAGAAAAAAAAATATCATGGGTACTCAATCAATACCGGAAACTTGCACCCGGCCCTGAATCTCGGTGATGACATTCCAACAGGCGGAACGAAAGCCAATTGGTGAACATGTCACGGCAAGTGCAATATGAAGACCTCCATCATAACGAGGCTCTCTAGACCCAACTGCCTCTCTACCCTGGTCAAGTCTACACTTTTTGTCATCTCGATCGTCTACCGTTGGCCGAAAGGACAGGGATATGATCCCCTCCTCCTCCCTCCCCGCCGTCTGAACTTGTTTTTCTTTCCCTTAAAAAATTCCCCACCCCGGCAGACCGGGATCTCTCTCTCTTTTCAATATTTCGTCCTAAACTAGACAGGATAAGGAAAGGTAGAGCGACAAAGTGAACTACGCTAGACGTCGCTCGTGGGTTTATACAAGGGGGGGGTGATGATGATCATGGAGGGCATCAAGAGTGGGGATGTAGAATGAAGGAGAGATTCATTGGGGGCTAGTTTCTACAGTCTGAATGTATTGGATAATGAAGAATGAGGGTCTTTGAAGGCTATACAAAAACACGTAAGAGTCAAGAGAGAAAGGTGAACCCCCATCTACGACGCTGCAATGCTACCCTTTTCAAGACCAGTGCTTCCTTCGAAGCTTCCATTTTGCCCCCCCCTTTCTCTCATGCGATCAATAGCGTTTCTTGCTTCTTTTCGCCTCTCACATGGCAAAAAAAAAGAACGAAGATCTATGACAAGACAAATGGACGTGCGTTGCGTCTCTCGCGGCGCGTGGCAAAATATCAGCACGTGGCCCCCGGTCGGGATCTGAAGATCATGACATTTGGCCACCACCCCCTTTGGAAAAAACAAAAGAGACGGTGACAGCTCTGAGGGTGTTGATACGATCGCCATCTTACTGTGCCGTGCCCGCTAATTCGTGATGAGGAGATTGTTTCTCTGCAGCAGAGTATATGAGGCAAAAAGAACAGGGCGTTAAAAACTTCGGGATGGGCGCAAAAAGCAAGACGCCTGACTGTCGGCGCGACAGCTCGTTCAGAGACCTTCTGAAAGTAAAAAAAGCAGAGGGTGGGCTTCGAGAAGGAAGCTGGGGGTTTGACAACCTAAAGGAATTAATGCCCCCGAAGGGGAAGTTTACGGCGTCAAGTGCTTTCAACGTCCGAGTCTGTGTGTTGACTTGGTTGTCTTCTGGGCGTTTACCGTATACGGTAGACAGGTGAACAAGAGCAGCTGAGCTTGTTCCCAAGCCACTATTAAACGAAACGGCATCTGCCGTTTCTACTGTACTTTCGATACAGTACCGGGTATAGAGTATCCGTAGAAACCAACGCGGGAAGCGCCATGGCGTTGTTCTCTCCCTCTCTAGATTATCTTTCTCTCTCCCTTCCAAGAACGCAAAGTAACGCCCGGAGCGGTAACGGGCAACCTGTTGTCGTTGACCAGTTTGTCACTCCCTCCCCTCGGCGGTAATAGTCGGTCTAGCAAGAACAACAACTGCACACCTTCTTTTCTTGTTTTTCTTCGTGTATGCAGACATATCAAACGCAAGAGCCATTTTCTGACCAGAGAGAGACATTCTTCAAGCATGAGAAAGGGGGTGAGGAAACGCCGAGAATATTGCGTAGACAAGAGAAGAAAAAAAAATTCAGACCGTCAACTGAGCTTCCTCTTGCTGCAACGCTCGGTGCCATGTGCGTATGTGGCTTACAGGGAAGCTCACACGAGCATTCTCAATGTCTGTGAGTCTTTCTCTCTCTCGAAACAAAAAAGAACGCAAAAAGCTCACACCGCGATTATGCAAGTCAAGAAAGAGTGAAAGATGCTTGGTTGGAAGGTACGTACACGCCAGGGCTAGAAAACCTAGAAGGAGCCTGGAAAGAAAAGAAGGGTACTGATGAGGGGCGTGTGTGAGAGAGACAAGTTTTGCTTTTTGTTGTCCCAGTTTGAGGATCGAAGCCAATGCAAGGCGAATCTGCATTAACAACGCGCGAGGATGGCATCGGCACGTGTTGTGTGGACTGAGAAGGGTAGGGGCGTGTGTGAGTGGGATCCCTTTTTTCTTTCGTTGCAACCGCAATACATGCGACCTGGTTGGATAATGTGAGTGGGAACAAGTAAGAAAGTGTAGGTGAAGGAGAGTTGTGAGGAAGGGTCGTAGAGTTTGACGCTAGAAGGATTTCTGATGCTTCCATGGAGTCCATGGAGGGAGGAGAAAGGTAACGGAGAGAGCGTCATTGAGCAAGGGGGGAGGGCGGGGAACGAACGGCTGAGTGAGACATTGATTTGGGAAAACTACGTCAGGAAGAAGAAGGAGAACATGTATGATGATCGAGAAGAGAAGACAGATGGTGTGCTCATCAGCGTGGTTTTCCGTCGTCTTGCCCTTTTAGGCCATCGTGAGAATGCAAACACACAGACGCATTCTTCTTGTCGCTGTATTTGTGTCTGTCTTGTCTGTCTCCCTCTGTAATTACCAGCGTAGAAAAAAAAAAGTGTCGGGCAAAGACGGACGAGACGGGGATAGACGGCAAACGGCAACGGGTCCAAGATTCGCCGAATCAGGGGGGCGTGAAGTCGGTGATTCCCCGACACAGGTAACAGACCAGGGGTGACTGTATGTATTTTCCTTCCATCGAAGGAGACGAAGAGATTAGACAGAAAAAGAAGACGGCCCATTTGTCGATCATCGGCCCAGAGCCGACGACGACATGCAGTAGCATCCAGCTTGCAAATGACAACGACCGACAGACACAGCAACCAACGTCAAACACCCCCTTCAGAAAGAGGAAAGCAAGTCATCCCGTACTGTAGGATTCAAGATGGGGATCTCTCCTCTGGTTGCTGAACAGTTGGGATCATCCCTGGTACCCCTTCCCCCTCTCCGCTGACCGGGCTCAGAAAGGCGTGGCTTACAGGGATTGCCTCTCCAGGGATGCCGTCGATCACAGCGCTAGGCAGGGGAGGAGACCAACAGTACGTAGTAAGAGAAAGTCCGCCCTGGGGGGGTACCCGTTTCTGCTGTGTCAGGCAGAATCACGGTGAAGAACGGGGAGAGGGAGAGCGTAAGATGCATTGAGCAAAGGGATTGACAATCTCTCATCAGAAGCATGTGAAGTCGTCATCTGCCGAACCCGCCGCCCCGGTTCCAGCGGCCGATTCAAAATCAACCCTTTCTCAATGCGTCTGACGCAAGAGAGTCCCATATGGATCAGGGGTCAGAGGGGAAACGCCAGGTCCTGCAAGCCATGGCAGCAGGTGCTGAATCTGGCAAAGGGGAGCAAAAGAGTAACAAGGCCTGTGTGGACCGATATGCTCGGGGAGGGACCCAATAAGGGACTCGGGGCAGGGCTCCAACGACGTAAAAGCCACGAGGCAGTCATGGAGCAGAGAGAGGGTCAGTGAGTGACAGAAGACCACCGAGACGGCAGAAGGAGAGTTGACAAGGTCTTGTTCAGCTCGTGGCACAGACAATTGGCGATTGGGTCATGGGGTACTCTACAGCAGTAGAGGCCCCCTCCCTCTTCATCTCCATCTCCAATCTGCATGCATGGAAAAAGTCCGTGGAAGTCTCCGTATCCATTTTGATACAAACCCCCAAATATCCGCTACGTAAAAGCTTGAGATCGAAAATCCTCCATTGGTCGTGATCCGGGGACGCGACGAGATGAGGTGCTTCGCCCGGTGAGGCTTGAAAGAGGTGGACGGGTGGCTTCAAGCTTGTTTGTGAGAGTTTCTTCTCTTGCTTCTCCCTCCCTTCTTTCGCCGCCTCCCTTCCCCTCTGCCATGTCCATGTCCATGTCCTTGGGTTGCGCTCACACCCTCGCCATCCTCTCTCCCGGCACGTGGCCAAGAGACGCTTGGCTGCAAGCCACGAGTTTATTGCTGAGCTGCGCTGCGAGGACACGGAGAGAAGGGGACTCAAGTACAGGATACAAATGTGAGGCTAGAGAGGCATGCACAGTAGTTTTAGACTTCAGGTCCGTAACATCATGTCTCTCTCTCTCACACCACACCCAGCGGCAAGCCATGTGGACGTGACACGCGTGTGTGTGAACAAGAGTGTGTGTGCTCGTGCTGGTACTGGGGCAGACCCGGCTTGGCCCATTGCTTCCTTGGAGCAAGCTTCTCACGCACGGCACGGTGACGGTGACGGTGAGTGTCGAGGTGTGGTCGGTGACGTGCCCCCCTATGGTTCCGGAAGGTGTAGGCGGTCAAGGGGGGAGGGAGCACGGAGCATATACACTGCAGAGCGACGGAAGACGGTGAGTTTTCCGACCCGACACCGTTTGATTTGGAAGCCAGAAATCCGAAATTTCTCCAGATGGCTTTCCCGTTTCCCGGGCTTGATTTGACTTGATTTGACTTGACTTGACTTGACTTGACGGATTAGCCGCCAAGGCTTCGGGGCTAACAGTCATGCACTGGAGATCTCTCTCCGTGCTATGGACTGATGAGATGACTTTCCTCCAGGGCGCCCGCTACCTAGACTTCGACTCGGGGCAGAAGCCTCATGCTGGCAATTCGAGATTGGGCAAGTCTCTAGAAAGGAACCATCCGTATCCGAGAACCCGATCACAGAGAACGCCCGCCTGCCTTTTGAGATCATCACAGGTGGATTCCTCATGCCCCATTCTGAATACAGAGAGCCCACTCTTGTCTGTGGCTGAAACCCTCTTCACACCCCATCCTCAACGGGGAACGAAGCGAAGCAAGACAAGACAGGACAACCAACGCAACGTAAGGCATCATGCCCAAGAACCGCATAGCCGGGAAGCTGGAGAGAAGCCTTGTGCAACCTCACTATGCCACCAAGATGTGAGAGCCGGGTAGGTGGGTTGGCCTGCTAGCGGTTTCACTCAGGGCGCCTCTGCATCCAGCCCAGCCCGGAGCAATCCCCGAACCAACTGACTGATACCATGCCGGGTTCAGTGACAACATCAATGTTCAGGTCGGCTCGGGTAAATGTTTAGCATCATCGCGGGTCTCTTCCCGGGACCAGGCCAGGGCGCCCGCGATCCGGGGTTCATCCTGATTTAGCCTTGGGATGCTGAGCTTTTGTGATCTATCACGTCCCTTCGCTCCTCATGGCTTTCAGCGAGACGTCTTGGCGCCGCGACGGACTCGGGCGCGAGGACCAGCAGGCGGGACTCTAGCATGAGATGGGATGGGTAGGCAATCAATGCATGGGGGGTTTGCGAGCTGACTCCGAGCCGCCGGGGGTTGGTGTCTGTCCGTTACTCTAGAACCGGCTTCAGGGAGGTGAGGTGAGTGAGAAGTGAGACCGATACAGAGACGATGGATTTGGTTGACTGAGGTGAGCCTCGTTGGCTGGGTTTCATTCCGTGGCCTGGCCGCTTCCGTGACCCGACCCTGCCTTGCTAGCCTCGAGTGACACTCTTGTAAAAACGTTTGGATCCATGCCATGGCCATGCAGAGAAGCCAGCAAGGTTTGGATCGACCACCGGAGCCACGCGCTGGGCGGGACGGCGTCCAGATCAATGCCCGTCGGCGATCAAATCAGGGCTGTCCAATGCCTCGCCTGGTTCTGCCTGGTGCCGTCATTTGCTCTGCCCGGAGTGTGTTGCGCATGTCACTCGGCGGCTCCTCCGCTTTGGATACTTTGGGCTGATCCGGCCGTTTCTTTGTCCGTCGACAGGTGAGCACTTTCGAAGGATCTAGCTTCGGCAATCCTTCCGTTCAGGAAGGAAGAAGCGCTGACAAGAGAGACACGGCTCGGTAGGGCGCTTCTGGCTTGTGGTGGCGCCTAGGCCACCGCCGTCGCGTTTCCGGGCACCCAGCCAGAGGCGTGGAATGCACGTTGTGGAAGGTCGACACGACGACAAATGGCGGTAATCAGCGATGCCTGATACCACCCATGGCTGCCATGCCATGCCATGCCATTCACCTCAACCCTTCGCGTAGGGGTCTTGGCAGACGTGGCCCATCAAATTCCCATGACACGCCAGGGATCAAGGAGCAAGGGAAGCTGTAGTAGGCGGACGACCCAGGGTATGTACATACATTGTGTACACATTGAATCAAGGCAAATGAAACCATGGGCTCTTAGTTTCCAAACTAGTCGGTGCCGCGGGGGATCTGGACTTGGTCTAGCTCGCGTCGTATCTGTACCAAGGATCAAGGGGCTGCTTTGACTTGCCGCCGGCTGGGACTCTTCCGGTTTGCCTGTGGCTACCTGTGAGGTGCACCTCCTCCAACGTCTGAAGAAGGTGTGTAACCGTGTGTTGGTGTTGTTTGTTCCGTCGCTTCGCTTCGACCTTCGCGTAGACGTTGATGATGATGTAGAGAGTCTTGGCAAACGTAGCCACGTCGTCTGATCTGCGACATTCCATCGGGCAGAGGGAAATGCAATCGATGCAGAATCGTGATTCAAGCATACGCATACCTTGAATCAACGGGTTCATCTCTCTTTGCTTTTTTCTGCTGGCATTTCGTTTCGCCGCGCATCGCATGAACTGGTGGGCCCGGAATCTACGGACCAAATCCGCGACCTCCGGCGGGCGGTTGTCCGTCTCTTGTCGGACACGGCGCCGCTGGGCTAGATTTCCGGGTCTATCCGGCCAAGACCAGACCCAACACAGCAGCAGGTTACGAACTCCTCCAGCGACACACAATGGCGAAGATGGCCTCACGCTTTGAAGATTGCGGGTTACACAAGACGAGCCTCAGCCGGCTCCCGGGGCAGCGGGACTGCCCTTGGTGATCCGGCTCCTTGGGTAGCCCTTCCCGCCCCAGCTACCATGGCCTTGGGAGCGGAACCTGTTGGTGCGGGAGGGATTCACGTAACGGTCGACGGCGGCGGAGACGGTTGGTTCCAGCTTGTTCGGCTGTGATTGTTTGCTCCCCTCGCCAAGTCTTTGTGTTCTCCGTGTTGGTCACAAGCTTGAAGAGCGGCTGACCACGCGTGGGTGATGGTCGCTGAGCCAAGCTGATGCGACGAAATAGGCGACCGATATGATATCTCACGTTTTGATACTGGAGTTGCCCTTGTCAAGATCATGCCAAGCTCTTTGACATGTTCCACCCCAAGACTCCGGATTATTCCCACTTTCCTCTTGTGATTTGCACGTGATCTATCACCTGACCGTCACCTGACTTTCACCTTCACCTTCAACCTTCACCGTGATTTACAGCTCGTTCCACTTTGGCATGATCTCATGACAACTGCGGATGCTATTCTCTTGTCCGCGCAATCCTTCTTTCCCCGCTTCCTCCTGATATTTACTTGCTCTTGGTTTGCCTGGCGGAATATCGTCCCGACGAAGCGACAAGACTGACAGGGGTTGTGGAATGGGAACTGCTGATTGGCTATTTCACCGGTTAATCCTCGCTAGAACTGTGACAGCTCCTCTCCCAGCTGCGCCGTCGTGGGGCTTCACCTCCAACTTGACGCTCTTCTGGCATCATGAGACGGGATTCTCTGGGTTGAATTGGCAAATGACTTGCCAGAATCGCAGATTACTACAGGCCGGCTATGCAGCTTGTTCAGGCAGAACTGTCAGCTAAGCTGCTGCGGGGTTGGTATTTAACCAGGTGTCTTTCTCCTGAGAGATTTGAAGGAAGACATGCCTCTCTCGTGGACCAGATTACAGGTCCTCAAGAATTGACTGATATTCATCTCCTGAACCTTTCCTTTTTCGTGACTGAGACCGTTTTACTGGTGAAAATGGCCGATTTCAACGTTGAGGAGGTCCTCAAGAAGCTCACGCTCGCAGACAAGGTCGCTCTGCTTGCAGGTTTGTGATACAAAACACCATGGACAGCAACTCGACTGACTCTCCCCCAAGGTGTCGACTTTTGGCACACCAAGGCCCTTCCTGACCATGGAGTTCCCTCCATCCGTGTCTCAGATGGTCCCAATGGCGTGAGAGGAACCAAGTTCTTTAATGGCATCCCCGCCGCATGCTTCCCCTGTGGTACCGGTCTTGGTGCTACTTTTAACCAGGAGCTGCTTGAGGAGGCAGGAAAGAAGATGGGTGAAGAGGCCATCGGGAAGAGCGCACATGTCATTCTGGGCCCCACCATCAACATGCAACGTTCTCCCCTTGGCGGTCGTGGTTTCGAGTCTATCGGCGAGGACCCCTTCCTCGCTGGTCTTGGAGCTGCTGCCATCGTCAGGGGTATCCAGAGCACAGGTGTTCAGGCCACTGTCAAGCACTTTGTCTGCAACGATCAGGAACATAAGCGCATGAACGTCCAGGCCATCGTCACAGAGCGCGCCCTCCGCGAGATATATGCCCTTCCCTTCCAGCTTACCGTCCGTGACGCCAAGCCCGGCGCCTTCATGACGGCCTACAACGGCGTCAACGGTGTCTCATGCAGTGAGAACCCCAAGCTACTCAATGATCTCCTCCGAAAGGAATGGGGCTGGGAGGGTCTCGTCATGAGCGATTGGTGGGGAACATACAGCGCTTCCGATGCCGCCAAAGCTGGTCTGGACCTTGAGATGCCTGGCCCTACTCGCTGGCGAGGCGATGTTCTCAACTTTGCTGCTGCCACTGAGAAAGTCTGGGGACATGTTATTGACGAGCGTGCCCGACAAGTGCTCAAGTTTGTGAAGAAGTGTGCCGCTTCTGGTATCCCTGAGAATGGTCCAGAGAAGACACTCGACACCCCCGAGACAGCTGCCCTTCTGCGCAAGATCGGAAACGAGAGTATCGTCCTTCTCAAGAACGAGAAGAATGTTCTTCCCCTCAAAAAGGACAAGAAGACACTCGTCATTGGCCCCAACGCCAAGGTCGCAACCTATCACGGTGGTGGCTCTGCCTCGCTCGCTGCCTACTATGCCGTCACCCCTTATGATGGCATCACCGAGAAGCTTGGCAGCGCTCCAGCCTACACAGTTGGTGCTTATACTCACAAGTTGCTGCCCCTGCTAGGAGACCAGACCAAGGATGCCGATGGCAAGTCCGGTATGAGCTGGAAGGTGTTTAACCAGCCTCCCAGCGTGTCTGGTCGCGAGCCCGTCCAGGAGCTCTGGCTGACCAAGTCAGAGATGCACCTCGTCGACTTTTACAGCGATAAGGTCGACGACTTGTGGTATGCTGACCTCGAGGGCACCCTTCAGGTTGAGGAGGACGCAACCTATGAGTTTGGCCTCATCGTATCCGGAACCGCAAAGCTCTTCGTTAACGGCGACCTCGTCGTCGACAATGCCACCAAGCAGTACCCCGGCGAAGCCTTCTTCGGTACCGCCACCCGCGAGGAGCTCGGCCGCATGGAACTCAAGAAGGGCGAGAAGTATCACGTCAAGGTCGAGTTCGCCTCAGCTCCCAGCTTCACACTCAAGTTTGATAACCCCGTCGCCGGCCACGGCTCCCTGCGCGTAGGTGCCTGCAAGGTGATTGACGCCCAGAAGGAGATTGAACACTCGGTTGCTCTCGCCAAGGAGCACGATCAGGTCATCATCTGTGGTGGTCTGAACTCGGACTGGGAGACTGAGGGCTCCGACCGCGCGAGCATGAAGCTCCCTGGCGTGCTGGATGAACTCATCGCCGCTGTCTCAGCTGCGAACCCCAACACCGCTGTTGTCCTGCAGACGGGAACTCCTGAGGAGATGCCCTGGATTGATGACGTACCTGCTGTGATTCAGGCCTGGTACGGCGGCAACGAGACAGGTAATTCGATTGCTGATATCCTCTTTGGAGACGCCAACCCCTCTGGCAAGCTGTCCCTCAGTTTCCCCAAGCGTCTCAACGACGTCCCAGCCTTCCTCAACTTCCGCACCGAGGCAGGCCGAACGCTCTACGGCGAGGATATCTACCTGGGATACCGATACTACGAGTTTGCCGACCGCGAAGTCAACTTCGCCTTCGGCCACGGTCTCTCTTACACAACCTTTGCCTTCTCAGACCTCACCGTATCTTCCACCGAGGGCAAGCTCACCGCAAGCTTCAAGATCCGCAACACAGGTTCTATCCGCGGCGCCGAAGTGGCACAGCTGTACGTGAAGCCACTGCAGGCAGCCAAGGTGAACCGACCTGTCAAGGAGCTCAAGGGCTTCGCCAAGGTAGAGCTCGACGCGGGCGCCGAGCAGGCCGTGACCATCTCTGAGCTTGAGAAGTACGCGGCTGCTTACTTTGACGAGGAGAAGGACCAGTGGTGCGTTGAGGCTGGCGAGTACGAGGTTATCATCAGCGACAGTAGCGTCGTTGGGGACAAGGCGCTCAAGGGGTCGTTCAAGGTTGACGAGACATACTGGTGGTCTGGTATATGATGATGGAGCTTTTATGTGTGATAATGATGAATCTCTGGATAGCTACGAATTACTTGGTTTGATACATCTCGTCATATCTCGGTGCCCACAAAAGCGACGTTGTAGTCTTGATTGTTATCCTCTATTGCTTGTATATCGCTCCTCATGATGCGGCATGCTGAAAGCCGGCCGCTAACACCTTGACCGAGCTCTGAATGCATGGTTCGGTCGTCTCAGACTAAGATACACGAATGCCTCCGTCGACGACTTGCGTTGAGTCTTTACCGTCCTTGTATGAGGCGTGTCCATGAGCAGCGACAACATGACTGGCAAGCCTCCTGGCGATCCTAATGTGTTGGGTCGCGGCTATGTTGCCACATGCCCGGTGCTCCGCTTTTCCCAGCTCTGTATGGCCATCTCGAAAATGTAGGTGAATGAGGCCAGGATAGTAAGAGTTCTGGTCGTTCGTCCTCGTTGATGCCATTGACTTGCCCCCTTAGTTCTTGAATGCTGCGGTTGGTTGCTGCCAGGATATTGGTTGGATCCAAGTGATGATGTATCAGGCGATTCCATCTGACTCATGGAGGGGAACCGCCACTCGTGTGTAGACCTAGAGTGGCATGGCCATAGGTTGTCCATGAGCCCTCGTTATCTAGTCTTGAGTGGGCCTGAAGCCTCGAGCGAACTGGGTCAGTTGTCTGACTTGAGCTCAGTTATGACGGAAACACCTTGTCATCAGCAAGAAACTGCTCAACACGCCTCTTCCGGCCCTTCACCCCAACCTCACCCAACTTAACCTCCTTGGCATCGCCATTAGAAGCCTCATCAGGCAAAGCATGAACACGACCACCAACTCTAGCCAGCAAGAAGCGCATCCTCTCAAGCTCCTTTTCGACGGGGCCGTTCCGCGTGAGCAGGTTCTCTTGGATACCAGCTCCGTTGTCGCTCATCTGCAGGGGCTCAACGACGGACTTGAGGCGGTTGAGGCGTGCTACTTGCTCTTTCAGTTGCTTGCGCTGGGAGTTGAGCTCTGAGAGCCTGGTTACGGCTTCGGTGTAGCGTTTGGCTTCTGTTGGGTGGTCGTTTATACCCTTTTCTGAGGGCCAAGTTGGTGGGAGAGACTCAATGGCTTTATCGCCAGCTTCATGCATGTTAGTTCTTGAAGTTTTAATAGACATAGTGAAACTCACTTAGATCAAGTTCTCTGCCAATACCGCCCTCAACATCAACAATTCCTCCCACCTTACGCGCAGCATCTTTGGTGTAAATATCATCAATCTGCTCAGCAATATTCCGAGTAGCCTGAGGAGCATAGACGCGACGACAATGCTGCTGAATAGTGTGGTTGAGATTAAGCAACGCTTCTTGAAGTACGCGCTCAGGTATAGCTTCACTCGACGCGTCGTTAGCAGCCTGCCATGTACGAGACGGCGCGAGAGGCTGCGCGAGCAGGGTTGTCTGGTTGATGAGGAAGGATTGCTTTAACGACGGGATCGTCGGGGCAGATGCACGGCTAGACATGATGGGGTTTTATCAAGATGTGTATGTTCCTTTGGTGTGAGGATATCTTGGTCTTGATGCTTGGTGTTGTGGTGATGTTGTTTGCGGATGTCACATGACGGCACTGAACAGCATTCTTTCAGGCCTATGCCCCTGTAAAGATCGCTACAGCGCTCCACCATACAAGGATCTATCTTCCATCATACAAATCCCAATGTCAACGGCATGTCAATTGTCTTCTACAACGTCAACTTGACTTTATGTCCATCGTATCCAGCTCTAGGTTCTCTTTCTTGTCTCGGACAACAGACCTGTTTTCATCGCCAAGAGACTCCTCCTGCAGAAGATGCAGTAGCGGCATCAAAGCAAACACCATGGACAGCCAGCATACCTCCCCGGGCTTGGCCCTGGGGTATAATTCCGCGATTGCCAACCCGCGGTCTGCAAGTGGTCAGCACGGATTGAGCTTCAAGGTCAATGACTGCTTCGAATAGCCGAGTCTCCTATAGCCAATGTCTTGTAGATTGGCTGTAGATCTGGCACGCGTTAGCGAGACATTCACTAGACCATTGAGATCTGTCCAACGATGCCCCGACTCTGGAGAATATTGACACTGGCTTGAATGCCTATGCCTACCAAGTCGCACATAGCGGAACACCTCGAGGTCAGCTCCAAGTCGTACATTCCGATTTGTCTCGAGCGAAGGGGTCTCAATGCCGTGTGACAAGGTCCTTTTTCGTAGCCTTGTGGAGTTCCTCATGGGTTCACTGACCAGGAGGAGGGGGGTTCGTTCAAAAACTCCCGTGTGTGCAACAAACCTGGAGCTTTTTCAGCCGTTGCCAACTAGTGCACCTCAACCTTGCAAAGAGAGGATATCTAGTGGATTCATCAAGCGAGGACCATCGGAAATTGCATGGTTATTTCTGTCACCTATTGGTTCTGATAGGTTGACAGCGTGCGACGAGAAGCGAACTGGGGCGGAATATCACCGCGTCTGCCTTCAAGGGCGTTCGCCTACCTACCTTCGAGGAACCCAGAAGAAAAAGTGCACGTGCTATGCGAGTGCGAAGCGAAGTTGCATCTTGGCTGAGCCTGTCACCACCATCAAGAAGAGAGAAAAAGGGTGTGTGTGGTGGGGCAATTTATTCCTCAATCAACACACCCCAAGGTTATTGTTTCCAAGGACCTTTCTTGGCTTGTTCAATTTGAAAGGGGGATTTTCCCATTGGGTTCCTGCATCAATGAATCCATTATGCTATCAAGTCTCTTTTGTGCAATTTTCGCAGATGAGAATGCGAAATTGGGTGTGTTCGTCATTGACACTCTTTTTACTTTGCTATAACACACTTGAACTGTCTCTGTCCTTCAAACACACCCGGGAATACCAGCAAAAAAAGGATTCGTTGACTGCGACCCTGACATGCATCACATACACAAATTGGGAAGTTGATTCGAAGCTTTCAGTGAAACGGTACCATTTCTTTCTTACACGGGAAAAACATTCGAGTTAAGATCAAGGATTTTGTTTTCTTCGCAGTTGGTTGTCAGTTGCAGAACACCTGCAGCAAACAACAGACCCCGTGGACGAGAGGAACTCGGGAGAAAAGCAACGATCCGGCATGGTATAAAGCCATCGCCTTTGTCCTCGGTCGTGGATCAGAGCCTTGTTGTGGCATCTTTAAGAGGCACGCCTTGGTTTCTCTGTTCTTTGATATCTTTGCTTCCGCTGGTACACGGCATCTTCTCTTTCGACTTGGACACAAACTCCCCTTGTGTTGCCTGTTACTGCATATCAAGAAACCTTGATACCTGTCATGGCTCTCAACGGGCCTGGTACCTTTCATCGCACTCGCGAGCATGAGGGAGAGGATCGTTCCCAGATCACGCAGAACATCTTGGACGAGTCGTGGAAGAACTGGCCCAACGAAGCCGCTGTAAGTGTCTCTTCCAATCCTTACAACCTATTTATATGTACTGACACCTTTAGTTCGACCATCTTGAAGAACATCGCGGTCCCCTCCGCCTCAACCTCAAAGGCTCCATCCCCTCATGGGCCGCCGGCGCTCTCTTCCGCACCGGTCCCGGCCAAAGCCGCGTCGAGAACACAATCCGCGGTACACACTTCACCACGCACTGGTTTGACGGCTTCGCCCAAACGCACCGCTTCGACATCGTTGTCCCTGATGATGGCGATGTTCAAGTGTGGTACTCTTCGAGACGCCAGGCCGAATCTTGGGTTGAGAGCGTCAAGAAGAAGGGATGGCGAGCTGGCATCACATTTGGACAAAAGGCAGATCCATGTGTGGGCATTTTTGCAAAATTCATGAGCCACTTTGAGCCCAAGTATGGAAACAACAATGTCGCCGTCTTGCCCAATGTCCCAGGCCTATCCAACGCTGCAAAGTCCAAGGCTCAGGAGAACTGGCATATCACCAGCCAAAGCAAGCACAAGGCTGATGGGGACCAAAAGAATGGCCACACAAATGGTAACGGGGCCACAGCTCCTGCAATCCCTCGCGGTCATCGTGCGAACTTAGCCAACGTCTTCACCGCGACCGACTTTGCCGGCCTCCGTCGCATCGATCCCACCACCCTCGAGCCCCTCGGCCTCGCCATGCAGAGCGCCCTCGACCCTCTCCTCAGCGGTCCCTGCTCATGCGCACACGCCCAGCGGGATCCAATAACTGGAGACTTCTTCAACTACAACCTCGACTTTGGTCGATATCCGACCTACCGTATCTTCCGAGTCGACGCAGCCTCGGGTAAGACGGAGATTCTCGCCACGGTGACGGACCCGAACGTTCCGCCTGCGTACCTACACAGCTTCTTTCTCACGGAGAACTATGTCGTCATTTGTATCCCGTCGTCGCACTATGCGTGGAGTGGGCTGAAGATGCTGTGGAAGAGCAACATCCTTGAGTCTATTCTGCCGTTTGACGAGAGCAAGAAGTGCAAGTGGCTCGTTGTTGATCGGAGACATGGAAAGGGGCTTGTAGCTACCTTTTCGACGCCTGCTGCTTTCTTCTTCCATTCGGTCAACGCTTTCGAGGAGTGTGTCAAAGATGAGGATGGCAAGGACCACACTGAGCTCTGCTTTGACATGTCCAAGTATCAAAACATGGACATCATCAAAGGATTTTACTACGATGTAATCCTCGACCGCAACGACGCGACAAAGAAGTACTGGTTCGAGGGCAAGCGATACGAGAATTCGTTTCCCATTTTTACTAGATACCGCTTCAGAATGCCTACAGGGGCACCAGACATGACATTTTCAGCCACTGCAAAAGAAGACCTATGCATCCCAACACCTCACGCCGGCGAGCTCTCAACCATCCATCCTCTCCGTCTAGGCAAGCCCTATCGCTTCGTCTACGGTGCGACTCTGCGTGGTCTTGGCACTATTGTCGATGCGCTGGTCAAGACAGATGTAGTGACCGGGGAAGCGCTGGTCTGGAGCGGATCAAAGGGGCACACACCAGGAGAGCCTGTGTTTGTGCCGCGACCTGGAGCAGAGGATGAGGATGATGGTGTGGTGTTGAGTGTGGTTGTTGATGGTGTCACAGAGACTACTTATCTCTTGTGCTTGGATGGTAAGACGATGGAAGAGTTGGGGAGAGCTGAGGCAGATTTTGCCATTGGGATGGGATTTCATGGAGTTCATGTGCCAGTTGCACAGTGAAAGGATCATAGCTTGAATTATTTACCTGGTGGAAGCAAGCGTGTATACTGCCAGCCTTGAATCGGGGGCATGGGGATTATTTAGCATGGAAGAAGTTTTTGGGTGTGGGCGAGTGTATATCAACAGACCGCCGTATCTTATGAACGTGTGTCAAGGGAGGGTCAATCTAATCAAAGGCAAGCATACAATTCTTGGGGAAGGCTACGTAGCTGGTATTATCCAGAGTACAAGAAGTAATGAAGTATAACGGCTGTACATGTCCAAACCTACCTACCTCCACAGTTCATCAAAACACCATGAAACAGATATCAAGATCCGCCATCAAATCCTTTCGTACGAGATACGAAAAACCCCACAAACCCTCTCCCATCCTTCCAAACAACCGGAAAACATTCCCTTTCACATTTTCCAAGCCCTACCCCGCGAAATGCAACGTGGTGGCTTTCTTTTTCCAAATTGTGTGGATTATGGCCTGATGTTTTTAACGCCAGTACACTTCCATCATCAACCCCCTGTTGTCCGGATATAATCTTTTCCTCATGGGTTTATTCCCCCCATTGATAGATAAGATCTCATGACGACAGAGAGTTGCATCACGGACTTGTACCTCCTTTTTTCTCTGCCTGTTCTTCAAAGATCAATGCACGACACGCATGGTCAGCACATGGCTTCTCCAGGTGGGGTGATTGATAAGGCGCCGCGACTCTGGAATCGCGAGATGCCGACCGGGGAAGGGGCGTGTAGCCCTGCCTATTGGAAAGGATGTTTGATCAGGGGGGGATGTGACTTCATCAAAGGCTGAGATGGTGACGGTAAATAATGAGTTTGGGCTGACCTTGTTAAGGGGAGGATGAGCGGTGACGGGGATTATTCTGTCATGATGAAAGGAGTCAAAACTCGTGATGTTGGGTCGAGACACGAGATCTGTGGGCTATTCACGGTGAGCATGTCAGGCGTCGGTGACTGGACGAACCAGGGATTCGGCATGGTTCAGAAGTCCGCGGACATGAGGCTGAATGTGAGCCATCGTCTCGGTGCTCGGACATGACAAACCCTCCCCCGAACCCGGAGGCACGCTCATCTGATAACCAGCTTATCAATCAGCAAACATATCACATGTATCACATGTTGTGGCGACATTCTCTTGCGTTGTTGAAACATTTGACATTTCATGCTGTCCGTGGCTAATAGTTACAGTTGGTTCACAACAACTTCTCTCTCATCTCCCCCCGCTCAACTGCACGCTGTCCCCGTAAAATGCATTCGTCTCAACCGTCACCCCGGTTCCCCTGTAGAGCCGATCACTCCTTTGTGTGATTCAAGCGAAAAGTAAACATTTGAAACCCCTGACTCCCAAAGTAAAAAAGTTCCCAAGTGTGCGCAGAGAAAAAGAAGGAGAGATGAGATGGGGGCCTCCATCTGGTGCAGCCGATGTGCACTGTTCGCCTGGCCGGCGAGTTCCCTCTCCTATGTGTAGTCTCATGCTACTTTTTTTTCATCCAGCCTCAGTGAGGGTATCATTCCAATAGCTCCCAATCGTAGCGATATAGCGACGATGGCGACATGTGATATATGTTGGGTCGTATGTGCGCGCATGTACGCTTAGGCGGTGGCGGCGGCAGGCTCGGCAGTGGGCATCTTCATGCCGGTGCCGCTGAGGTTGCTGATCTTGGCGTTGGGGTTCTTGGTGTAGTAGTCCGAGATGGCAGACTTGATGGCATCCTCAGCCAGCATGGAGCAGTGGACTATATATATAAGAGTCAGTGAGCTGTGAGTGAGATATGCCGCAATTGAGCGACGACGTGAGTAATATGAGGGTATACATACGCTTGACGGGGGGTAAGCAGAGCTCCTTGGCAATCTCAGTGTTCTTAACCTTGCCAGCCTCATCCAGGCTCATGCCTCGGACAAGCTCAGTGAGGTAGCTGCTGGAAGCGATAGCCGAACCGCAGCCGAAGGTCTTGAACTTGACGTCCGAGATCTTCTGGGTCTCGGGGTCGACACGGATCTGAAGCTTCATGACATCTCCGCAGGCGGGGGCGCCGACGAGGCCAGTGCCGACATCGAGGTCCTTCTTGTTCATGGACCCGACATTTCGGGGCCGCGAGTAGTGGTCGAGCACCTTCTCATGGTAGGAGCGAGAAGCGTTGACGGCGACGACGGGAGCGAGCTGTCGCGCAGGAAGGGCAGGGCGGACGAGGGGAGCAGCGAGAGCAGCCCGCCGCGAGACAGCGCGAAGTCCTCGAGAGAACATTGTGAATATATGAGTTGTGTGGGTGAGTGTGTGTGCGGACAGGATATGTGCCGAAATTGAGGAGGAGAGCTGCGCTTGAGCCGACGGAAAGGAGTCGAAGGAAGTAGCTGCGCAGTAGTGTAGTCTGTGATTAGGATTCGAAGTGAATTCGACGAGTTGTCGTTGATGTAGTCGGTGCAAAGTTGGTGATGCAGGATCCAAGTTTGTCGGGAGGCGAAAGGGCAAAAAGGCGATGACGGAGGGAGGAATTTCAGCTCCTCAGAAGGTGTCCGGCTTTGCTCAAAAAAAAGAATGCGGGACTTGCACAGGATGGCGATTTCGGCCAATGCATCGCGGTGGTGTGGGTCTCCACTCGACCAATCATCGAGCTTCGATTGCTCGGCCATTACGTCTTTGCTGGCTCGGTTCTCCTCGGAGAAGAGAGCCAGAGGAAAGGTAATGACCCACATCGCGCTTCCCCTCTCTTCTCTTTCCTCTCCCAGTTGATTTACCCCTAAGAGGAATGGTTTCACGGCATTGTCAGTCTTTTCCCCATTAAGTTAGACATCTTGACTCTCATTGGTGAGGAAGGGGCAAGCGTGGTCGGGGATCCGGACCCAGCCTGCATCTGATAAGATGGGCTGTGGGAATATTGTGGGTGCAAACATTTGTCATGACTTGCTAGACGAATCACCGCCCGTCGCTGCTTCGGAGCACCGCATCGTTGGCCGTACTCTGGGCGAGAGAGGGCGCGGATAAGTACATACTGTACAGTAGCTCCGCACCGCAGAAACCCGCTATTCACCGGTATCTTGCACCGTGGTCCCTCCAACCCTAACGCTGATGATCGGTCGCGGATCTGGCCAAATGGAAGTCGGCGATAGTTAATAGAGACGGTCGCGTTCAATGCGCATTGGTCTGAAGTATCTGACCAGCAAGCGACCTCGGTACTTGTTCTCCGAGGAGTTGTGTTCTTCAATAACGGTTACACACCTTTATCAGATAGATAAGCCCTACCTTCTACAGATTGATAAGTCGGCATCGATCCCGTCCTCCGTCCGCGGGGGAACGACCATGTCCGCGGGGGACGGAGACACACGGCACTGCTCCGGGGGCAGGGGAGATGCAGATGGGCACAAAAACCAGGATTCAATGACTCTATTCACAGACGAGGCTCGATATTTTTTTTTTTACTCTCTCTCTCTCTCTCTCTTCCCTGTCCCGAGGTTCAACGGACAGGCATCGTCGGTGGATCTCGGCCGTTCGGCGCAGCGAAATCGCCGGTCGCCCAATTCACGGAGTCGGTGTTACGGCGCCGGACATATCCACGGAAGCCACGGGATGACAAGTCCATGGCGATTCAGCAATTACGTTGCATGGCCAATGCTTGAATTTACCGAAGGATGACATCCCTTTCACATGAACAAAAAAAAAAGCCGTTACAAACCTCGAACTTTTTTCCCATCAAATGGTCGGTAAATACATACTAGCGTTCGGTCTTGGCTCGCCGGACCCTCGGGGATACCCCCAGACGATGGAATTCGGGGCTATCCTCCGGCCAGCCGGCATTTGCCCTCGAGACAAGCCTTTCCCTGTCCGGGATCCATGCAAACGCATCATGCAGTTTATCCCTGGGGTCTGACAGCCAAAGATTTGAAATACCTGGTCTGCAGGTTTGTTTCGCTTGACTATTTTTCCTTCAACGGACTATCATCAAAATGTTGGGCCGAATCCGTGCCCTTGGCTAAAATATTTCGCTCTTCTCCGCTTGGCGCATCTCAACCCGAACCTTAAAATCCAGCGGCTTCACGAACCAGTAGTTTTTGTGTGTGCCACTCTTCTCGCTGTAGTGATGGATCAAGGCCAAAGTCAAAGTCTCGAACAATTCGGGGGATAAGCTTGGACATTTCAAGCATTGATACATGGCGACCGATGCATGTTCGAGAACCGAGCCCGAACTGTATAAAAGGTCAGGACGATCGCTGGTGATGTGTAGTTAGGACTCACAGGCATGTAGTAACGGTTCATCATGGAGAGCCTTGCTGCATCGTCCACTAACCATCGATCGGGGTTGAATGTCTCGGCATCATCACCAAAGACTCGATGATCGCGGTGTGCTACCCAAGTGTTGATGCCAACCGTTGTCTGTATCATGATTCACTCGTTAGTCACTTCTCATACGGTACTGATTGTCGCATTGACTCACGCCTTCCGGGAAGAATCGTCCGGCAATTGTTGCTCCTCCTTCAGGAACTACACGCTCAAGAGGGAGTCCCGTGGCGGGATGCATCCGCAGCGCCTCTTTGATGACGGCTTGAAGATATGGCAGTTGCTGGCTCTCCTTGAATGTCGGCGACTTGGATAAGCCTCCCTTGGCAGTTAGGTCATCAATTTCATCCCTCAGCTTATGCAGACAGGCGGGGTGTTTGAGCAGGTAATAGAGGACCGCGGAGAGGCTGATGGCTGTGGTATCAGAACCTGCAACCATGTTTGATGTGCACCCAGCCAGGACATGAAAAGATGTAAATACTTCCGGGTCTGCTGCATGTTTTGCCAGAAACTTGGTGAGAAAGTCTTCCATGGCGACTGCGCTCTCTTCAGCCACAGGCTTGGGAGTGACCTGCGCTTCACGGATTCTCTCGTTGGTAAAGCTCAGCACGTAAGCTCTCCCTGCACCTTTCCCGCCGGCTAGGTAGTTCTTGAGAGGAAATAGATATCGGTGCAAGCTTGGGAAGATGCCAACGAGCGTTGCGTAGCCCAAGTGCTCTTCCAGTGCGCTGATTACACCTCGAATATCGTCACCGCGGTCTAGAAAGCCAAGTCTTTTGGCATAAGTGATCAAGCCGATGACATCAAATGCGTAGCACTGAAACCAATGTCTCATATCCACAAGCATGTTGGACCTTGACATCTCAGCGAGTCGCTGCGTGAAGAGGTCGGAGCACTCGTCTACAAAGGGCTCATAGTGAACCAGAGACGACATGGCATAGGTCGCTTGATACAGTCTTCGATTCTGGGCGTGGCGCTTGATTGACTGATCACTAAAGATGGCCCATTGCCCAGGGCTCGCCCATGATGAATACCATGACGACTTGGGGAAGTGGTTGCCGAGGCCGTAGATGATCTTGGCGGCTTCTGGGTCGTTGAAGCTGTAGCGGTTTGGCCCGTAGCGGACGATTGTTCCTGTAGTAAACACTCAGCGTCAAAAGCTGAGATGAAAAGGCAAGTGAGTCTACCGTATTTCTTGTGTAATTCCACATTTACATCCTGGAAAGATCCTTTCCGGACGTTCCAGAAATACCAGCCATCTGTGAATCGTGCCAGAAATGGACCTGGCACAGCCCGAAGCGGGGATCGGAATAATTGAACAAGGAAACGAATGAGCAAGGCGAAGAAAAAGGACGGGAAGTACATATATCGAGATTGAGGACTCCATATTAGCAGTCGAGTTGAAGAGCCAAGACCAGATAACCTAGAGATGAGTCCCAGTTCGTTATAGAAGATACGATGACGTCCACAACTTGTATCAAAGCACTCGGTACGCTTTGCCAATCACGGCCTTGCCGATCTCCTCTGCCGAATGCTTTGGAGGTGGTGATCCGCCGAGTGTTCCCTCGAGTTTATGCGGGGTTGGCTGCGACTTCAGTGAGAAACGCGGGGCGTTGCTCAGCATCTGACCAACAGGAACAAGATGATATGAAATGAAAAGAGACTGCTCAGGTCTTGGGCATGTTTCCTTGCTGCAAAATGCCTGGCAAACCCCGCAAAGTAGTGGCGTTTATTCTACGGTAGGCTGGGGAAGTGGGTGAGAATCTGGGGTATTGGGGCATTTACGGATAGACCCGAGTTCAACTTCACGGGTGTCCGTACTTCGTGTTGGCTCATTCAATGAAGCATTATATCCCAATAATGTTCTTTGAATCATTTACCTATATATTTCTATAGCTCGTCAAGATTCTCTTTGCCTTGTTTCTTGCCCAGCTTTAACAGCGTAATAAGACTCTCTGCCTAGGTTTCCACCTCCGGGCTTGTAAATGCTCTTTCACAAACTGCCCTTTCTTAAATTTAGAGATTAAATATGCGGACTATTGCCCTACAGGATCTCACAATTTTACCTGGGTGTAAGTTTGGAGCAACTAAAGACCCTGGTCATTGCATAGATGGATAACCATTGAACTGGATGACCCTCCGTACCCTAGGGGGCTTACGACAGCAACTTGCAGAGAGCCAGCCTAGTTACTTCTTCTACACGCACTTGCTTGGCTTATGCATTAAAGATACGGTGCCGACCTAGAACTCTAGGGAAAGGTGTTTTCGTTGTAGAATACGAGAAAACAGTGTTTAATTGATCATGGTATTCTATCGGTCCTCTGTTTAGCGTTGCTTGCTACTCGCGTTGTGTTCTCAGCAAGTGGGCGAACTTTCATGGAATACAACGTCGACGCTTCATCTCGTGTTATTGCTTGAAACAAAATATAGAACAACGGTGAAGACGTTGTTTACTTTTGCCACCGAGATCTATAAATAAATTATGTCCTTAAAAATGCATTTGGAATCAATTTGAAGCTCATGAGTCTCGAAGAGTTGGATAGCCTACCCCAGACCAGTCAGGATCAAGCTCCCGCGCCATGCGTGAGCCGACCAACTGCAGCGAGGAAAAACACATGCCTCCGGTTGCAAGCGGCCTCTCATTCAATGTGACGCATGACACCAAAAATGCAACCCTTCTAGAGAGCAGGACCTGTCATGAGCGAATGTTCCAGTACCGTCGTGCATGGGAGATCTAATACGCCACATCTGCGCCTCAGGCCGATGTATGATCGTGGCTGAAATGCCCCGCCTTTAGTAACACTTCCCCAGGCAGGAACCGAGCTCCAGTGACGTGTGCTACCACCCATCGCTGAGCTTCCCTCGTGGCTGAGGATTGATTCCATTTAACATCGCCCACTTTACAAAGGACAACTGAAAATTTTCTTCTTTGATCTGGCCGCCCTCCCGTATCAAGCTGCAGAGAGAAGAACTAGATAACCCTGCCTACCATGGCTTGTCCTCATCTTGAGTCGATCGGTATGTGAGCTCTTGAAAATGACCCCGCCATTTGATCTGCCGTTGATCAAGGCAGCTCTTTAGCGAGCTTCACGATCAATCCAGAGTTGGGATGAAGGCGACTAACATTACTTGTAGGGCTCAACCCCCCTACTCCAGTTCAGTCTGTCTATCGCGAAGACTGTACTCAGTGTTTCGACTCCATTGTAAGACCTCCTACCCACCAGCTTCACGTCGAACTTTGCTTCGATTCTCATGTTGTCTAGCGCTTGCTCACCTCAGACTCTGGAATAGGATGACCCCGCCGGCCTCGATGTCTGCCTCCAGTGCTTCAACGGCGGTTGCGCTGGTGACCGCATGCACAACAGGCTTCATGCTGCCTTGAAAAGCCATCCTCTCGCCCTCAACATCCGCCGAACTCGAAAAATCGTCGAACGAGATGAGCCACCTGCCAAAATGTC
Source organism: Fusarium oligoseptatum (assembly GCA_003946995.1). Taxonomy (NCBI): domain Eukaryota; kingdom Fungi; phylum Ascomycota; class Sordariomycetes; order Hypocreales; family Nectriaceae; genus Fusarium; species Fusarium oligoseptatum. The sequence goes on from NKCK01000002.1 coordinate 132,714, forward strand.
CAAGCTGGCCATCGCTGCCGAGACCGAAGAGGATCGATATGACACTGCCTTGTCCGTCAAGTGTCTCGAATGCAATACCGAGCTCGACCGAACAAGCCCGAAGCTCGCCCCCATGGTCGACAGCATTCTCAAGGCCAACACCTTTTCCCGAAAGGAAGAGGTCAAGGCTTGGGAACAAGAGTTGACCAGTTGCGAGCACATCCTGATGCTTCAGCAGCATCCTTCGAGAAAGATTGAGCAAGGTGTCTTGGGTCACTGCTACGCATGCGACTTAAAGGAGAACCTCTGGCTGTGCTTGGAGTGTGGCAATCTGGGGTGTGGTCGCAAGCAGATGGGTGGTGTTGATGGAAACTCGCATGCCCTGGCTCATTCGAACGAATCTGGCCACGGAGTTGCCGTCAAGCTCGGATCCATTACCCCAGAGGGTACAGCAGACATCTACTGCTACAAGTGCGACGACGAGCGAGTCGATGACAACCTGGGCGAACATTTAGCCCACTGGGGCATTGTGCTAGCGGAGCGCCAAAAGACTGAGAAGAGCTTGACAGAGATGCAAATCGAGCAGAACCTCAAGTGGGACTTCAGCATGACGACCGAGGACGGCAAGGAGCTCGTCCCCCTTTTCGGCCCTAGCCTGACTGGCTTAAAGAACCTGGGAAACAGCTGTTATCTTGCCAGTATCACTCAGTGTCTATTCGACATGCCCTCGTTCCAGGAGAGATACTTCCGACCAAACGATGACCTTCCCATCGTCCAAGATCCCGCAGAGGACCTGGAGACTCAGCTACGAAAGATCGCCGATGGGCTCTTGTCTGGCAGATACTCCAAGCCTGATGCCGACGTTGGTGGGGACGGCATCACTCATCAGAAGGGATTGGCTCCGGCCATGTTCAAGCACCTCATCGGTCGAGGACACGAAGAATTCTCCACCATGCGACAACAGGATGCATTTGAGTTGCTGCAGCATCTATTCAAGCTTATTACCCGGTCTCAACACCAAGGTGGTCTCAAGGATCCTACAGAACCATTCCGTTTTGCCCTCGAGCAGCGTCTCCAGTGTCTGGGATGCAAGAAGGTCAGGTATAGCAGCACTGAGCAAGACAACATCTTCATTGATGTTCCCCTGGAAAAGCTGCCCGCCGAGGAGGGCTCAGATGGCCCGGCAGCTTATAAGCCAGTGACTCTGAAGGAGTGTTTGGACAACTTTACGGCCACTGAGAAGGTCGAGTTGACCTGCTCTGCTTGTGGAAGCAAGGATGGCTTTGTTAAGCGATCCCTTTTCAAGACTTTCCCTGATACCCTGGTTGTCAACGCTCGAAAGATGACAGTGGTCAACTGGGTCCCGATCAAGGTGGATGTACCAGTCATCGTGCCCGATGAGCCTTTTCCCCTAGATAGCTATCTATCACAGGGACTCCAGCCCGGTGAGGAGCAGCTGCCTGACGAACCAGAGGCCAAGACACCAGCCTTTGAACCCGATGCAACAGCGCTGGCACAGCTGGAGGCCATGGGTTTCCCTCGCAACCGATGTGAGCGTGCTCTGCATGCTACCGGAAACTCGGATGCCAACGCCGCCATGGAGTGGCTCTTTGGACATATGGAGGACCCCGATATTGATGCTCCTCTCGATCTTGGTGGACAATCGGCCGGAGGCGACACAGCTGACCCTGAGAAGATTGAGATGCTCGGAGCCATGGGTTTCGGCGCCCCTCAGGCCAAGAAGGCACTGAAGGAGACAGGCGGCGACGTCGAGCGCGCTGTTGAATGGCTCTTCAGCCACCCGGATGACCAGGGAACCTTTGATGATGACGTGCCTGCTGAAGGGGCTGCATCGGTGTCAAAGGAGCCCGCTGGAAGTGCAACACTACCCGCGACTTTCCAGCTTCGGTCGATTGTGTGCCACAAGGGCACGAGTATCCATGCTGGGTGAGTAATAACTTCTGCATGCCACTGAGGAATACTAGCTAACTGTATCTAGACATTATGTCGCCTTTATCCGCAAGGCGCTGGGTGACGCCAACACCCCAACCTGGGTACTATTCAACGATGAGAAGGTGGTGGAAGCGCATGATGTCGAGGAGATGCGCAAGTTTGCCTACGTGTACTTTTTCAAGCGGCTCTAGTCGAGACATATGATCATGAGAATTGGGTGACAATTGTGACGAGGCGTAGACGGTTTTGCTGATAGGCTGGATGATTGCATCGAGACGGTGAATGGCGTGTTGGTGATGTGGGTAACAGAGTCAGGATGAGGTTCATGGCATCAAAACTTGAGATGACCATATTTAGACAGACTTGTAGAAGCAAGAAAGACAATTCGCGAGGATAGTTGATATTTGCTGTGGATTAGACGGCAGAACATCCTTATTATCTCATCGTACATCTGTCACCGCCGCCGAATATTTATACACAAAAGCCATGATGTTCCTCACGCCTTGTAACGCCATCCAGGTCATTGCCTGGAGTATACCAAAATCCATTGAGCCAATTGTATCCCCCTCTTAACTCGGGAGCATCCTCCTCATTACTTGGATACATCGTATCTCGCTCCTTATTCTGTAAAGCGATAGCTCACCAGCGTATCGACACGATGGTTGGCAGTGCTGAATCCCCTCAGCTGCACCTTCTCGCCATTCTCAATCTCCTTTGCGTCCGAGTCACCCCACTCGACAGGCACCTCGCTATCGGCGTCGGCGTAGACGAGCACGTTGAAGGTGCAGTCGCCGTTGAGCTGGGGGAGGAAGGTGACGGAAGCGGTGATCTGGCGGAAGATGGCAGCGATCTCGGACTGGATCTCGGCCTCGGTCTTTTCGGCGGCGAGGGGGGTACCGCCAGCTGAGGCTGCGTTTTCTTGATCGGTCGAGGAGGACTTTGACTTGGACTTGGACTTTGTAGGCTTGAAGATTTGGACCTGCGAGGTTGGGTTAGATGTGTTGGGTGATAGGGGGTATGGGGTGTCATACGTCGAATTGCCAGCGCTCGACGTGCTCGCCTGTATCTTTATCTGTGATGACAATGACGAGCTTGGAGATCTTGCCGCCGACCATCCACTTGTCGAGCTGGGACATGATCTTTTTGATGTAGGCCTTTACTTGGTCATCGGCCGAGACTGGTTCGGGTCAGTTGGAACGGGTCGAATAGGATATCGAGGAAGCTGTACCTAGCATGTTGAGGCCATATTTCTTGACCCTGGAAAGAGTCAGTCTGAGTAAAGAACAAGGGGCAGAGGAGAACGTACGCTGTAAAGTCTTCAGCTGGGTAGACACCTCGCTGGAAGCTGCAAGCTGGTTAACGAATGAATCTAGGACCGTTGGAAGTTTATGCGCATACAGGATGGTATGGATTGAGTATTGAAACTATGACCAAGCCCCAAAAGTTAGCAATGCGCATTTGCTGAAATGTGACCCATCATGCAGACGTACGAATTCGGCAACCAGTCGAGCGCTGCCCTTGAGGGAGAGCTTGTGGACCTTGGACTTGTCCTTGTCCTTGCTCTTTGATGCTTCCTTTGACGACATTTTTTTCGGCCTGTGTTATAGAGGGGAAGTGTTGGTATCGACGGTGTTAAGCTGGGTGATTTCTGGTTGATGATGGCGGATTGGAGTTTGGAGATGGTCGGTTTTTGTTTACTTGCGGTTGCGGGGTGGAAAAGGGACCAGGTGGTCTGTGCGGCGGGATTCACCGAGCTCACCAAGATTCACCTTGAAGGAGCAACAAGAGATGAATGCGAACTTGAATTCATTATAAATGCAGTATTAAATCGACCTAGCGGTGTAGTATACATTAGGAGGCCATTGTGGTATATGAGGCCAGTTGTAATCACCATAACCATATTCACCATAATTATTATACCGGTCCCAGTAATCTCTCGGGTCAATGGTCGTTGCAACAGATAAAGAATCATCCCAGTCTTGCTCTTGAGGCCTTTCGCGGATGATCCACATGGCCCAAGACCTGAAGAACAATCCGATGCTAAGGAAGAATGGGATTAATTGTGCTAGCGTCTCGAATTCAGTGACGTTGTCGATGTGATTCCAGTATATGGGGAGTTCGATGGCGAGAACTAAGAGGGTGAAGACGACAAAGCCCGATAGTATGCGAGCAATCCGAAGCCGTTTGATATGCTTTCTCCTACAGACGGTTAGTAGGGCCAGTTTTCAAATATGAATGCTCTCTCACCTTATCCTTCGTACAGCCGTGCTTGAAGTGTCCGGGGTATCGCAGCATGAACCCAGAAAGATGAACCCCGCCAGCATAGCAAGAATGCCAATGTAAAAGAAGGCACTCGCAATTATATAGCCCCTATTTTCCAAGTCCACCTTTCCTAGTACAAAGACAGCTTCCCAACACTCACGATCCAACCTTGGTAGAAATGTTGTATAATACCATGCCCCCATGGCTGTGTTGCCCGCCAGGATGGTCACCGTCATCAAGTTATAGAAAAGCCCATGGTTTTCCCTTGATATAAAGAACGGGTCTAGATGAGGCTGACATCTCGTGAGCAACTGCCAGGTTCGCAAGGGTATTTGGAATAGGAAGAAGCCCATGGCGAAGAGGAGAAGGAAGTAGACGTCGAGAGGGTAGAGTTTGCCCTGGGCCGCGCCGATTATGAGGGCTGTAAGTGCCGCAGCAGAAGAGAATACGCTGATGAAGCGCATGTCCACGAGGTAGTCTTCCGTGATGAACTCGATCATCAGGGAGCCAAGCCATTGAATATAGAAGGCGGTACGGATGCCAACGCCATATAGCTCCGGCCGGCCTGGAAGAAAGCAAAGATTTGAAATATTCTCATCCATGGGATATAAAGAGTAAATGCATCAGTTTGAGACAAAAGAACCCAGGCCAGGGTGCCGGCTGGGGTCTGGTATACACTTGTATGCCATCTTGCGTATTAGCAACATATCGCCCGCTCTCAGACTAGTTGATATATGCAGACCGCAAGATAGACATGCGCATGGCAGCTTCCACGACTGACGGGCCGATGCGATTCAGAGGCGGTCCAACACTGCATGCCAATAGAGCACTTGCTCGCGAGAGGAGTACATGAACAACTGCAGCGCTATCCCTCTGTGGGTCCAGATTCTCCAGAACCGAACTCCTTGGTCGAGATGGATAAAGGCCTGGAACATTGAGCCTTTCATACTAACAATCCCCTTAACAAAGCGGGCGAAGGTCTGCCGTTCCCAGAGTTGACGTTCCAGCGGGAAGATGCATTCACGGAGAGCCCCTTGTGACAGCTTCATAGGTATGACACCATGCCACTCTCGGGTGCCGACTGAAGTGACAGATACGTACGGGGGGGCATTGTTACGCATTCGAGAGCCCCAGAGTTGCGGATTCCTCGTCTTTGGAGTTGTAGGTTCCTAGACTCAAGACACAACAGGGCACACGTGTCGCGGAGTGCGTGAACTGTGAACCCAAGCCGGTCGCGTCTTGGGGTTCGGTGAGAGGAGAGTAAGGTAACCGAGGTAGCATGAATGAGGTCTGGCAAGTATTTGCTTGGGCAAGTCAAAGATGTCTGGCTATTCTTATCGACATCCAAGTCTGGCGCTCCGGTAGAGGAGACGGCACAGACGGGCACGGAGGTACGTACCACTCCGATCGACAGTGGAAAGTGGACCCAGATAACGGCTCGCTTATCGATAAGAAACTTTTTTTCTGCCGCTCCAAGAAACAATCCCACGCAGTTTTTCGCGGCGCATCCTTCTCTGCGACAACTCGACCGCCTTTCAATAGATTCCTCCTCCACCTAAGGAATCCCCTTTCAGTCTCTAACAATGGCTGCAACAAAGCATCTCCTCGCCGAGAGCGAGGAAAAACGGCGTCGACCGCCCCTCCAAGAAGACCAAGATCGCCGACGCCGACGAGAAGGCCCGCTTGAAGAAGGAGAAGAAGGAGCGCAAGGAGAAGAAGAGGGAGAAGAAGCGCAAGGCTGAGGAGGCTGCTGAGGCTAGCGCTGACAAGGTTGAAGACTCTGAGGCTGAGCGCGCTGCTAAGAAGGAGCGTAAGAAGGCCAAGAAGGAGAAGAAGCTCAAGGCTGCTGAGGCCGAGGTTGAGAAGTCTGCTGAGCAGAATGGTGATGTCTCTGAGGAGGCGCCCAAGGAGAAGAAGTCTAAGAAGGACAAGAAGAAGTCCAAGTCTTCTTCCGTGTCGAATGGCGAAGCCTCCGTCAAGGGCGCCTACTCTCAGACCATCAGCCTCTCCAGCGTCCCTCAAGCCGACATTGACAACTTCCTCTCCACCAACCAGATCGTCATCACCGACCCCAAGTCCGAAACCGTCTCCCTCCGACCTGTTCTGGAGTTCAACCACCTCCCCGCTACGAACCTCCTCGAGAAGAAGCCTTCGCCTTTCGCCAATTACAAGGCCCCCACCCCCATCCAGGCCGCCTCATGGCCTTTTACTCTGTCTGCCCGTGACGTGATAGGAGTCGCCGAGACGGGTTCTGGCAAGACCATGGCCTTTGCGCTGCCCTGTGTTGAGGCTGTTTCGGCAATTGGCGGCAAGTGCACCAAGGCTGTTGTCGTCTCGCCTACGCGAGAGCTTGCGATGCAGACCCATACTCAGATGGCTCAGGTCGCTGCTCTGAACGGTCTCAAGTGCGTGTGTCTTTTTGGAGGTGCTTCCAAGGATGACCAGCGTGCGCAGCTCCGCCGTGGTGCCGATATCATCGTCGCTACCCCCGGCCGTCTCAAGGATTTCATGTCTGATGACACTGTGGATCTTAGCAAAGCGGCCTTTGTCGTTCTCGATGAGGCTGACCGTATGCTTGACAAGGGTTTCGAGGAGGACATTAAGCAGATTCTGGGCAGCTGCCCTCCTCGTGAGCAGCGCCAGACACTCATGTTCACTGCTACATGGCCCCAGTCTGTGCAGTCCCTTGCTTCATCCTTCATGGTCAGCCCCGTCAAGATCACCATTGGATCTAGCGGCAAGGAGACGGCGGGAGGAGCTGTCGAGTTGCAAGCCAACGCACGAATCTCACAAAGCGTTGAGGTTCTTGAGCCCAGGGAGAAGGAGTTCCGACTGCTGCAGCTTCTGAAGGAGCACCAGCAGGGCAAGCAGAAGAACGACCGTATCCTGGTTTTCTGCCTGTACAAGAAGGAGGCCACCCGTGTGGAGAATTTCCTGGCTCGCAAGGGCGTTCGTGTCTGTGGCATTCACGGTGATCTGCGACAGGAGCAGCGGACAAAGAGTCTCGAGGCGTTCAAGACTGGTGTTACTCCTGTTCTTGTTGCTACCGATGTTGCGGCTCGAGGTCTGGATATCCCCGAGGTTAAGCTGGTTATCAATGTTACAGTATGTTTTCTTTTTACATGTCCGCCAGCGGTTCTAACAGTTTCAGTTCCCCTTGACCATCGAAGATTATGTCCACCGTATTGGACGAACTGGCCGAGCTGGCAAGACTGGTGAGGCCATCACCTTCTTCACAGTGGAGGACAAGTCGCACTCTGGCTCGTAAGTACATGTGCTCCCGTAAGAACTGACCAGTCACTTACAATCTACAGCCTCGTCAACATCCTCCGAGGTGCCAACCAGCCTGTGCCCGAGGACCTTCTCAAGTTCGGAACCACCGTCAAGAAGAAGGCCCACGACATGTACGGCGCCTTCTTCAAGGATGTCGACATGAACCAAAAGGCCACCAAGATCACGTTTGATTAAAGTATACCTATTTATGGAGCAACTATTGTTTGGCGGCCTTGCGACCACGGATAGAGTGAAGACACTCGAGGATAAAACGGCGCTCAAAGAACAAACTGCGATGATTAGATGTATCCCAAAAAGTGTTTTTTTTTTGTATGGATTGTAGAACGTACATGAGGAGCAATAATGGGACAGCCGAGGCGGCGACCTTGATGAGAGATTTGATGGGTTGGTCCTCTGCGCTGTCAAGGACCTTGAGTTGCTTGAGAAGTATAGCTGTGGCAAGGGAGAAGGTCACTGAACCCTCCGGGAGCAATGTCTTGATTTCGAAATCGACCCCGTGTTTCTTGAAGTATCGCTTGATGAATGCGCCGCTCCAGACGATGCGGCATGCCATGTTGATGATGTTGGCTAGCACGAGGCCAATGGCACCGAGAGGGAATACCCACATGAAGAGGAATGCTGAGGCGGCAAAGGCGACTGAGAAGGCGCCCATCCAACCAGACTGCTGGTGCACTTCTGCTTCTGTGGCGACGGATGCAACGAATGACTCTGTGAGACCGTTGAGGGCGAGGAAGGGGATGTAGAAGCAGTATGCTGCGAGTACGTCACCAGCCCCTGAGCCAATCCATCGCTTGCCGGCCACGATGGCGAGGAGGGGTGGAGCAGCAAAGGGTCCGATGTTGATGATTATAGACGAGAGAAGGATGTAGAGTCGGAGGAGAGTGCTGAGGTTCTGCTTTGCTTCATTCACAGCTGGTGAAGGCTTTGAAGATTGCTTTTCTCCATCTCCAGCGGGAGGGTTTGCTGTAGGCGACGATAGGAGGCGGGAGAAGTAACTGCGGCTGCTCTCCTCTACCGGCTGAAACAGTAGACGCGCCAAAAGACCGCCGTAGTTGTTGGCGAGGGCATATGCGCCTTGAACCTCGGCCGTGGCGAGCAGAGAGACGAGGAACGTGTCACCTTGGGTTAAGAGGTGCTTCACAACGCTCTGGGCCATCATGCTCCCAGCAAGACTCATAGTTTGCCGGTCAAAGTAAGATCCCCAGAATCGACCATCCTTGGTTGAAACAGCCTTGGGGAGGATAGAGAAACCGATCGTCGAAGCGAGTCGATATCCAGAGATGAGATAGACGAGGAGTAGAGATGCGCCATAAGTCATCTGGCCGAGGGCGAAAGGGAGAACACCAATATCTGTCTGCTGCGTAGATGCCCAAACTGCAGAACCAAAAACAACAATACATCGTAAGAATGTGGCGATTGACTCTGCGGCTGCTCGTGTGCCAAATTGGAGACGCATCTGCATGAGGACGAAGCAAGGTTCAGAGAGCAACTCAACCATTGCGGCCAAACCGTAAAGGTACAGCGACTCGACGAGATACGGCGTCGAAACTGCCGCACCGCTCGGAAATGCGAGGTACATCCATCCTAAGACGAGACTGACGACGCTTCCTAAGGCAATGGCGAGATATCCAAGGTTCACAACAGCCTGACTCTCCACCCTCGCCGCATCACTACCTTTCGTGGTACTTCCCACCGTGCCCTGTCGTTGAATAGCAACGCGAAGACTCTCACGAGCGAAAAAGAGAACAGAGAGGTAATAAACCTCCAGCTGTGTTGATAAACCTAGGAGTGGCGCGGTGAGGTATCGGAGGAGGAGCTGGTTGGCGACAAAGGTGATGAGGCGCGATGCGAGTTGGAGGATGATGAGTAGGGATGCGCCTTTGAGCATGGAGGCGCTTTGAGGGGGTGAACTCGCTTCTTGGGGCTTTGGAGGTGGTGACATCTTGGGCCTGGGGTGGGATGTAGTCGTGATGATGCCCGGGTTGAGGTTTGTTCTTAACACGTGGAGACGTGATGGCTGTGGCGATGGATCGGGCTATGGTGTTTTTGGGGGGTTTCAGTGGGTGGCCGCTAATTTACAGTGCTTTCTCTCTATATTTTAGTGGGCGCCATGTCTGGGCGGCCCGTTCAAACCTCGACCACGATGGGAATAATTCATAGATATTCGCCTCTCGTTTTTATTGTCATGAGATGATTCCGTTATGTGTTGTTTGAAGAGAGTTAAACCGGCTTCATGAGTTAAAATTCAACCTGAGTGATATGACCCTGCCGTGGTGACTTGGGTGGTTAGACTGTTGGGTTACACGATGCTTTTGTGCTTCACATGGTCACCCAAGGAAGTTATCGCCCGTGCAATAGATTGATATTTACGGTCCTGCGCCTACGGCACTTTTTGTCACTTCAGTTCTAATAATGTTGCAATCACCACTAGGCAGAGAGAGGGAGAGGTTCATAAGCTCCAGCGGTCTATCGCGTGTGGCTTACGCCATGCATTGAGGCTCAACGCTCACCAGGGATAGACGACCCATTTCCTAGCCTCACTACAGGGATTGGATTGACTTCAAGTATTAATTCTCAGTCGCATGTTTCTCTCTTTGCAGTGCACAAAGTATCTGACTGATGACGAGGCATATAAGTTAGAACTCGTCTGATCAGATTACCAATGCTCAAAGAACAGCACAGTCAAAGCCTCCCTCGCTTCTGGTTAAGCGTGTTTGCTGTCGGGAGGACGTCAGACTGAAGGATCGGCGGTCTAAGCCATGATTTCCGTTCTTGGGGGCGGAAACTCCATAAATAGCATTCGACAACGCCACCAAGCTGTTGAATTGCTTTCTGAATGGGACGATTTGGCACTTTATCAAGTCTCGTGACGTATTGATCTAGATTATCTAGACGCGTTGAAACGAAAAGGACCCTTGCGAGTGTTGGCAAACACCAAGCTGACAAGAGATGAACATGGATCGTCAGTGCATGTCAGCCGTGATCCACCCTCTCGGGAACGATGGGCATCTTTTTACAAATGGAAATGGTCAGCGAGGATGAAGCAGATGGTCTCTTATTGTTTTGTGAATCTCGGGTAAGGTTTGTGTGGTGTAACACAGGCTGAAACTCATCGTCATGAACCCATGATTGAGATCGGCATAATATCGACTTGACTTTAAAAACCTCTACTTTCTGTGATGCTGTGCTATCTATTGGAATGGATTCGATCCTCAGCTAGAGGTAAACAAATTATCTATTTTTATATATCCTTCCATTCGCCTCTCGTCACAGACCTCAGCCTCTTTCTTTGTCAATCATCAAAACCCACATACGGGAAACTCAGCCTTACATGTTCCCCCATCGTCTCAAACCCCTGTCCAAGTTCCCTGTCATTTTCCATTCCTAGGCCTTCTCCGCCCCAGAACTTGATTCGTTGGATGTGTACGACGAAAGCGGTTGTTCCCTTGCAGTAAAGACCAAAGAGCTTGGGGCAAGACATTGTGTTTCTGTTTTCCTCATCCGTCCATCTTTTTCCCTTTCCCATCTTGTTCCAAATTCCTTTGAGTTGCGCGGGTCCCTTGCGCCACACATTTAACAAAAACTGAATTGAGCGATCCTTGCGATTCCCACATCCATCAGCAGGAAAGTCTGACATGGGGCCAACGCCTCAGCTTCGACTCGACTCGTCAGGCGAAACTTGATGTGTGTTTGTAACAAATAGAGGACCTACTCTCTCTTTCACAATGGCCGATCCTCTCACCTCCCCCGACGACTACTCCCAATCACTGTCGTCGTCAGCTCCGAGGAGGGTGGCGTCCCCGAGACAAGCGGCTCTGAATCTGTTTCGCGGAAACGGTGGATATCAGCGCATGTCCTCGGGCGGTGACCACCACGAGATGGTCGATCTCGACGATTCCGGACCCTCGTCTTACGCATCCGGACTCGGCATCTCAATGAGGTCGGCTTCAAGATCAAGTCCACCAGAGACACCTCTTTCTCACCACGGTCTTCTCGGTTCAACTTCTACAACTGTCGCTTCACCGAATTATCCTCCAGAACCATATCTCAGTCCAAATATGGTGAAGACTAGCAATCAACAAGGAACGCCGGAGCCATTTTCTGAGATTTGGACTCCGGCTGTGCCTCACCCAACTTCATCGCCAAGCGGGAATCCGGCAGAGGAATCTCATAATCTCAAGGATTCACCTAATAACCAGGCCCGTGGTTTCAACTCACCGTCTTCGAACCTGGATGGACAGAGTACGCCGACTATTGTAGGACCGAGGGGAGAGGTGATAGATGACGATTTTGATGACGATACGTTTTATAAGAAATTCGGTAAGAGAGATTCAAATATTACGCTCACACAAAACTCACCTCAATAGGCGAACCTCCGAGCCATTGCTCCTCCAACCAAGACATTCACCAAAGCAGAAGAAGATGGCTCTCAATTACAATCTACGTTCTTTCTCTTTACTCTACCGTTATGAGCGGTATCTGGCTTGTCACAGCCATCGTACAGCCCAGATGGGGTCACGGCATCTCTTCAAAACACGGCCTTGTACCCTCGACAGCGACGACAGTTGCAGCGCTTCTCGCAAAAACGATCGAAATGTCTTTTGTGACGGTTTTTGTCTCCTGCCTTGGTCAAGTCCTAACACGAAGGGCGTTTATCCGCAAGGCTCAAGGAATGACTCTCGCAGAAATGACGATGCGGAATTGGGTCATTCAACCAGGATCTCTCATCACTCACTTTGAAACCCTCCCATCTTCGTCAATGACCATCCTCGGTATGTTGTCATTGACGGCCACGTTCGCAGCAGCCTTCTACACCACTGCATCCGACGCCATGGTCTCTCCCAAGCTCAAGTCCGGTGGCTGGGAGCACAAGGAGCTTTCAGGTTATGTGCGCGCGTCGTATGCCAACGCGCAATACGTCTCTCACGACTGTCCCTACCTCTTCAACATTGACAAGACCGATATTCACGCGGCCGAGTCTTGTATGAATGTGCAGTTCTCGGGGCAATCGTACCGTAATCTGCTGAACTTTATGAGCACATGGACAAATATCAACGAAAACAGTACAAGCGTTGGCAATGACCTCTCGAAACGACCGACGGGAACAACGCTGCTCTTTGACAACACCACTATGATGTCGACCTGGATCGAGAGGGAACACAGTAACGTGACGGCGCAGTTCGAAGAGACAGGGCGAATTATTAATAATGTCACACTTGCTCTGCCGCATCCCGGTGTCTACAGCGCTGCAACCCTGCCAAAGAATGGCATTCTTCAACCTGATGACCTCGCTGGGGTTGGAGAGTATGCTGTTCGTGCTGGAGTTGTGTCACCATCTGTCAACGTTCTGTGTGTCGACACGAACAAGAAGGAGCTCGCTCCGCTAGTATACACGGAATGGCCCAATGCACTGGTCAACAAGACGAATGTGGGCGATCAAGTTACGGGGTGGGATGGTTGGATGGGTGAAGTGCCTCAACCGACCAAGAAAGGAGGAAAGCCGGAGTATCTCAACCGAACAGTTCTTGACGACATCTTCAAATGGGGGCCAAAGTACGAGCGAAGGCCTCCAGTGTTCCAACTCGTATGTTTCTGTATTCCTCTACACAGTGTCAATTGGCTAACAACTGCAGTATCCCTACGACTATAACCTTCTCAGCAACGCAACCGTTTTCGATACTGATGCCATCTACATGCTGGGAAAGTCGGCCAGCAACAAGAACTACACAATATGCCAGCTGCGATCCTGGGTCTCTCCCAACTGTTCGACGCAGTTCAACATCTCTGGTACAGCGGGAGCAAACATGCAGGCGCACTGCGAGGATAATGAGGACGAAAATGCCTACCGTCGGTCATTCCCACCTGACCAGGGTTGGTCTCCTCCTTCTTTGGACTGGAAGGTGAGTTTTACTTGGCATGAGGCATGTAATATACTGACAGAGACAGTGGCTCGCTGATCAATGGCGATTGTCTATGGACCTCAATGGCGGCGCCGTCAACAACAACGCATCCAACGCTCGTATCTTGACCCAGCTTGCCCTTCACGAACCCAAGCTCCCAGCAAACCTACCCTCAATGGCTGAAGCTATCGCCGTCTACTCAAGCGCCCTCATGATGATCAGCGCTATCGATACCCCCTTCCGACACTACTGGGACTACAAAGCTCCCAACAACTGGGTCGAGAACGGCCCTGGGTTCCTGCAAACATTCAACGCATCACTCATCACGCAACAGTACACGTCAGGCCACACAAACGACTGGCAAAAATATCTTTTTATATCGTCCTCGTTCTCGTCTTTGCCATCAATCTCTTTTGTCTGTTCTACTTCATCATGCGGTCTGGCCTGGTGACAGACTTTACTGAGCCGCAGAACATGTTTTCTCTGGCCGTCAACAGTCCGCCGAGTTACGCGCTTAATGGCAGTTGCGGAGGAGGACCTGAGAAAAGGCATCTGGTAGTGCCGTGGAAGGTGGCGTTCGCTCCAAGTGCGAACCACTACTTCTTTCAAGATACGGTAGGCGGCAAGGAGCCATCGCAAGGGTTGAGTACGGCGAGGGAGTATGGTCAGCCGCGGGCGAGCAGTTACAAGAGACTCAGTTCAAGCAAAGGATGGCTATAGGAGTTTATTTAGGAAGCATCGCTGGGCGTTTGGGTGTTTGAACAATGTATAGTGTTGATGGGTTGGGTCCAAGGTAGTTGCTTCTGTAGCTCTTCTCACGGAAGGTGCACCTGGACATGAACAGCAGTCACTTCCTCAAGAGAACGACTCTGGCTGCTCTTTTTATTACTGAGCTCCTCTCCTCTTCCATCTCTTGAACTTGACTCTTTCATCAACCCAGCATTCATCTTTTGAACTTGATTACCCCATCAGATCAACATTAACACAACATTTTCCATCATCAGAATCACCACACCATCATACATCATGTCCGACATCTCAGGTTTCCCCCCATCCGCCAGTGACTACGTCCTGTCCGAGGACATGTTCATCCCCGACGTCCAAAAGGCAACCAACCCCAGAGACCGCGCCAGGCGCCAAAGAGCGGTACGAAAGGTAGTCCACGCCTTCAACAGGGCCAAGCTCAGCCTGTCACTCTGGAGCCTTTCGATGCTTTGGAACTACCTTCGGACTACAGACTGGGTCTGCGGCGAGAGAGATGTCAACACACACCCCGACGGGAGGCTTCTGCTTGAGCAGGATGCATCCTCCAGATGGCCCATGGCTTGGTACGGTCGGCTCTTTGTCATTCAAGCAACCTGTCACAAGACGGACCAAATCGACAAGATTCACAGAGAGCATGCCACTCATTGGGGCTGCGCGTACCACGAGAACAGGCCGTTCTATCCTGATATCTACCCTGGCAACAGCAAGAATAGTCACTCTCCTGGTTCTGAGTATTCTGTCGCCCCGTCTACGTTTACTTTGGATTCTGGTTACTCTCAGGAACACAGACGGGGTAGAAGTCCACCTCGACCCAAATCTCAGTCTCCAACCCCTACTCTGGCCGACTACGACATTGTAGACCCTCTCCATCTTGAAGAGGCTATGCCTCCTGCTGCCGTCAACCAACAAACAAGACCTGCTCGGGCAAGCCCTGAGGTCCCGCCAGCCCAGGCCTACAGAGCTAGGTCTCCTCTCAAGAAACCAACACAAACAGCTTGCATAAGCCCCAAGGCCTCCCCACCCCCTAGTCACGCTGGCCCAACCTCGTCTTCTTCTCTACTCAAACAACCGGAAGATCCTGTTTACACCGACCGTTGGGACGACTTCAGCCGGTTCCGCGCCCGTATGCCCGGTTCCTATCCTTCCAAATCGCCAGCCGAACCTGCTCGCGCCGGCCCTAAGGTCCCGTCGGCCCAGGTTGACAGAGCTGTGTCTCCTCTTCTTAAGAAACCAACACACATGGGTCGCACAAGCCGCAAGGCCTCCCCACGCCCTAGCCAGCCCGTCCTAGCCTCGTCTTCTGCTCTCAAACAACCGGCATATCCTGTTCACACCGACCGCTGGGACGGCTTCAACCATGTCTTCACCCGTAGGCCCAGTTCTTATCTCCCCAAATCGCCAACCCAACCTGCTCACGCCAGCCATGAAGTACCACGTCCCACCCAGGTTGATCCGACCATGCCTCCCCCAATCAACCAACCGGTAGATCCTGTTCGTACCAACATTTGGAAGGATCTGATTCCCGCCAGTGGGCCCGACTCTTATAGCCTCTGGTCAACCCAGCCTACTTGCGCCAGCCCTGAGGCCTCACGCTCAGCTAAGGTTGATCCGACTATCCCTCCTCCAAGGAGTCAAACCGCAGTCCCTAGTCGCACCAGCTCCGAGGTCACGCCACGACCTGGTCACGTCGGTCTAGCCTTGCCTCCTTCTACAACCACCAACCCGGTGATTGGTTTTACTGGTTTTGAGGAGGACCAGTTTCGCTCCATGATCCCATCCCAATTTCGACCGTGCTCTAGTCGTGGCCACCGGCCCATGCACGTTCATGGACCTCCCAGCATAGTCACGAATCCTCCCAGCCTGCGAGCATGTCCTCCTCACTTTGGCGACATGCCTTCCCTTAGGCTCGGCCCTAATCCTAGGTCTGCCAGTTCAGTGATGGATACACAATCCTGCATCATCCAGGCCACGCAAGCTGCACAAGAGGCAATCGAACTTTCCCAAAGGTCACTGCATCACGTCCAGAGGTTAGAAGCCTTTTCGAGCAGCATGTCGAACTTTATTCAGCAGTCGGTGACCAATGCTGAGTGGTCCAGAAACTTTATGGAGTCATCTGCTGTCACTACTAAGGGGATGAAGGACGATATCCGCGGATCAAAAGCCAACATTGAGGCAGCTGTGACTACAGCGAACCGGGCGTTGGGCCTCGTTGAGAAACTGAGCCAATATTTTGCAACCAAACCAGGAGAATGAGGCAATATGAAAGAGATCTGGTCATGGAAACATCAGCTATGCGTAACAGTGGGGAACATGTCAGTGCATCCAAGGCTCAAGTTGCCTGGAGTGGAATCAAGTGTTTGCAAAGCGTGTATTGCTAGTAGCGATTTGAGATATGAGAGTAACAATAGTTAATGTACTGTTAGTCATGGGCCAGCGCTTATTCCATCCCACCTTGCTTGACCTTTGTCCTGGAGCTCTCAGTCACCACCGTCCATAGTTCCTTTCCCTTTGAGCCGTTGTCGTAGATTCTATGCCATCAACTGCGCCTAATAGCACTTGCTCGTGTCCAACATAGCTGAAGTCTTCGATGTGCTCTCAAGCAGTTTCCTGTTGGGCTTGGATCTGCTTTGTGTTGACGCTGGGCACCGCTCCTTGGACAACACGGGGCAGGTTGACGACGTCGATGCAGCAGACCTCTTGTTTGATTCCAACTTCATTCTGTTGCTGCGAAGCTGGATTGGCGACTTGGCCAGTTGCCTGGGCGTTCTGGACTGGCTTCGGAGGTTGTTTGCCGGTGGGAGCAACTGCGCCTCCAGCTGCAACTGGTCTCAATGGAAGGGAACCTCGATCTTGTCGTAGAGCCGAGCCCATGGTATGACTGTTGCGAGGCATGGCCGCCTGGTTCCCACCTCCAGACTTGGCTGGAGTCTTGCCAAGGAACAAGAGAAACTCCTTGTTGGGATCATCAATCTTGGGATACGTGAGCTTGTCCATATCAAAAAGAACACCCCAATGAGCCGAAAACTCATAAATAAGTCTCACAACCCAATCCTCAGTTCCCCAAATAGCATGGCAAATAAAAAGATGAGGATAATACAACCTCCCATGTCCACGAGTAGGAACCCGACCCCTGAGGCTGCGGAAGAGCGAGTAGTTGGAAGGGCTGCGGGCGCTCCTGACCCAGTCTCCGGTGCGGATGTACGAGTACAACTCGTGGCGGGTCGAGGGGGTCATTGTGGATTTGATGGATTCGTAGGCTTTTAGGACCTTTTTGACGCAGTCGCGGCGCCATTGTTGGGCGCTGGGGCGGGGGACGAATTGGCGGATGTTGGGTTCGAAGTGTTTCATTGTGAGGGGTTCCTCGGCGGTGGATGGGGTGTCCTGCGCCATTGTTGGTGATGGTTGGATGGTCTTGTTGTGTGATGGTGATGTCGAGACTGGAGGGTGAAGATGAGAGGTGGAGGTGATAAGGTGGATTGGAGAGAGGGAGATGGAAAGGAGGCTTTTGAGGTGAGTGTTCAAGGCGGCCTCTGAATCACCGCCAGTTGTGCACCTGATCGTGTAAGAGCAGCAGGAGTTGAGTGATCTTGAGCGGTTGGATTGTCCTTGATCGCATAGCATAATGTGAATCGCGACTGATCTAGATCACGCCTTCAGGGTAAATATTCGCAAGTTCGCCCAACCTCTGGAGACTGGCAGGTCAACTCCTCATGAGACTTGGCCATAGAGATAGGGATATGATTTCTGATTCCTTGAGCTGCTCTCTTCAGGATTAAATCTTTAGTCGTATATCTCGAAGAATGACCCGATGTGTACTCATTGGGTGTTGTTGTGTGAGGAGGAGGCCTTGGCGGTCACTTACACGCGAGAGTGCCAAGGACTTGGCAGGGCGATCACCACACTACAACTGGGCGAATCAGAAGCAACTAAAAACAACTCCTAATCACGAAGACATAAGAAACCAAATGAGAGGCATGTTCAAGTTGAAAAGTTGTATGAAAGGGCTTTGTCGTTTAGGCTTGAATTAGACGTTGACGAGCCTTCCTCACTATGAAGTTTAGCTGTGAGACCTAAAAGGGCATGGATCAGAACAAGTACTACACCCCAGTGAGATTATAGCCCATCTAAGTATGAGTGGTTAGTTTCATTTGCTCACCAAACCACGCCGAGATATGATCCCGAGGCAGCTCAAGGCTCCAGGTTAGATCAAAGGTGGTCAACACCTGAAACATAGCTCATCTCACGTTTCCTAGGATGACTGTGCCATAAAGTGACGACTACGCAAATTAAAGAAGACACTACATCACCGAGAGATTCAGTGGAGGGAAGGGGCTTTTTGCTCCACCATCGACAAATCGAGGGTGGCCAATTGTCGCGAATAACTTCGCCACCGAGTTCGAATTCTAAATGCAAACAGCTCACTGAACGAGACGGCTCAATACTGCCGATTGGTATACAGCGACGTCAAGGATGGCTATTTGACTCTTCTTGATTCCAAATGGCCATGTTAGAGGTCACCGGAGCCAAAGAAACTGGTTCGATGAAGGTAGTGCAAAGTATTGCCGGGTAAAGATGAGCACAGAGCTCGCATGAAGCTATCGCTCAGTGGTGGCTAACTCGGGGTCTTTGGCCAAAGATGGAGCTATCGTAGAGTACTGGTACTTGTATAATCTCATCATCTAGGCGACCAAGCTACCCCGAGACTTATAAATGAAGACAAGTCAGGGGCTGATGGCCGAGCGAAGATGAGAGCAGGGCTGTGTTTGATCAAAGGAAGAGTTGTTATAAAGCACCGGCCCTGTTGAAATCTCATAATCGGGGTGATGAAGCTGTCGCCCAGCAGTGGTTAACTCAGGGTCTTGGGTCAAAGAGAGAGTTGCAATGGGGTACTGGCTGTTAATAGGATCTCATCATCGGGGTGACGAAGGGTCTTCGGTCAAAGAGCGAGTTGCCATACAGGACTGGTCCTGCCGAATTCATCATCGAGGTGACGAAGCTACCCCTTGGTTTCACGGATACAACGGCTGAAGCCCATGTGATGAGAGAAACCTGACAAGCACGCGAGACTCCAAGGCCTCGTAATTACCTACCTAAACACCAGCCCAACTCCACTCCAGCTCACCAGGATAGCTTGACAGTCCAGACTGCGGAGTGTGGAGGTGTTGGGGAATAGCGTCCGAGGCAACACCGAAGCTGTCGTCCCATTCCCATTCGCGGCTCCGCAAGCTAACATCACCATGAACATGTCAAGCATGACGAGATGTTATGAAACAACCTGGAGTATCAGCTCAGTGATCAACGGGCCGACCCCGAAAAGGAGGGTTGGAGAACTCAACAACACCACAAACTCACATCATGCAAACTTCTCCAACAGACAGACATCTAGTCTATACGATAAGCTACCCTCCTCAGTTTCGAGTACCGGTCTAGACGGGTCTGACCCCACAATGCCGCCGAGCCTCAAGGACATGGAGGTCCTTGATCGGATGTTTGTCGAGATGTTGGTTGAGCCTGTGGAGGAGATCGGGACCGACGAGGAACAGACTGTCATAGGCTACTTGTCCTTGCGCCCGTCCAAACGGTGCCCCCTCGGAGCCTCCGTCCACACTCGAAAGGAACAGGAAAGCCGTCATTGGTGTTGATTAGTTCTGTCGGCCCGACAGGTGATTGGAAGGGGGGTCATTTTGAGTTTCGCGATCGCCAAGTTTTTCGATGCATGGTCGAAATTTTGGAGAGAATGCAACCCAACCCGCAGAACTTGGAGATCCTCCTTGATTTCCCCTCTCCAGAAAGACAATCATGCAAGTTGCGGGGGATAAGACAGCCCATGGGGAAAATTCAAGGTCTGGGGATGTAAAGTGTCAAAGGGTGTTAGTCGAGGTTAGGATGTTCCCATCGGGATGGCCTAGATACCTACCATCTTCGCCACTTACGCCAACACTTTTGACGGTCTTATCCTCAACGGTCATGACGAGAAGGCTTCTTCAGCTGTGCTTAAGCATCAATGTCAAAATTAGCTTCTAAAGTTCTTCAAATGTCTTGCATGCCCTGTAGATCAAACGTCTACCGCTGATCTATGTCTCAACAATACAATTGTCTCTTCAAATGTCTCTTCATTAGAAGAGCTGGAGAGTCAATCCAGAGTTAAAGTTGACACCAAGCCGCCGCCGTTTCTCCAAAATCAAATGCCGCCATCCAAGCTGTCTCCCACCACCACCACCACAAAAAAAAAAACAAGAATCTTACAGCTAAATGGGGTGTAGACAAACTCCCGCTGACTGGGTAGCAAAAAGCGCTGCCACACGAAAAAAAGCTAAATAAAAAGAGACTTGGTGGACAGTGCCGTAAAAGGGCCGAAAACGGTTTCGTTTGGTCCCCTCGCGCGCGGCGCTATGTAATTAGGACCGGGAGGATTTTGGCCTAAGCGGACATTACATTCTGAAGAATCACGACTTGTACTTTACTTCAAGAGCATTAAATTGTTCATGAGAGTGGCAAATCGAGTAGATCATAGTTCAACTTCCCACACTTGATGATATTGTAAACTTGGCGTTTGCCCAGCCGGCCTGGCCCGGGGGTAGGATCTCGGGAGACCCGCATCTCTTGTCCCCGGCATCTACTTCTGTGGGGATCTTCATTACATGGTCATGGGGGTAATCATGATGGAGATCCTTAACTTGGGGCCTCGTGGTTAGGAGCATTCTGTTTCATCTGCCGAGGCTTTTTTTCTTGATCCGAGTTATCCGTTCAGAGTCATGGGAGCTGAGGGCAAGGGTCAAGCAATATTCCTCATGCGAGCAACACCAAGTATCGTTGAGTCTGTATCCCATCGTTTGTTTCTTAGATCGGGTGTAGTATGGCATAACACCCTCTTTCTCTAAGCGACGAGATAATTCAACACTCAATACAATAAACAATCCATTCAGAATCAGATCAATCCTCCTAGTTTACCACCGCTAGGCAATATCACGGCGAGGCGTCAAAGGAAACGCCCGCTTACAGCAGTGACAATGTGACACTCTCCTCAACACTCATCCCCCACAAAAACGCCTTCCCCGTACCCATCCTCTCTCTGTCAGACCACACTCCAGAAAAAAAAAAGCCAATGTCATCGGTGGCGATCCCCCAGTCCTGGTGGTGGTGCGGCTGCTCCGCATCTCCAAAATCCCCCCCTAGTCGGTCAGCCCGGGGTGGTGGTCTGGAGCTTCCCCGAGCTAGCTTGCTTCCTCTCTCCTGGGGGGGAATTCGTGTAAGGAAACGTCATGTTTGGAGTGGATTCTATTACTTGTAGACCGTTGGTCATTTAGCAAGCTGGAGTTCAAGCCATGACTTTAAAAGGAAGAGATTCCCTCCTCTGAAATACATTTTTTCATCAGGCTTATACTCAATTACTTTGAGCTCCTCTTCACTTTCATCAAACTTAGAGTCGATCTTCATTCAAGACTCAGGGGTACATTTCCCAGCCCAAACGGCTCCCCAACACAGCTCATCACTAGGAACAAGAGTAATCGCAATGAATACTCTTCGAAGAGCTTCCCTCAGCAAGCCTGAGGAGGAGGGCAAGGCATGGCCTGCTATTGCCATTGGCATGTTTGTTGCCTTTGGTGGTGTCCTCTACGGGTATGTTTAAACCAAACTCATATACTTATTCAATAACTGACAGAGGATAGCTATGATACTGGTACCATCTCTGGCATCCTTGCCATGCCATACTGGCAACGCCTCTTCAGCACCGGTTGGAGAGATTCGGACGGCGACCTCAACATCACCACATCTCAAGAGTCTGGCATCGTCTCCATTCTCTCCGCAGGCACATTCTTCGGCGCTCTTTCTTCTCCCTTCATGACTGATTACATCGGTCGTCGTCCTGGTTTGATGATTGCCACTTGGGTCTTCAACCTAGGTGTAGCTCTTCAAACAGCTGCTACTGCCATCCCCATGTTCCTCGCCGGACGATTCTTTGCCGGTTTTGGTGTTGGTCAAATCTCAGCAATCAGTATGTACCCCCTCTTTCACTCATCAACTAACAAACCTCTCTAACAAATGTCAGTCCCTCTCTACCAGTCTGAAACAGCACCCAAGTGGATTCGAGGCGCCATCGTAGGAGCCTACCAATGGGCCATAACAATCGGTCTCCTCCTAGCAGCAATCGTCAACAACGCAACCGCAAAGCGCAACGACACAGGCTCCTACCGAATCCCCATCGCCGTACAATTCGCCTACTCCCTCATCCTCTTCGGCGGAATGTGCATCCTCCCCGAGACACCCCGCTTCCTCATCAAGCGCGACAGACATGAAGACGCCGCAAAGGCCCTGGGAAGGATTCGAAGGCTGCCTAAGGAACATCCTGCTATTCAGGCTGAACTTACTGAAGTGAGGGCGAATCACGAGTATGAAAAGTCGCTTGGGCAGGCTTCGTATCTTGATTGCTTTAGACCTCCTATTCTGAAGCGTCAGTTTACTGGTATGGCTCTTCAGGCTCTTCAGCAACTCACTGGCATCAACTTTATCGTACGTCCCCCATTCTCTTTAACTACACTCAAACTAACAAGAGTCCAGTTCTACTATGGTACCAAGTACTTTGAGAATTCTGGCATCTCAAGCGGCTTCGTCATTTCCATGATCACATCAGCCATCAACGTCGCCTCCACAATCCCCGGCATGTACGCCATCGACAAATGGGGACGTCGCCCTCTTCTCTTCTGGGGTGCAATCGGCATGTGCGTATCTCAATTCATCGTCGCCATGTCAGGTACATTCTCTACGGGCCAGAACGACAACGGTACAATCTTTGTCAAGAACCTCGCTGGACAAAAGGCAGCCGTGTCTTTCGTGTGCATCTACATCTTCTTCTTTGCCTCTACATGGGGACCCCTTGCTTGGGTCGTCACAGGCGAGATCTTCCCTCTCAAGACCCGTGCTCGGTCTCTCAGTATGACTACTGCAACCAACTGGCTCCTCAACTGGGCGATCGCCTACTCAACCCCCTACCTCGTCGATTTCGGTCCCGGCAAGGCCAACCTCCAGAGCAAGATCTTCTTCATCTGGTTCGGTTGTTGCTTCATTTGCATCGCATTCGTCTACTTCTTCATCTACGAGACAAAGGGTCTTTCCCTCGAAGAGGTCGACCAGCTCTACGACGAGGTCAGCGTTGCGCGAAAGTCTACGCAGTGGAAGCCCACGGAATCGTGGGAGCATCGCCAGAGCGTGTCTGGACCCGGTGGAAAGATGTTTGGAAATGAGCACGGAGAGGCCACTCACGATGAGAAGAATGAGACTGTTTAAGCAAGAGCATATAAGTCATGTATTCATAAATTTACCGATATCTGGTAGGGGATCGGCGAAAGCGGCCGAGAACCCCACAATACCCGGCCCCACAACGGCCGGGACACAGTACATAAATCCCCCGAAATAGTCCAAACTTGATTACAGCGAAATCCATTTACAGCGTAAAAGTCCTGCGTCCCTCTCCCTTGATGAAGCGAATCTTCTCCTTATCTCCAATGAGCGTAGCATCCTTGGCACTGTCATCAACATCCAGAACCTTGGTGTTGCACTTTGTCGACTTGCCCTTGTTCTCCACGTCGACCTTGTCATTGTCCTTTCCGTAGGGAATGGGTCGGATGACCTTGAGGTTGAGGGAGCTGCCTTCCTCGTCGTCGCCTCCGAGGTTCTTGTGGAAGATGCGGATGCCGGCGACCACGACGGCGTTCCAGGGGTCCTTCTCGGCGTCGTCGCCCTCGTTGGTGTCAGAGTCGGAGGATGAGGAGGAGGAGTCGCTGGACTCCGAGTCCGAGGGGATGTCTCCGGTGTACCCGTCGACTGCGAGCTGGACTTCGCGTTCGGAGAGGTCACGGAGGGAGCCGACGCTGGTGGCCTGACCGTCATCGGTGTCGCTCTCATCTTCAGACTCGGACTCCTCCTCCTCGTCGTCATCCTCATCCTCCTCCTCCTCCTCATAATCCTCATCTTCCTCATCGTCATCGTCATCTCCATCCTCACCCTCTTCCTCCTCCTCCTCTTCTCCCTCCTCTTCCTCTTCCTCGGCCTCCTCGACCTTCTTGGCCTTCTTGGCCTTCTTCACGTCCTTCTCTTCGACATCATCATCGGCAGTAGATTCGGGAGTAAGGGGCTCCTGTGGCTTTGACTCCTCCTTAGCCTTGGCCTTCTTCTCCTCAGAGGCGGGAGTAGCCTCAGCCTTCTCAGTAGACTCGGCTTCCTTCTCTTCCTCTTCCTTCTCCTCGGCAGCCTCCTCCTTGGCAGCCTCGGCAGCGGCCAAAGCCTCCTGGGCAGCCTCCTCAGCCTTAGCAGCGGCCTTCTCAGCCTTCCTGGCCTCCTTCTTGAGCTTCTTCGCCTCCTTCCTAAGCTTAGCCTTCTCCCTCTTCTTCAGCCGCCTGTGCTCTGCCCACGCCCAGTCCTTGGTGGCCAGGTAGTGAGCCGCCTCTCGGTCCTTGAGAAGCTTCTTCCTGATTTTTGTCCTTCTTCTTATTCTTGAGTTCCGCCTCGTGAGCCTTGCGAGCAGCCTTTTCCTCGGGAGTCTCGACGAATCTGCCCTTGCAGTGGCCCAGGTCGTAGGTGAGACCGATGCGGAGGAGCTTCTCACGGCGGGACTTGGCGTTTTGCTTGATGACTTTTTCAATGGGGAAGAGTGACTCGTCGCGGCTAGCGTTGATCTTGATGCGGACTTCATAGTCACCAGCCTCGAGTTCAAGCTCAACGTTGGTGGATCGTGTCATACGATGGGGTGTCTGGCTGCGGACAACATAGTCAGACTCACCAACCTTGTGGACACGGAAAGTCATCTCGAAGCTGTACTGGCCCTCGAGACCTTTGAAGTATCGGTCGTCGAGCTGAGCCAGGACAATGACGACGGGACCAGGCTTGGTGACGGTGAAGGAGAAGTGGGTGTCGTGGTAGTCGAGAGCCCAGGGGACAGAGAGAGTAGTCCAGAGTTGAGTGACGCGCCACTCAGGGGTGAACAAACGAGTTCGGTCGAAGGACTGATACTTCCTAAGAAGGTCCTCGTATGAGATCCAGAAATCTCCATCGTCACCGAAGCGGTGTTCGAGCTTGGTAAGCCACTCGGGGGTCCATTCCTTGGATCCATCACCTAGAGATTGGATTGTCAGTATCCTGTCGGATGTGGACTCGTCGAGGTTACGTACTCCACGGGCCGTTCCATTCTCCCTTGCCCCAGGGGTTCTTGAGCTTGAGCAGACGCTTTCCGTCAATCTCGACAGCCTTCTGGATCGAGTAGACGTGAAGTTCAATGATACCCTTTCGGTCACCCCAGCCGTTGCCCCAGATACCAGTCCAGCAGCTGAAGAGGAACTCGTCGTTCACCTTGAGAAGCTCCTCATTCCAGAAGTAATCCTGTAAAAAAAAATCTGTTAGTCTGATGTTGTATAGATTATGCGTGCATATTAAAACTTACCTTGTCCAGAATGTCATTGGCAAAGAGCTCGCTGCTGACACCACCGGTAAGATCCTCAATACCCTCACCACCAAAGCCACCTTCGATAGCAGCATAGTCTCCGTGTGCCTTGGCATAGCACTTCTCGAGAAGAGGAAGCCAGGTCTCCTGTGGATGCTGGCACTGAGCAAAGTAGAGAGAGCCGCTGTTGGACTGGTAGATTCGGCGGTAGGCCTCCTCTGGGTCGAGGCGCTCAACATTATCAAACAAGACTCGGTCCAGGTAGCTCTCGTCATAGTCGGGCTTGGTCAGATAGAGCTAGAATATTTGTCAGTTTGCTGTATCGAGCAGAAAAAGTTGAGACACACGTACATAGTCGTCGACAATCTCCGAGATCCACTCGCCATCACGGTAAAAGACGAAGCCATAGACACCAACAGCCTGATCATGAGCAACGCAAAGCCTCTCAATAAGACCAGGCTTGTTGCTCAGAGTGCAAAGAGCAGCCAAGAGCCAGCAATCACCATTACGGCCCTGGCGAATGTCACTGGTAGTAGGCCCATCAATGTAAAAGCAAGGCTTGTCAAAGATGTCACCGACACGCTTCACGGCCTGAGGCTGCATGTCGAGACCCGGGGTGTGGTCCTCTATGTTTGAAAGCGATTGAAGACAATCATTCTGGTCAAGCTTGAGATCGGTTTCAATGTCAAAGTGGGGATCGCGATACTTCTTGTTGATGCGACGACACTCCTTGACAATCTTCTCAACCTTGGCACGGCAAGTGGCCGCAGCCTCTTCGTACGAGGCATCTGTGGTGGAGGAGCTAACTCTGTTGCCTCTCTTGGCAGCAGCCTGAATGTACGTGTTGGAGGGGATGACAGTAGTAGCTGTATAGCATTAGTTTTTGCTGTCTTTAGTAAAAAGACCACAAAAGAGAAACATACCCTTGCCCGGGTTCTTGGTGGTGAATTTGGCCCAAAACTTGTCAATCACATGCTGAGGTGTAACCTTTGAGCGATCACCCAAGTCAGCATTAGCAGCAGACCTGTCGGGCGAGGATGACCTCGAAGAGGAAGAAGAGGAGGAAGACATGTTTGCTTTGGTGGAGATGGTCGACTTCCTATTGTGTAAAAGCGTATGCTGGCGTGCTTAAAGAACTTGACAACACCACACACACACACACACACACACAAAACTCTCACTTGAAAAAAAGATATATGAGTTCAATTAGTGAACTCACAAAGGTCTGAGAAACACAAGAAAAACGAAACGGTCAAAAAAGGAAGACGCCCGCCTTTTTATCCCTCTCGTGTTGCTGCCCCCCTCTCTCTATCACATCCCCTCTCCTCAATGCACGCCGAGCAAACTTGCGTTTTAAGCGCCGCTTCAGCTCGTCAGCCCGTCAGCAATTCCATCAGCCGCCAGCTCATCAATCCCCCGGTCTCCATTTTGATACATTGCCTCCTTCTCCTCCGTCTGGAAGGGGGGTAACAAAAGTGCAAGGACCTCGGGTCTATCATTTGGTATCTTGGACTCTCCCCTCAAGGTTGTACAGCCACACTGGTTGGTACCTCAAGATGCATCTCGTAACCAGAATAGGCCGTAACCTCCGATCCTGCAACTGCAATGCATGAGACCTGAAGCAATAGTCCTCACTCTCCCCCAGCCTCTTCACACCGGCAGCGTGCGCGGCCCCCAACTTCTTGTCCCCATCAGCCCACCCCGGGTTAGTTTGCAGCTCTGACCCCTCTCCCCCTCGTAGGGCTGGAAGGCAACGGGAACTTTGGTGGAGATGAAGGGAGTGGTTGGTGATCGTTGCGTTGCGGCTGACGACTTTTTTGTGACATGGCACCATGCAAGGCCGGCATGGTGACTATTCATGGTAATCTTTCTTGTCTTGGCCCTAATGCAAGTGTCCTACAAACGTTTCTTGCTGCTGCGGGGTTGTTTTTGTTCGTCCTGTTTGAGCACCATTTCGCGCTCTTGCTGACGCTAGCATTCTATCTGCATATCAAGACCTACGCCATATGCTGATCTATCCACAACTGGGACGAGTAGATTCCGTATTTAGTGGTGTTTTCAAACATGACTGCATTCGTAATGCGTAACACAGCTGTACATGGTCACCTCTGGTGTTCAGCTCCTGGATAGGCTGTCGTCATCCATACAACTACCGTCTTTCCCGGATGTAAAGCTATTCGTTTTCAACTATTCATTGCCATCTCCGAAACAACTCGGAAGTCCGTTGCACAGCCCGGATAGCCGTGGTTCATGCTGGAGTCACTCATGTGGAACGGGGGAAGGCTGAAAAGCGTTTCAACAACCGATTGATCTGAGCAAACAGAGTTCTTTGATGAGCTCTTAGACCGTATTACTGTAGAGTCACTTCAGACAGTCAGCTCATGCAGGAGGCGGTACTCAGCAGACGCACTGTGACATGTTCAACAGATGCCTCATCATCTGGCGCCTTGTAGATACTATCCAGGGACAGTCCCCTTGATTACCAACGACGTACCTGCAACACCGACATACAATCCAATCCAATCTATACTAACCTCATAATATCTGCTGATCGCAGCCCTTTTGAGATAACCTGACCTGAGCCCATTTCCATTCATGCATTAGTATACAGTACTGTTAGCCTGTCCAGTCCTTACTCCAAAAATAAATAAAAAAAACAGTTTGCCATCCAAACGCCGGTATACCAACATCGTAACACCTCATCTCATCTCATCTCATCTCATCTCATGTCTTGCTGATGCCACTTCGCTTCATTTTTTGTAATGCTTGTGTATCAAATCGTTCGTTTACAACTCTGCCGCAACCACAACTTCACCACCCCCAACCATCAGACCCACGCTTCAACCTCAACCCGCAACCTCACCACAACCACAACCACAACCACGACCACATCTAGACAGCCTTTTCAAAGACGAGGGGGTCTGGGGACACCTTTCACGCTCCCGAGGCTCCCCATCATGACTTCTTCTCTCCCACTCATAAAACTCTCTGTTGTCTGTCTGTCTGTCTGCTGCTCTGTGGGACGTTTTCTTCCGCATCAAAACAAGGTCTCAGTTAAGAAACACCTGTCGTCCACAACACAAACAACATCCTATCCCCCAATTGTCTGTCGTCGATCAATCTGGCCTTCAGCCCACCACTCCACTTCTCACGCACGCGTCCACTGATCTTTTTGCCGCCAGGCGACAACACAAGCTCTCCCGAGGCTTGACCTTACCCGCTCCCAGGCGGGGGGCTTCTTTCTCTCGTCAAAGCCTGAGTCTCTGCGCTTTTTTCTTTTCCAAGCTCAACAACCAACACATCGCCTCGCGGGGTATATCCTTCGCAGGGTGCCGTAGAATTTTTTTGAAAGTCGTTAAGAGCCACGTGACAGCGTCTGTCGTTCAAATCGTAGTAGTAGTCCTTGGGTGAATGATCCAAAGTTCCGTCCGAGGAAAGGTGCCAGATGCGGGAGAACCGCTCAGAGACCCCCTAGTAACCAAGGATCCATGCAAACAAGTCTAGGTGAAAGATGGAAAAAGGGAAATATCGTTGGTAGATGTCTTTTCCTGTAACCCAAGGCTTTTCCTCGTTCTGGACCATCCGGGGTAGCAAACACCACTCCGGTTAGCTTGGACGAGGAATCCATGGGATATCCAGGTCAAACAAAGAACGAGGTTCAAAGATGAATTTAGACGGATCCAAGATGCTGAAAAACCAGACCAGCCAAATGGTGCCGGCTAGCATGCTTCGGATCAAAAATAAACAAGAACCGGAACAAAGAAATAAGACGAGGGTAAGAGATAAAGGGATAATATGTTCACGTGTCGGCATCAAAAAGAATAAATAGGCAAGAAACAATCTGGCGGCATCCTCAGTTTGACCCCTCAACGAGAGGCATCATGCCTGAGGGGCCGCCGTTGGGCCAGGTGCCTTTTCAGACATGGCCCAAAAACGACTCCGTATGTACTCTAAGCCACGGGGGCAATAGGAGCAACAGGGGGAGCAGGGACGTTGCTCATGTCAACCTCGGGAGGGATCTCGCCAGGGGCGTTCTTCTGAGGGCAGTCCCGAGAGATGTGACCGGCCTCGCCGCACTGGTAGCAAGTCTTGCCAGCAGTGTTAAGAGGGCCACCGTTGGGAGCAGTGCAGTCTCGGGAGATGTGGCCGAGCTTGCCGCAGGCGTAGCACTTCATAGCCTGAGCCTGGCAGTCACGGGCAAAGTGGTTGGGGCCACCGCACTTGTAGCAAGTAGCGGGACGGGGGCCGCCAGCGAAACCACCACGGCCGTAACCACCGGCAAAGCCGCCGCGGCCCATGGGGGCACCACGGCCAAGAGCAGGGCCAACAGGGTTAGGGCAGGCGCGCTGTTATTCCGTCGTTAGTCTATGAAGCTTCGAGAGATGGCGATAAAAGCATACAGCAAGGTGACCGGGCTGGCCGCAGTTGTAGCAACGGCCGCTGGTGCCAGTACCGCTCAGGCGGAGAGTAGGGCAGTCAGCCTGGACGTGGCCCAGACCCTGGCAGTGGTAGCACTGCTTGGCCTCGGTGGTACGGGGGAGAGGGCAGCCGTTGGACTCGTGGCCTAAAGAGTATTAATATCGTAACAATAGCTGTCGAGGTAAAGATGCATACCAGGCTGCTTGCCTATGAAATGTAAGTTAGCGCCAGTAATCGTTCAACAGGAAGGGCAAATCCTACAGTTGTAGCAAAGTCGCTCAGCAGAGGAGCAGACCTCGGCATAGTGGCCAACATTGCCACACTTGTAGCAAGCACGTCGAGAAAGAGAAGACATTTTGAGAGTATGTGTCTGGTAACTCGGTTAGTAAGAAAGGCTCAACAAGCATGTTGCAATGTGTGGTTGCGGCGCAGTCCCCTCCGGTTCGTCCCATGGTCGTCGTCCTTATCCAAGATGATGTATAAATCTCGATGCGCGATTATTATGAACCTCGGTATTGAATCCTGGAGGATATTCCATGGCACTGACGTGAAGCCAAGCTCATATTGTCGATCAACCACGAATGCGATCCTTGATGGTAAGCCCCAAGCGACAATCGCAAGCGCAATTTCGGGAAGCGAGCGACAAAGGATCAGACCATATTATCCAGTGCGGCAACGGCATTCCGGTAGAATAGAATCGCATCGCATTCATAACGTAGGAACGAGAATTGATGACGAGGACGGCGCGATACTTGGACGTTGATTATCGGCCCTCTTTGATGGTTGACGTTGGGTGCTGATGTCGAAACCCCGCACCTCATTTCGTTCGGAGGGGTAATATGAGGTTCAGTTCACCATGAAGGCGCGACGT
Organism: Fusarium oligoseptatum; assembly: GCA_003946995.1. Taxonomy (NCBI): domain Eukaryota; kingdom Fungi; phylum Ascomycota; class Sordariomycetes; order Hypocreales; family Nectriaceae; genus Fusarium; species Fusarium oligoseptatum. The sequence goes on from NKCK01000002.1 coordinate 163,591, forward strand.
CGACATGCGACGCGACATGATCAAGCGCCGTCGCGACAGACGCTATCATCGAGATGTCGGGTCGCACACGACGATAGCCAAGAGCGGAAGCCGTTTGTAGGTGGACCGATGATTGAAGCTTTCGAAAACGCGTGATTTCTTGTCGGTCGGAGGGGAAATTCGAGTCCATACGCAACAGATCCAGAATGCGACAAATAACCAGTTCGAGTCGGTCGTTTTTTTTTTCCGGACAATGAGGACTCGAGAGACAACGTTGCGACAGGAAAGAGGTCGTCATCCAGAGGCTTGTCGCGCAACCAGAGGGGGACGAAGCGAAGGAGGGGCAGCAGCACACGGCAACACAAAAAACGCAATGCAGCAGCAGTAGCAAAACCACGCTTTTACCGATTGTCACATACCTTTTTGGCCTGTGTAAGGAGCTTGATGGGTAAAGGGAAAAGAAAGTTTTAATAAGAATAATATCCAAACGTGTGGATTATGAGGTAGCTTATCCAAAGATGATGATGATGATGATGATGATGATAATGATAACCAAGAGTATGTATGTCCCTCGAGAGAGTTGTATCTTTTTCGGTTCTTTGTTTTCCTAAATGGAAATTTATTTTTTTGATTAAAAATTTTTTCGCACGAAGGAAATGAGGGGAGGGACACCACAATGGACGACACACAAAATCGGCCAGTGGACGGACGGAGCCCGCGAATGACTACGACTCGACTGGGAAAACTACCCAACCTAACCTACGAGCGACCAACGGATTCCATTGTGGGTAGATTGTGGGGAGGGGGCGACTACGACTCGGGCAGCAGGCACAAGGCGCGCGTGGGAGGGAGGGAGGGAGGGGGGAGAGCGAAGTAACGGCGCCGGGTTGGGTTCTTTTTTTTCCCCCTCTCATCCAGTGGATTTGCTCGTTCAGAATCACGCGCTGAATGAGCATTGACTTGGGGGCCCTTGGGGTGGGCATCCTCTTGGGAACGGAATCACGGAAGAAGAGGGCGAAAGGGGAAGGCGATTCATCGAGTCAAGCCGGGGTTCTGGAGGTCCCGAGTCGAGTCGAAGGGGGCACGGTCCAATCAACAATTGCCTAAAGGCGCCCTTGGCCTCAAACCTTCCCTACCCTCTTTTTGCATCTCGTGAGTCGTAGGTTGCCTTGTCTTGTTCGGGAAAAGGGTGAGTGTGGTCTGAGGGGGAGGGAGGGAGGTTTTGAGGGTTAATTTTGCCCGCTCGGGAGGATGGATGGAAGGAAGGAAAGCAGGAACCGTCCATGTTCCTGACATGGGTGGGTGATGTTTGACTCGGGGTATTCACGTGATGAAGCAGACAACCTTGAACTTCATTACAACCTCCATCGATGGTATCTTGAATATCAAGTACAGCTTACTTCTAGCACTGTCGTTCCCGTACCCAACGACTCGAGAATGCCTCCCTTCTCTCCATCAACCACTCAAGGATATACCAAGCCTCTCACATCCGGTCGCAGGGGCAAACCGCGTGATATATCCCCATCTTCAGGATAACAACAGCCGCAGCCCGGACCAATTCCGTCACGTTAGATCCAATCCCCCGAACCTCGCCGCAAGATGTTAATATCCCCTACATACCCGGCCCGGTCAAAAAAAAAAGATGTGCTGATTTCCGGACCCTCTCACCGATCGGGTTCCATCGTCACTGGATCCCTCTCAGCTCAACCCCAGTCACTCGGCTCAGCAGCCTGAGTGACCAGACGCTGATACGAGTGAGATTCCTTTATAGAAATTCCCTTGTTTATAATTACTTTTTTTCTGTGTTGAATCATGTGGTATCTATTCGCCAACTTTGGCTTGCAAGACTCTCCTCTCTATCTACGTATTTTCTGGTCTCTAACGTTGTGATGCTGTTTAAACTCGCTAACAAGCCGTCATATGTGCCGTGTAAAATCATGTACGCTCAATAAAGAGCACCCTCAGTAGGGGCATTTAAAAATCCAAATCCCTCGCATATCCTTCCAGTGAACGCAGACGCCCAGCATGACGCTTCCTTCAACCAGATTCCGTTCCATTGTACTTTCGCAAATAATAGCCCCCTAGGTCGACATTAAAGACTAGGATCGCTGGTTCATCGATTCCCTTATGCAGTTGGCATTCGAGCTACTCGTCCCACTTCCGAAGGATGCGGTGGAAGCGGCACGTCAGTCGTAGGGGCGGTAGATCGAGGAGCCGCCTCGACCACGTAAGAGATGCCGTCCTCGGACACGTAAGAAGGCGGCCGGGGTCCAGACTGAGCTCCAGGTCGCAGCTGAGAAAGATCAACGTCCTCATTACGTTGCCAGAATAAACGGTCGGGGTCGACTCGCTACACATTGGTCAGTCTCAACAAATTCACCGCAACTGCAGGATCAAGACGTAACATACCACTGTTTCTCGCCAACGACCATATGCTGGCGGCTGACACTTCGTCACTTCACTTTCTATGCCGACCGCTTCTTCGTCTCGAGCAAGGACAACCGGGATGGGCACGGGAGGTACAGCGTATCGCGGAGGTCCACGATAGCGTGGGGGTCGGTTTGCACGCATTGCTGCTTCACGATTGCTCTTTATAACAAGGATGCAGAGTCGAACAAGGCCGTGGAAGAAGAAGATTGTTGCAAAGAGGATGACCATAATGAGCATAATGGTCATCTCACGAGTGTTGACCTTGTGGGTCATCGAGAGGGTGAGATCTAAACAATTGATTAATACCCTTTGCCCAGTGGTTGAAGTTTAGTTTATGTGGTGACTTACAAACAGTGACGAGGATGATAAGAAACAGACCAGACGCAAAACATCGAAGAATCTGCGCTCGCATACGTCTTGACCGAATCCATGGCAGACAAAACATGAAATGCTTCGGATGTCGTCTCGTATTGTTCCTACGAGACCGATGTCGAGATCGAGATCGATCATGATGATGTCGTCGCCTTCGTCGTCGATCAACAACAGATCCTCCAAGAATCTCAGCAAGTTGCGCCTCAATTGGGTCCATATGATCACGACGCTCCCTGCGCTCACGGCGTTCCCGACGAGCCTGTCTCGATTCTGCCGAAGGCGTGGCCACGGGGTCCGGTCTCGTAGGCGAGGATAGTTCCGATGGTTGAGTAAGTGGGAGTAGCGGCGCAGGAGAAGTAGTCGTGTTTCGAGTCTCATTTGTTAGTGATGAATTGTTGTTTCCCCATATCCGGAGGAAGTTTGGTACGCTGAGTACCCGAGAATGTCGATTCGTCTGATTCGGGTTCGAGTCTTGAGATTTGATGCTCTCGATCTCCGCCAGCTGAGGTTGCGCATTCGTCGATTGAGGTTGACCGCGACGGAATAATCGAGAGAAGGGGTTATTCGAACGAGACTCTTGCATATCGGGCTGGCCTTCGACGTCGACATTGCTTCCGTTAGAGTCTCCCTGGCGCTCCATATGAGCTTGTCGAATGAGATCGGAGCGCAGTCGCTCCATGGCAGGGCTATTCAAGTTCATCGTGTATTGTAAACACGATAGCGCGTAGGCCGTTACGTCTCGAACAAACGACTACGCGGACAATGTCGTGAGATTAATTCGATAGCAGACACAAAGAGGTAAGCACTCTCAAGGCAAAAGAGGTTGTCGTAGCATCAGGGGTAGCATCTCGGTCATGGTTTTGAGAGGGCAGGGGCAACAAGATAAATGGACGGTTCAAGAGCCCGTCTTGAACCTCGCTCGACGCAACACGCACAAGAGGTGTGAACGAAGACGGCGATGATAACAAGGGAAAAAGAGAGACAAGAAATCAATAAAAAAAAAAGAGGGGACAAGAGGTTGACGACCAGCGCCGGGTTGAGATGATCTAATTACCTAGTGGGCTCTCGAACGCCCTGTCGAAGGAGGTTGGTTCATGTGTTCGTACGAGACCACGGACCCCCCCTAGCCAAGCCTAAACGACCCATGATAACGGGTCCCCCGACCAGAGGATCAGGGACCGTGCCAGGGCGAACCCAGGGATCGATGTCGCGATTCTGCGACATGGGGCCCTGTTTTAGAGGCTCAGAATGGTCCCTGAAGACGGTCACGGCTGAACAAGGAACAAACGTCCCCGTTTTCTGATTTGTGATTGATTGCAGAGACTTTTTTTTACTCTGTTTGCTGTTCTTGACTGGTTGCGGGAAAACGACATGACTCTGTCTTGTCCTCATCCCTTGTCAGTTTCCCCCTGGCTTTTTTTCTAAGAGATAAACACGCCATGCCTGCAACCGGCCTAACATCAACGAACGGCGCGCACCGTAGCTAGAAAAACGTGGGATGTGGAGAACAATAGTCGAAGCTTTAACACCATCCAGGGGCAGACTCCGGAGTAAGGGTAACGAAAAACATGAGACTAACTGAGTAGTGTCGGGTTAACCGTAAAACCCTCAATTTTTACCTTTTTATACTGTACTCAAAGACAGATAACATAATATTCTAAGACTTATGCTTTCTATTGATATCCTCTTTGAATGAGTTTTCTTCCAAAAAGGTGGTCAAATCAACGTTTCAAGTCAATACCGTCGTGATGATCTGGTAGCATCAGTCTCGCGCTTTTTGTCACCCACAACACTCTCTCAAAAGCTAGTCTAGATCCGGCGTCCGTGGCTCTGTTTTGTCCGTCTCGGGTAAAGGCACGCCCTCATTTTCTTGCCGCGGCAATTGGCCAACCACGACCTGCAGAGGGAGCACCTGAAACCTGAGCTCTCACTTTTCCCAACTGAACAAAAAGCAAACCACACGAGGAGCACGTAACGATTGGATGGTGATGAAGGGATGGGCTTTGTTCGAGGGGGAGCGTCACAGCTTATCGAGGATACAAAAGACTATTGGAAGACGTCTGTTTCCCTTTGATCTTGCGTTTCTCTCCCCGTTTGCCCGTGGAGGAGACGCAGGGACCTACTATCCATCAACTATTTGCTGATAGTGAGATTGCCTCGACGACGATGGGACATGATGATTGCGACAGACACCGTGCCCCCCAGCTCAAGCTCCTCATGTAATTACAAAAGTCTTACATGTCTCATACTTGATACATCCACCTGAACGCCTCAAGCCCTTCCCGATGCTTTCAGAATCAAAACAATTATAACATGCAGGCTCCAATAAGTTGCGCTTTTTCTAGCCCTCACGAAACACCTCCGCCAAGACGACAAGTGTTGCCGCTCCCTGACATTAGTTGGCAGATTAAGCCACGTCAAACTTGCTTCACGATCGAGTTTTGCTGGACATGTTGCCAGAAACGATTTGCCCTTCGTGAGTTGGCTTATTATTGCCCCCCTCGACAAGGAGTTGTATCAAGGGCAGACCATCGTTGGCGAACCTTCGTGTTGTTGACACGCCATTATCTCGAAATAGTTCAAAACACGGACAATGGCAGAATTGGGATGTTGCTCAGCACGTGTTGCTAGCTCATTTCAGCTCGCCAAGAAGCATCTTGCGGTCCGATGATGCGGAAAGCACTGGATTCTCCGTTAGCTCACGCAACTCACAGATCCTGTCGGCGCAAGAGAACTTACAGATGGGTTCCTTTCCTGGCGAGAATTCGGCGCAGTTTACAGTACCCTTGTGACCGGGAAGCTTGTAAGCGAGTTTGCCAGTCTCGCTCGACCACACCATCACTGTGCCGTCACCTGATGCTGCTGCGATTCTCTTGCCTTCAGAGTCCCAGCTAGCACCCATCAGGTTCTTCTCCAGACCCATTGTCGCACCATCAAAAGTCCGAATGTGTCTCTCCGTGGGAGCAAACGGCCGAATATCCCATGTCCGTACAGTCGAGTCCATGGCATAAGACACGAGCGACTGAGAGTCGGGTGAAACTCTGAGTGACATGATGGTATCCGAGTGTCCCAGCATCGAGTAGATCACTGCCTTCTTCCTCAAATCCCACACGCGAATGTCGTTATCAATACCGCCTGCATATATTTCGTTGCCAGCTTCCGAGACAGCCACGGCAGTGACGGGGAATTCGGTCTGGATATAGTCGACGGCATTCTTCGATCGGGGATCCCAGATTCCAATGGTCGAGTCATCACTGCCACTGACCAGTAGCTCCTCTCCTCGCCTGCTGATGCCCACTGTGTTGATGATTTCCTCGTGTCCGACGTATCGACGAATTCGCGTTCCAGATGTCAGATCCCAGCTCGCAAGGTGCATGTCGGCAGATGCACTATAAAGGATTTCCGAGTCGCGCGACCATTGTAGATCCAAAATCGCACCGCGGTGCCCGTTCAGTATTCCGTAGTTCTCGCAATCGCCATAGGTTCGCCAAAGCACTGAAGAGTTAGCCCATGCCGCACGCGTCTCGTCATTGTGCTCTTACTCAGAGATCTATCCATTGATCCAGACGCAATCAAGTTGCCAGTAGGATCAAACTTGGCTGTGAAAATCTCGCCCGAATGTCCTGACAGCTCCATAACAGGAGCTTGAAGGGCACTGGTTCTTGGGGCCTGTTCAAGTCAGTCTTTCAACGTCTCCACGGTCTCGAGATCCATCAACTCACACTCTGAACGAGGGCATTGCTAGACGCGTTAAGACGCGCGAGAGCGCCAGTTGAAGAGCTAACATTTTGTCGCTTCACGAGCGACTGAGACGAACCCGGATCGTCGTCGGCGGGACGCTTCTCTGCGGACATGTTGGGCTCGGTAGGGTTTCGAAGATCAACTGTGATGCAATGCGACGCTGATTATCCAAATGCGCTCGACCCTGACGAACTTTTAGAGCTGTGAAGTGAGCTTGGACCTAGCTGCCTCTTGCATGCAGCACGACGATGGTGGTGGGCATGGGAAGCAAATCGAGTAGCAACGGTTGATTGGTGGCCGGGCCGATAGTTGTTCCTGTCATCGGCGCTTCAACACTCCGTCCACCGACTTCCAGGGTGACGTTGGGAACTGGCCTTCACTCCTGCGCTGGTGGTCCAAGATTCACGATTCACGGTATTCTTTACGGCTTTGAGTCTGCCATTGCCTAAGCTGTTTCATCTTACCTTCATATTGCCCAGATCTCCTCCGCCTAAATACCGAGTTCGTCTCACGTCCTGGGCTTGGTGCGCCCCGCCAGATCCAATCCCCATCCGCAATGTCGGCCAGCAAAGCGTCCCGCGTGGGCGAGGAGTATGTCGACCCTTAACACCAACTCTATCGCCAGAATAACATGTATACTAACGTTGCGATAGAATCTGGAAGTATGCGAAAACCGATCGATCCTTGGCGCAAATGTTTGTCTGACTTAGAACCACAGAACCCGAATCGACAAGGTCAATGCTGAGCTGGTCACATTAACATACGGAACCATCGTCGCACAACTCTGCAAAGACTACGAGAGCGACTATGTCGAGGTCAACAAGCAGCTCGACAAGATGGGCTACAATATTGGGCTGCGACTGATTGAGGACTACCTTGCCAAGTCCAATACCATGAAGCGATGCGCCAACTTTCGCGAGACGGCCGAGATGATTGCCCGTGTATGTGCGCATCATAAACATGGAAAAGAAGCCAACTAATAGGATCTCAGGTCGGGTTCAAGATCTTCCTCAACATTACCCCCCAAGTTACAAATTGGACGAGCGACAACGACCAGTTCTCACTTGTATTTGAAGAGAACCCATTGGCCGACTTTGTCGAGCTTCCCGACGACGGACGAGCACAAGATCAACTCTGGTACTCCAACATCCTGTGTGGCGTACTCCGCGGGGCCCTAGAGATGGTGCAGATGCAAGTGGAGGCTCACTTTATCAGTGATATCCTCAGGGGCAACGACAGCACCGAGATGAGGGTTTCGCTGATCCGATACATCGACGACGAGCTGCCACCTGAGGATGACTGAGCGTGTCAAGGACAGCCAAGACAATGATTGGACGGAAACCGCACAGAAGACGATCGGCAGGTCAAGCTCTTCATTCACATATAGGAGCCAGGGAAGGTCATCTACGACAAGCCGCTACACAGCATCTATGACGATCTGGTGCCGATCAGGGCAATATTCTGAACAACCCGAGATGGATGGGCAAGATGCGATTTTGAGTGTAGAGCTAGGGATCATGGCACGTGTAGATACCCATAGAAGAGGCCGGCTGTCAGCCACGTGCGAGGCTAATAAGGAGAGGCGCATACCTCAACCTCAAGCGCTTCACGCTGGCGCATGTCAAGATCAAGTTATTTGAAGTCATAGAACAACTTGATGGAATTTATTGCAATGCCGGAACAGGAAGAGAGAAATGCCAAGTCAAGTAAACAATTCAGCCTGGTGCGATAAACCTCAACCCCGCCGGATAAACAGTTGATGTTGCTTCGGATTACACGGATAGATTGATAAGGACCCCCGCGAAAGGGGGCCATGATACAACACAAGTGGGTTAGAGCAGCCGACGGGATGGATTGTCAGTGAGACAAGATTTGATAGTGGAGGTACATCTAAGAAACGGACCCAGTGGAAACTCAGGCCAGAATGACGGCCACTCAATGTGCCTGCCTCAGGCAACTGGGCCTACTTTTCAACTCCCTTTTCACCCGCAGTCTCAAGAATACGCACTCTGGTTTGAAATTTACGTACCTGCACACTCAGGCATGGCGTCCCAGCCGCATGGAAGACATCCGCCTAGAAGAGCCTAGAAGGCCAGGCTCCATCAGGGTCCTGTGGGGTGACGCGATTGCTTGAGCGTCAAGCCCCTGAAGAGCGGGCCTCTTCCCGTACCAAGCTCCCAGGGCCAAGCGCGCTGAATCCCGTGCATCTCCCACTGAAGCTCACTGGACTCGATGAGCCTCACAGGGCAGTCACGGTCGGCGTCTAAAGTTCCTTCCATGCCGGCCGAACGCGGGTCTGGAGAGAGTCCTGGGGCTGATCCAGCCCCCGGTTGTCGGATTCCAGCCTCTTTTCTGCATGGGCACGTATCAGCTTCAGCCTTGAGGTCTAAGCGATAGTCAATCCGCAAAACAATGTTGAAAGAAGGGAATAAAAATAAAAAGAGATTGATTGAAAGATACTTATCAATGGCTCCAGGTAATGCAATTCTTTATCCTCAATTAACTCAGATATCTATCGGGAACCATCCCGATGTCCTATCCCTTTAACTGCATTTTCTCCCTTTAACTCATGATCGACCTGACCCCTTAGCCGCAAGGACTCTCAGAAGGCTTGTGGATCTGCCCCAGGCCCAAGGCTTCCAAGTCCAGCCTTGTCATTTCGCCTTTTGCCTTTTTGGCGCAGGTATTTGTGTACTTGTAAATTGCTTGCGTCTAGCCGTTTAATGGAACGAGACGCATCACCACCGTTCCGGGTCAAGCCAACAATTAAAAATGGAAAAAGTCGTTCAAGAGATGCCGTAGACTGGACGACGACGAGGATTATCCAATTGGAAGGCAAAAATAGGGAGGGAATGGAAGGGGAACAGCGAGAGGAAAAGTTTCTCGTCCTCCCACCGCCCCGACCAGCGAGCGACCACGTTTTTTTGCCCACAAGTGTCTTGCTCCCTCTCACACCCTCTCCCCGTTGATTACTCTCTTTCTTCCTCCTCCATCACCTCACTTTGCTCGGCTTAGTGCCGCCTCGGCTTTTGCGACTTATCTGCGAGCGCGAACCTCACCAAAGTTCCCCTCGGCCTCAGATCAGACAGAAGAGACAAGGACGGCTTTGACTGGGTCTCTCGTCTCTTTCAGCCGCCCTCCACTCAGTGTCCGTCGGCAGCCTTTGAGCCTCTCCGTTTGCTCCAGTCCAGTCCAGTGCCGTCCGGTACCTCAGCGCCCAGGTACCTTACATACGGTAGCGAGGTACCTGTCCGACCTTGGGGGCGGTTCCGCTGGCTTCTCCGAGTTGCGCTACGGACCCAGAAGTACCTGCGATTCGCGTGCGTCTCCCGCCGGATCACAAGTACCCTCCCACCCCTGGCAATCGACCGACCCCAGTCACGTTCTTTTTTTTCTGGCAGAACCCAGCGCTGTCCTGCACTGAGCAACTGAGGCAGGCCATCACCTCAGGCAAGGGACAAGCCCGGCGCCCACTTTCCACTCCCAGTTACCTCGACACTCCGCCAAATCCAACCTACACCACCACCCGACACCATACTACTACTCATTCTCATACTCCCCCCAACTCATCACCGCGACATCGACTCTCGGTCGACCATCGCATCGCCGTTGCGGCTTCGCTCTTTTTCATTTCTTCTCTCAGCTCGCCGTACATCATCGCCGATTGCCGACACGAGACACGATCCTCCCAATTCCCGCTTCCTGTCACTCGCCTCTCATCTCCCAGTCTCGCGATCCTCGCGACCCTCGCCCCCCGCCCGACCGCGCGCCTCACATCTTGGACCGCGTCCACGGGTCCTCAGCTTGGGACTCCTCCGCGCCTCGTGGGATCGCTGCCCGTCACGTCCACGTCGGGAGGCTGCCCAGCGCCGCTCCGCCTGGTGGCACGTCCCCCGTGGCTACACGAGCCCCCCGTCTGCTGCTGCCGCCATCGTCGCCGCCGCAGCAGAGCCTTTAGGCCTCTCACTGCTTCTTCTCCTGTCGTCTCCTAATCCGCCATGGCCATGAATCCAAACGTTAACATGGCCAACATGAACCCCATGGGCGGCCCTGTTGGCGGTGCCCCCATGCCCATGATGAACAACGGCGCCATGAACCCTCAGGCTGCTGCAGCCGCTGCCGCCGCCGCCGCGTCTCGCCAGCAGCAAGCAAATGATAACCAGCGCAGCATTCTCAACACATACATTTACGAGTACTTTATCCGCATGGGCATGTACGACTGTGCCCGTTCGCTTTTGTCGAGCGATCAGCAGGTCAACGTGCTCAAGGACGGCGCGAACCGTCGTCGCGACGAGAACGGCAATCTCATCAACGGAGTCGGCGACGACCCCATGGACACCGACTCCAAGGACGACATCGACGCCAAGCTCCCCGACGATCTGCCTCCGCCGAAGCTGCCCATGCCCGCCTCCGATACATCCTTCCTCTACGAGTGGTTCTCTGTCTTTTGGGACATATACTACGCGCAGCGCGCCAAGAGCAACAACAACACTATTAACCAATATGTTGCACACACCCAGGTATGTTTGTTTCCTTGAGTTGTCCCGTCAGTTGCTGCCATACCGGGCAGTCATCGTTGGTTGTCTTGCCTCCTATCGAGAATTGAGTCAACCGCGCTGGTTGCTCGTGTCCCCCTAACATTTGGTAACCACTTTCGCTGGTGGCCAATGCTGACCCTCGGTGGCAATGTAGCAACAGTCCCGGCTAAAGCAGAATCATCAGCAGGAACTTCTGCGCCAGATGCGACCAGACATGGCCCAACAACAATACCAAATGATGCGAAACATGCAGAATGGCAACATGGCTGCCATGAACATGAAGCAGCCTCTTGTCCGCACTGCCATGGCTAACGCCAACAAGTAAGCATTCCTGTCAGCGTAGCTTGAGAACTAAGCTCACTGTTTCACTTAGCCCTCAGATGCAGATGGTCCAACAGGCCAAGCAGAACCAGATGCAACGAGACCCTTCCGGCATGGACGGCCGGGACAGACCCTCCTCTCCAGCTTCTGGGGAGAACGCTCCGTCGCCGTCCAAGCGACAACGTCTCGAAGGCGGCCCTTTCAACCCGAACCAGCCCGGCGCCATGATGCCTAATGGCCGTCCTGGTCAGGGTATGCCTGGACAGCAGATGCCCGGCGGTCCTAACGTCGCCGCCGCTCAGCAGATGCTTACCGCCAATGGCATCAACCCCAACACGCTACATCCGCAGCAGCTGCAGACATTTGTAAACGCTCCTCCCGCCGCCCAGCAAAAATCGATTGCCACTTACTCTCAGAACCTCCAGCAGCATCACGGGACCCAGATGGGCGGTAACAAGATGCCCAATGCCCCTCAAGGACAGGGATCGCCGATGATGGCCCAAGGCCCCGACGGAACCGCTCTCAACGCATTCTACAACCCGGGCGAGATGGGTGGTCCAGGTGGCATGAGGCCGGGACCTAACGGTCCTCAGACTGCCGGGGGCAGTAACCATGCCCTCCAGGACTACCAGATGCAGTTGATGCTCCTCGAGCAGCAGAATAAGAAGCGACTCATGATGGCTAGGCAGGAGCAAGATACCATCGGCAACGGTATGCCCAGAGAAGGCGGCCCTGGCCAACCCGGTGGCCCACCAGGACCTAACGGACAATTCCCAGACACATCCCCTCAAGCCATGCGAGCCGGCGCTTCACCCAACCCTGCTGAGCAGATGAAGCGCGGCACACCCCAGATGAACAACTCGGGCATTCCTTCACCTGTCCCCGAGGGAGGTCAGTCACGCGGCTCTCCTAACCCGGCGATGAACTTTATGAACAACCACGTGGAACCTGGTATGGCACCTCACTTCTTTAAGGGAATGGAGGGCAACATGGCTGGCCAACCACCTATGAACGGTAACATGCGGCCTCCCAGCTCGCATCCTGGCCAGCCTTTCAACGGACAGATGACACCGCAGATGATGGCACAGGCACAGGCACGTCAACAGCAGGCCCAGCAGGGTCAACCAGGACAAGGACCGCAAGGTCAGCAATGGCAACAGGGACCCAATGGCCAGATGGTGCCTCAGCAGATGCAACAGGCCAGCCCTCAAATTCAGGGAACGCCCCAACAGCGATCAATGCCTCCTCCTCAGGCACCACCGGCGAACAACGCCAACAACCGGACGACTGCTTCGCCTCAACAACCAGCGGCTGCTCCGCCTACCCCTAGCCAGACTAACAAGGCAGCTCCCAAGAAGAAGGAATCCAAGGCAGCCAAGGACAAGGTAATTTTGACTCTAATCATGCCTGGAATTGATATTGACAAATCTTGTAGCGTACCGCTGCCCAGAAGAAGTCGAATCCCAACCTCAACAACGCGGGTGCTACTCCTTCTGGCGAGAACAATGACCAACAAGAGACTCCTACTCCCGCAACTCCCATCAACGCCAATGCCAACCTCAAGAACGGACAGGGTGGGCAGAACAACCAGCCTACCACAGCACCGGCTCCTGCTGCTCCCGCGGTTACAACCAGTGCTCCTCCAGCTCCTCCGGTGGCTCCTCAGAACCACGACCCTAACCAAAACATGGCCATGGATAACACCTTTGGCGGCATGGTATGTGCAATTATGCTCAAAGTGGTAGATGAGATTGCTAACTCTGAATGCAGTTTGATATGGGTCCTAGCATGGAGCTGGCAAATCCTATTGACGGCAGTAACGTGCTCAACGACTTTGACTTTGACTCGTTCCTCCACGACAATGATGGAGACAACGGAGCATTTGCCTTCCCGGAGGCGTTCTCGATGGGCGACGAAATTGGGGCGGATTAATGGCACTTGCGAAAGAGTTGGGTCGGCATTACGCATCTTGGGTCACACTTAATCAGGCATCATTCGTCACGGCGTTTTATGTGGAAACTATATCATGGTCATGCGGCGATAGGTCTTGGAGGATTTCCCTCCTCCGTGGTGGCTTCAGGGGAAAAGAGCCTCTATTTGTTTTTGTTTTTGTTTTGTCTTGATGTTGTTTACGTTGGCTGTTGTGTGGTGTGATAGTGGATGGATGGATGGATGGATGGATGTGGTGGTGATGGTGACGGAGGTGTTGTTGCTGTTGTTGCCGTCAGTCGTTGCTCAAGCTGGTTCCCTACTAAAGCTCGTTTCGACACCCCCTTTTTGCGTTGGCTTTTTCCTTTGGGACTCATTCACACGCTCCTCGCACGTCTCCTTTTTCTTTCTACTTTTTGTGGATCTCTCTTTTCTTGCCTCTTCTCCTGTTGGTTGTTTGATTTGTTTCTGGGTTCCCTTGGGGTGGTTGTCTCTGTGGGGAGAAGCAAGAAAGAAAGAGATGAGATGAAGTCAGTTCAGTTGGTTAGGATCCTATCCATGGCTTGAGAAGCCATTCTGTGTAAAGTGTTGGTTGTTTATTACTCGGTGTATCGATGTTGGCGAAAAATCACATACCACGTTTGCATTTTTATTAGTTGCTTTTTCTCTCTATCGTTGAAGCAGGAATAAAAACTTCAAGTTTCATTAGTTGTCCGTGATACAGTGGAAGTATGTATGACGCATTAAAGGTCTCTGTCACTGATTCATGCTATAATGACACCATCTCAATGAGTCGAAGATTATGCCTCTGCTTAACTGCAGTCATAAATATCGTAGTGTTTTCTTTTCCATCTACCTAGATATCTACACCAATCCGTTGCGCCAGCGTTTTTCATGTGGGGGTATCTATAAGATTCTAAGACAAAGAAAAGAAACATGACAACAAAAAGCTGGTTTCTAAACAGAGGCGCTCTCAAAAACACGGTAAATCGTGGAGCTCTTTTTTGCAGCCAAACGATGTACTATGTTAACTCGTGGGAACACACGAGTTTTGTGAAGAAGAATCAAGGTGGCGCAGCCGGGGAGGGCTGGCAAAGAGAAGCAGAGACAAATATCGACTGACGTGCTCCGTCTATGTGGTTTCGTAGACGGCGACGTAGGCGACTTCGAGCATGTTTTCGTAGCCATCCTGAGTAGCATCGTTGGGGTCACCCTATTTCTTTGTCAGTATAAATTCTACAGATATCTCTTTGGGGATCAACTTACAGGCCAGTTACCGCCAACAGCAACGTTGAGAAGGATGTACATGGGAGAGTGAGCAAGCGTAGCCCAAGTTCCCTCATCACCAAGCTGAGCACCAGTCAGGGAGTGGAAGGGAGCTCCGTCGAGCAGCCAGTGGATGGTCTCCTGCTGCCAGTTGTCGGGCCTCCTGTCCACGACGATGGACCAAGTGTGGAAGCTGTTGTCAGGAATTGCAACAGCCTGTCCGAGACCCTCGGGCTCGTTGCAGGGACCGCCGCCCTCGTGGCCGCAGTGGACGGTGCCGTAGCCGGTGAGGTCGCCGTTGACTCGCTCAAAGATGTCGAGCTCACCGCAGAGGGGCCATTGGGTACCCTGACGCATGGAATCGCCGAGCATCCAGAACGCAGGCCAGATACCTTGCTTGTTGGCAGCCTCTCCAGTGCGCAGAGCAGCTTCGACACGCATGGCCTTGCCCTCGGGAGCATGCCATGCCTTCTTGGACTCGAGGCGTCCAGAAGTCCACTCGCCATTGGACTCCTTCCAGGGCACAAGCTGAAGTGTGTGACCGCCCGAGAGCTGAATATTGCGGTTGGACTCGGAGTACTCCTGAATCTCGTTGTTGGTGTTGATGTTGAGAGCAACGTTCCAGTTGGACTCGCTCGGGGCGCAGCCCTGACATCCGTTAAAGTCGTCTTGCCAGACAACCTTGAAACCAGGACGGTTAGGACACTGGATGGCCGAGGCGAAGGGAAGGACGCCGGCGAGGAAGGGGAGGAAGTTTCGCATGTTGATGATGGTTGTTGTCGATCTTTCGTGGGTTTAGATGCCGTGTAAGTCGGGAATGGCTTGAAAGGTGAAACTAGCCCGTGCGGAAAGATGTACAGATCGACTGTGTTGAGAACTGTCTTAAGAATAGACCAGAGCTAAATAGCAAGAAGCAAAAAAGAGTCACAGCCCGTGAGAGAGAAAGTTGATATCAAAGTTGTTGTTGTTGTTGAATGAGGGTAAAAACGCCTCCTGGGCTAAAAGGAAGGATAACCGAAGAAGGCGGGTTGGTTATTTTTGTTTTGTCAAAGGAAGGGAAGGGTCTAGATATGAATATCTAGACGGTAGGGAACGTATGAAAGGAAACGAAAAAAACACACACAAAAATGGGCTGGACTCAAATGGTGGTGAAGCGAAGAGAGGGTGGCTGGCCGGGGGGAGCACTGGTATGTGGATGTTTTTATATCTACGCTACAAAGATGGGAAACCTTGAAAATCTTCCATTACAAGGAAAACCCGTCGAGTGGAGTATTTTGGCAGCAAACGAGATGCAGGACCAGTCCAAGTGTGTTTTGGCCTTGGGCTATAGAGGCCGCCATCCCGGCGCATAACACATATCCCCCCCGGGGCTAGGCATGGGGGGGGAGGGAGAAAGAAGGGACGATAACAAGGTCCCCCGGGAAAAAGGCATGAATGAATGGATGAAAAAGTAACACTGCTAAAGCAAAGCCAGAGTGGGAACGTTGGTAGGTTCCATAGCCCGGTCGAGAAGCAAGAGCCAAGCGCGGTAAACTCATGCCTAGCGGGTGATGATCAGGGACGAGACCGAAGACTGTGATATGATACGTACGATATGGAGTAGCACGTAGTATAACAACGGGGAATAGGCCTTTAATTCGTCAAGGGTCTCTTCCGGATTGGGCATTGGAGAGAAAACATCCCGGCGGGAACGGACGTTCCGGGGGTGTGGACCGGAGGTAGAGACACACCAACTCTTGGAATAAAACCCGGGCGTTTGTTGTGGCGACGCATGATTGGAGAATCTGTATTCTTGGGTAAATTTCCAATCAGGGGCTACATTCATGGAGGATTCGCCATGAGTGTACAGCAGTTGAAACGCCGCCAAGTGGGCAAGACGCGACGATTCTCCAACCGATATTCATGCTCTTTTCTTTACTCTCTTGGCTGAAGCATCTTGGAAATCTTGGCCCAGAGACAAATGCGTAAAAGAGGCGCTCGCAGCCGCCGCCACGCCCGTCGCCTCTGGAATGGGCCGCGCAATTGTCTAGACTTGACAGGGAACATGTCACTCACTCCACGATAACCCATGGATATGAAACGGGACAAGAGCAAGGTGTGTGTGCGCGGCTTAAAAGGGGGCGCCAGGGGTTTGCTTCGCTGGCTGATGTGAAAGGCGACTTGCAGGGAAAGGTCAATGGCATTGTAAAGCCAAGACCATCAAAACATTTGATCATGGCTATTGTTGGAGAGGAGCTGAAAAGAGATACGAGTAGTAGTCTAATCTAGACTTGGATAATCTGTTTCTCAGTATTTTTGGAGTCTTTATTTTTGGATTTCCCTTGCTTTATGTTCCTGTGCCATTTATTCGTATCAATCGATTCTATACCCCTTTCAGCAAAGCGCCATCTCAATACCATGCACGCTCTTTGGCTCGAAGGTTTCTCTACCCTACAGAAAATCGACCATTTGACTTTTTGTAGTGGTAGATCCTCCATGATTTATCCCGGTAAACCTTCAGTATCGCCAAGAGAAAATAAAGAATCCTGTAGACGATCGACAAGTGTCAAAGTGGACCACGTTCAACTTCTCTCTATTGTTTGTAATGTATGGTTGCTTCTTCAACAACTCATCTTCCCAAAGTGTTTCATCACTTTAAAAATGAGACTTTTAGCGGTGTAACCAACCAGAAGCTCAACTTGCCCTGACAAGAAATCTTTTTTGTTTGACGATTGATGCTGGGTGAGTTGGCAGACTTGGAAACCCCCCACACACACCAAGAATTCTGAAACAATGCATCATTCTCTGCCCACCTTGACTTGCAGCTTTAAAGCATGCTCTTTATCGCTTTGCACGTGTCCTGGTAAAAAATGGTTCGAGACTCTTTGAGTTTTTGTCTCTTTCAGGTTTGGTCAAGTGTGATACCTGTTCCTCGGCACTGCAGCCAAGCCTTCACCGTATCCAACAGCTCACAGGTCGCCCTGCCATGTCGCTGCCACCTGAAATTGCGTTTATACGTTGTAGGTTTGAGTATCCCCCGGGCCTCAGTCGTCAGACATTCGGATCGGGTCCAGCTCACCGAGTCTCTCGTTGAGTTGTATAATCGTCTTTTCAAAGACGCGAGCTGCATCCATCTGCAACCTCATCTCGTCGTCATCCTCGACACCGCCCCATCCGTTGACTCCAGTGTCTGTGTCGGCATCCATGTCAATATCGGTATCACTGTCTTCCTCTTCCTCACCTTCCTCGTCCTCGGCGGGGTCGGTCATCATTTCAACCATCAAGACACGGCATTGGTCGACAAGGCTTCGACAACGAATCATCTCTGTGGTTGTCATACCCCCACGTAGTCCATTCTCGAAACCGGGCAGTGACTCGTTGGTCTCAATGTCCTTCCCAACTAAAAGACTTGAGAAGCAGTGATCTAGCTTGCGAAGAAGCGCGAACGACGCCTTGGGTGCAGGAGGAAACCCTCGTACGTATCGCGTAAACTCGCTTGTGAGACGTAGCAAGAACGGTATTTGAAGAGTCGCTGCCCAATGAATGTTAGCACGTTTCAAGAAGAATGACCAGTAAACTAACGAGTGCCCGATCGCCACAACACATTGACAACGCTGTCAAGATTTTGGCACACCTCGCTGAATTTCTTATAGCCAATGACTGAGTCGCCAGGTGCAGGAGTGCTAAACTTCTTGACGTATCGTCTTGAGGCCAGCGTGAGTTGTTCCTCCGCGAATCTCCGAACTGTGTATTCCTTGCGGCCGTTAGGCACTAGAGCCTTAGTTCTTGGCGAAGGGAGACCTGGGATATTTGTCGCAAATGATGATGCTGAAGAGGGAGCAGGGGAAGGAAGGCCGCCGACTTGCGGTGGTAGGAAGCCTCCTGGGCCGGGGGAGTTCATGTCGTTGGACATGATGGCGAGTGACGATGATCAAGTAAGTGTCTTGAAAGACTGAAGATGAATGAGAAGTCGCAATATCGGTGTTGAGATTGAGATTAATGGATGTGCGATTGATGTAAATGGAGGAGTTGGAGGGGAGCGGGAGGGAAGGCGTTCCTTTAATGATCCATATTTCTTTGTCTTTGTGATTTGGTTCAAAGTTTAAAGCCGAGTTTTATAAAGCAATGCAGCCAAATATCGCAGAGAAACTCGATTAATTGGGAATATGTAGGCCAAAATACTAGAAATAACGTCTTTCTAAAGAGTCGCGGTTCACAATCGCACCCCGCGAAGAGGATGACGGAGGCCTTGATGATGCTCAGTCATGGTGGGGTAAGCATGAGTGAAGCGGTACGTACCTTGCAGCAATCCATCCAATGGCGTGGGGGATTAGACGCTAATCATGTGATATTAGCCGCTATCGCTCATAGCCGCGTTATCGGCACTTCGCATTGGAAAAGCTTCAATCCAAGTGTATCCGAAAAATTTCCCCCCATCGACGAACATTGAAGAATCTCAATCATCACCGCAGTCGCGTTAACCTCTATCGCTCCGACACGCACATACACACACAATCAAGATGCCTCCCAAGCGAATTTACGTCGAAAAGGCCTCGCGCCGTGCCCCCAAGGGTGTCCTCGCCTCCACTTATGACGCTCTTACCTCCTCCGAGAACGCCGCTTTTGTCCGCAGCATTGCCATCTTTGGTGTAAGTTATGGTTTCCCTCGCTAGAAAATTCGAAGTGACTAGAAGTATGAGACTAACGCATTGGTTCAGGCCGCTGTGACGTTCCTCTCCAGCTCCTGGGGCGAGATCCTCCTGCCTCCGTAAGTCAACCCAGCCGAACAACCACATCAACGAGCCATATCTGACCCAAGCGCAGTCAGTAAATAACCCGCATCAATTACGCGATCGATGAATTAAAAAGAGGCGGAGCATCATGATATGGGGGAATCGCGAGGAGACGTGCTGCTCCCCCACCATGAGACAAATAATCAACAACAATTGTACATTAGATGCAAACGGGGTGTACGCTTAGAACAGATGGGAGATTTCACGACGAACCCTGTGCCTATCGGGAAAAATGAGGGCATTCATGATATGAAGGGTAGAGAAATCAACATGGGCCATTGTGGCTGACTTTTTGGTTATGACACGAAACAAACAATTCTTCTCTTGCTTTTGCTTTGTGTTGGAAGTCTTTTCGCGATTGGCTTCGCATCTTGCATCTTCACCGTGGTAACCTAACGGCGACTGCGGCAGGTCGTGCCTGCTAAAACATAAGTTTCTCTCATAGGAAGGAGCGAATCTGTTCACCTGTCCCAATCACACTACAACCTCACGTTGGCCATGGAAAACTGATCTTCTCAGCTTCATGTTCAATCCTCATCCTTGCAATAGATTTTGACGGCATCACACTCGATACTTCTGGTGGCATCCAGGTATCACCAGGCGACCATCTTCAGCAGCGTTACCAATCAACACCTCGAAAGCTGCACTTGAAGGCTCAACATGGCTACGCCGACATCTCCTTCGATGCCTCCCTCGCGCAAGAATATCTCTGATGGCTCAGACAATCGCAGCCGAATGACTGGCAATACTTTCGCTCAACTTGTTTCCAAATTCGAAATCCTCGATGCCATGTCCTCAGCGAGTACTCGAAGGGATTCACATGTTCCTCCCAGAGCCGTACCAGCTGCTGCCGCTGCTTCTTCAGCAATCATCGGACACGGCCCCTTCAAGCCGTCAACTTTCAAGTCTCGAGATCGAAGCTCTACAGACGGCAGCCTCATATCGCCAGGCTGCTTCATCCCTCCAAGACGAACCTCTCCTCGTCCTCGTCGAGCTCAAACGTTGGAGACCAAGGCACCTGATACTCCAACCAAGGTTGAGAGTACAAAGCCAAGACAGAAATCAGTGGCGGAGAGAAGAATGATGTTTGAAGCGCAAGGCGACGCCCCTGGTGAGCTATTGATGCTGATCCAATTCATGGGCAATGATATTGACAGTGTTATAGCTCCCTTAACACCTGTCCGAACATATACCAGTGCTCGTTCAACTTCCAAGCTGGCCCATTCCAAGAGTTGGAAATCGATCAAAACAAGTCGATCTATTCCAGAATCCCACCTCGAGAGCGCCACGCCTCCCCCGTCTTCCAATACAGCTGACAAGGTACAACGACACCTACCAAGCCACGATCAAGATTCGGCTTCAACTCTGCTTCCAGCATCTTCGGCAGATGAGCACTCTTCTCATAATTTTCTTGCCCCTGAAGAGCCATTTGGAACATGGACAATGCCGATCATCCATCCGGACGAACGATGGATGGCCCTCAAGCGTGAGAGCTTTGCGGTAACCGGATTTGATACGAGTCCCAGCTACGTCAAGTCTCAGTACATCGAACCGGAAGTGGACTTTGCTCATACCTCGTTGAAGAGCAATGGAAGTCTCAACGGAAGTCTTAATCCTGGCCATGGCGGTGACGGACTCGATAATGGGCACTCCATCGACGAAGCCCGACAGCATGGCTGGGTACAGAATGCTCGAAAGATGGCGCACTCCTTATCTAGTTCAGCGTTGGTCGGAACAGCCAAGCCAGGATTGGCTCAACCTCGAGAAAGTCCTCGAATCTCGGCAGATGCCATCAACGCGTTCAAATCCTTTCAGTTTAAGAGAAATGGTGCCATCAGACGATCTAACCTGCCACGTTCCAGGATATCAAGCCTTCAAAAGAAGTTTGACCTTCTCAAGAACGAAACCGTTCCTTCTCTTCCGTCTCTTGCAACGAAGCGGCGAGAAACTGATTCGGGCAAAACTGAGGACTCAGACTGGTCATCAAAGCTCTCTCTCCCCAAGTCTGCGACTACTCCAAGTATCGGCACAATGGCTTCACTAGCATCACGATCAAAGAGCTACGCTCCTCGTTGGAGAGAACAACCTGTTCGTCAACCGCAAACACCTCCCCAAAGGCGCAAAAACGGAACACAACGTTTCACCATTGAAGCAGAAGATCAACCTGTTTGAGTCTCTCGACCGCGAAAAGCCTGCCGCTAACCCAGCAAAACTGGCTCCTACAAAGAAACGCTCTATGTTTGGCAGCCCCAAAGCAAACACTACTAGCTCAGGCCCGTTCAAGGGGCTTCGGGGAACCCTGCGCCGCATCTCTAATTCTTACCGAAAGAGCACATCTGAATGGAGTACCACAAGCTCCAGGCCTGGAAGCGGCTCCCAGCACAGCATACAAAACATTCCTGAGGGCTCTACCAAGCATCGGACCATCGTAGACTTTGAGCAGGAACCTCTTTCGCCTCGCGCTATTGAATCAATTCCCGAGCGACCAGTCCTTGGCCAAACTCGCCTGGAGAACGAAATCTCCCCTCTTGATCTAGGGAGAAGATTCTCAGTGCAACAAACTTCTGTGCCTCTTACTGGGTACAACATTGACGGTGAGCCTGGCCTAAGCCCGATGGCAGCGGCGCCAGCCCCTTTGTTCTCAGAGTCCCAGAAGAGCAAGTTCTTTAGAACAAAGATCCCCCTTATTCGAACTTCGGACCGATTTTCCCTCCCAGATTTTTGGAAGCCACTCTGAGGAGGCTGAGGTTTTCGGGCCTACCCATTACCAACACCTTGGAGATCACGGTTTGCTCATCTCAAAGGTGCATTGCCGACTGGAACAGCCCAAGCCAGTACGGGCTAATGAGTTGAGAAGATTGGTCGGGATATGCAAGCAAAAAGGCTCGGAAGTTGTCGGCCGCTGGTGGTAGTGAGTAGCTACAAAGACAAGGCGAGTTGATTGGGTATGGATGACATTATGTAGGTGTGATTGTGATTGTGATTGTGTGGTTGTACTGCACCTCTTATGTAGTGAATAATGAACTCTTACAATTAATGTCTCTGTGTCAAGTCACATTCATCCACATTGAGGCTATGGCTGAGATTCACATGTACGGAACAGTAATTCCATCATGGATTGTATTGGCGCCTGCGCTTTGCTATGTATCTTTTCAACTAAAAAGCAACAAAGGTAAAAAACTGCGATATACCTCAAGTAAAAACATGGAATGCATGTGCTTGCGAATGAGAATAATAAAACTAGAGATGCGACAAAAGGTCAAGCATCAGGGGGAATCAATCTGAGATTTGTCGCATATCATTAAAAAAAAAAGGAAGAAAAAGGAAGAAAACTGTGAGGTCTTGGGACCTTCCTATACGCCGCGCTACTTTGTTGTTGAGTGTGTATATCACACCCAACGCCAGAAACGAAAAAGACAGTAAGTGAGGTTTAAAAACAAAAACCTCTGTAGAACGAAATCTACTAGATTCGTTCCTCGTGCTGTGTGAGGTTCCGATCGATACGAACATGAGAGTCCGAATCATACTTTCCGAGCTCAAGATCAACAGGATTCATGCGATCACGAGATGACATGCCAGCCTCGCAGCGAGCAAAGACAGCAGGGGCACGCTCGACGGTTGTGGCAGTGCGGTGGGTGCTGAAGCTGGATGCTTTGAGGGGAACCATGGAGCTGCCTGCTCCGCGACCGCTGAAGCTCGGGTTGTAGCGGACGCTCGAGTCGCCGGCGGAAGAGTAGGAAAAGTTGGAGCCGTTTTGGGCCATGCGTTGGGCTGTGAGGGTTCCCATGGGAAGGATGATGGCGACGGATGTGAGAGTCAGAGAAGCAGATTCGAAGTTGATCCAGTGACCCCATTCCAAGCCTGCAAAGATGACTATCCGTTTGTTAGTTACGAACATATACTGGTTTAGGAAAGTTAATTAGACTTACCGGGAACAATCATAAGGATTCCGTTGGTCATGACGAGCACCTCCATCGGGGTCAAAGCCTTGTAAGAAGGGAGAACACCACGGTTCGAGATCAAATGCCAAATAAGCTTGATGTTGAAGATGGCGCAGAACCAGCTGATGGACAAGACGTTCATCACCACCATCCAGTGAATGAGCCATAAATTGGTTGACGCCGGAGCGAGGTTCAAGTTGGCCTTGTTCTGATGGACCGTAAAAGCGATGCGGGAAGCGATTGTGAGGAGCGTGATGATACCCGAGGAAACAGCAATGACATACTTCCAGATGTCGGGCCAGAGGGAGACCATTGTCCAGGCCTGGTTCATGAGGGCTAGCTCGATGATGATGACGAGGAGGAGAGACATGACATTGGCGGCGACGCTGCGAGCAAACTCACTCTGGGGAATGTGAGAGTAGTCTCTAGCCCAGAAGTGGTAGAAGTCGGTAAAGACAGAAGGCCAGTAGAGACCAAGAAGCAACATGCGGATAGCGCAGACGACGAGACCCAAGACGTGAAGAATGTTGGAAGCCCTGCGGAACTTTGCCGCGGGTGTCATGATGAGAAGAGTGATGAGCATGATGACACAGGCACCGAACTGAGTACCGTAGTTGATGCAGATGCTGGTGATCTCGCGGCGGAATGCGTCGAGCACGGGCATGGGGATTTGCACCTCCGTCTTGCCGTCAGCAAGCAAGAAGGTGACGTTCTGCGTGTATGGGTCAAAGCCTTCCATGTTGTCTTGTATGTTTGCTTGATTAAGAGTCGGTGATGTCGAAAAGCTTTGGTGGTTTTGGGTCTTGTTGATAATTGGGGGCACAGACTCTAGTGAAGAAGCTCGGGAGGATGTGCACGACAAAGAAGGATGTTGTTGTGAGATATAAAGATGATCAAAGCTCAAGGGGTAGGGGTAGAAGTAGAAGAGGGGGTGCTGTGAAATTATCTCGAATTGTCAGACAGTAAAGTCCAGACAATACCTGTTGAAGTGATTCAAGAGTTTGATGCGATAACAGTCGGGTGTGGCAGCGGTCGTGGCATTTTGGTTGACGACGGATCACAAAAGCCAAGACGAGGAGGGGAGAGGTTCTTTTCCCTTTCAGGACAATCACTAGCGAACATATTGTTAGCAGCAAAGAATAATGCAAATATATCAGATTCAGACGGAGCGGAGCATCACATCGACCAAGAAATGGGGGCATGCCAGGGTCGGCGGGGGTGAGGTTGGTCTTAGTATTGTTCCTGACTTTGGTGGCGTTGTTCCTTAGTATTGTTCCCGTTGTGAGGCTTGCTGCGAGGCTTGCCGCTAACCCCCTTTTGGTTCGATCGTAGGCTCAAGGATTGCCCCGTGCATATCTTGACAGGCCCTTGGAGGCTCGGCTCTGGTGCCTCAAACTTGACAGGTCCAGAGCCTCCTGTTTCTCAACGGCCTTCTTGAGATGGATGCTCGGTGTGCTATTTGCAGCTTTGCTCCGTGCACGCCAACTGCCGAGATCAATCCAAATCGGGGAAACCTCCGTTGCTAGAGGTCTCGATCGTCCTGCCGCCTCCCCGACAGCCCTGCAAGTGCAAGCCCTATCGGACATAGGCCAAGCCGATAGCTTTCAACCTCCTCTGTCTCTGTCTCGCAAGCTTCAGCCCTCTTCGATGAGATGCCATCTACCCGGTCATCACCAAGTCGGTTGAGAATCAAGGTTTTTCGTAATTCGCCTCTTTTTCTTGTCGCAATCACCCATTCGCTTCTTCCTCCCCGATCACCTCCCCGATCGCCTCCTATCTTGTCCGCCTCTCCCGCAGCTCCGGCATCCAGATCTCGTTTCAAGCCACCAGTCACTGTCACATCAACAATGTCAAACGCCTCTCCACAGGGGAGCCTCATGCATGACGCAGCGCGCGCGGCTCGCATGCATCACGGGGCCAGGCCCATCCCCTGTCCAATCTTTCGTACCAAGGCCTTTTTCAAATACCACTCACGCGCAAGTGATCTCGTCATCTTGGCAAACACTGCCGGAGTGATGCGCCCGCGCTCGACTGCCCGGCCAAGCATGAAGATGGCGTCACCAAGAGCTCTCTCTTCAGCTACTAGCGTGTAGAGCTGGTTGGCCACCACTGTAGGCGCTACAAGCAGCTCATCCACGTCCGGCACTGGGTGGCTCTGTGAACCTTCGATCACTCCGTCGGCCTTGTGAAGTGCCTCGCGTAGAATATTGGAATTTGATGTTAGCACATTCGCTAGCTGGGTCAGTTGCCCAGCTTCGGCTTGGAAGTTAGGTATAGTCGATAACATCGCCGTGCGTTGCGCTTGTAAGCCAGCCATGCTGGACTCATTTTGTTGACGACTGCGCATTCTGATTGCATGTAGGGTTTGAGCTAACTGCCGGAGGAGGGCATCCTTCTCGGGATTGGGGGGTATGGGAGGGGCAGCGACTGTCGTACTTGGCAATGCCAATTCCAGAGGCTCATCGAGCAAATCAGGAGGGGGAGGGGGGTTAGCAGGGGCAGGCGGTTGAGGAGGTCCCTGGTTCCATGCTGGGGGTTGTGGAGGTTGCTGGTATTGCTGCTGCGGCGGCGGCATCTGCCATTGTTGCTGTGGAGGGGTGTATAATTGGGCTTCGTTGATGTATGGAGGCTGGGTAATCCTTGTCGGCCCAGGAGGTGGCATATGATGAGCTTGATATTGTTCTGGAGGCCACGCAAGTCTTGGATCTTGTCCATTCGCGCCCGCAACCTGGGGTGGTAGAGGAGGGGCAGAATCGTACCGCGACATCCGATTAGACTGTGCAGGAGATTTGCCCGGGATGGGAGGCAGCGGTGGGCCAGTTTGATGAGGACTAGCTGGGGTAGGAGATGCATTCTGAGGGCCCTTGGGGGGTGGAGGAGGAGGGCGCGGCTGCTCTGGCGTATGCTGATCTTGAGTTGGTGGTTGAGATGTTGAGCTCATGCCTGGAGGCAGAGGCGGGACAGGGGGAGGTGTCGGTCCAGCTTGAGGAGGTTGTGGACGTGCTTGTTGTCTAGATATAACAGGAGGCTCTTTTGCAAAGATATCGGTCAAGATGGCAAGAAAGTCTTGAAGATTGGACTTCTATAGTTCGGGTCAGCAGCTGTGTCGTCTATCATGAGCTCAAGCAAGCTTGAAGGGGAACGTACATCCCAAAATTCAGCCCATCCCACAAGGTACGGGTGATATACGAGACCCTGGGGGTCAACATGTTGGCCTGGGCGGATCATCATAGTCTCGGTCGGCACAACGTAGATCATGGGTGGCTCTCGCGGGTATGCATGGGGGACCCATATCGAGACCGGGAAACGGTAGGTGGTTCCGCGGAAGTTGACGGGTAGGGTCCCCGAGAGATGAAGGAGCAGCGCATTGGCGCCGTGCGAGAAGGCTACTGAAGTCAGTTCCCGTATGCGACAGGTCGAGGGCTGGTGCAGAGCTGGCAAACATAGCTCTCGAAGCTCGCGTGCGCTGGAGGAGACGTACTGTGCACATCGGTCCGAGGGGATAGCGTGGGATATCGGGTAAGGGCTTGTGCTACATCGTTGTAGGCGCGATTCACGTCGTGATATTCCTGTAAAGTCGCGTCGAGTGTCAGCCCTTGGACTTGGCAGCCCGGTTATGAAGGTGGCTCAGGTCATGAGCGGGGGAGCAGGAGCTGCGAAGGGGGTAACAAACACTCGTGAGGACGCTGTAGAGCCAGTTCAGCACATGCTGCTGGACAGGCATCGTGACCCTGACCCTGGATTATCGTCGGCGCGTGGTGGTAGGGTTGTAGTTGAAGGGAAAGGGAGCTATTCACACCTGACCTTGGAGGTCGTCGTCCTTGTCGTCGGCCGTTGGTGCGTGCGTCCTGTTGGTGGTAGGACCAACCTACGTAATTGAGTACGTACCGTGCACCTTCCTAACTTGAACCGAATGGGCGGATAGTGGGGGTGGGGGTTGGAGTGCGGAGATGGAGATGCAAGCGTTGGACCAAGAGCTAGGTAGGGACCGTTTGATTATTATTTATCAATCTGAGGGCTAATCAAATACTAAACATAGAGTCTATACGAACTACTCGAGTTGTTAAGCTGGTTGTCTAGTTTCCAACTCTGAAGTTGGGCCTCTGGTGTGGTCAAGATGTGAAGCACCGCGAAATTGTCGACTTCCAAAAACATATGTGAACAAAACCTCAACTACGACGTGACACACAAGCAACCTTACTCAAATTTAAGCAAAAACACTTCAATATAAATTAAAGGGCATTAAGAGAGTCCAAAAGAAGAGATTGCGCAATAAACCCGGTGAAATGCTCATGCTCCGAGTTTATCGCAGCAAACTACAGGGTAGCGCTTTGGCTAAGAGGCGCTTTGTCTTAATGTCTCGCATGCAGGCTGCAGCATGTGAAAACCATTGAGCCTAAAAGCCGAACATCGCTTCCCATGCAATGATACTCTTCCGGCTTTCACTCTCGCCCAAACCTCAAAATCTGATTTGTAAAAAGTATGTCTTTGTCATCGGCCGAAGACGGAGTCACGCCACAACCTCCATGGGAACCGGCCCCGACCGGTCCGCGAAAACGAACGAGTCTCTTCTCCTAGTGTCGCATTTCTCAAAAGGTGGCTTGCTATGCTAGGAAAAAAAACCCATCAGGGTCTCGCGAACCAACCAGATCAAATGGTTCCATTTTTTTCTTCTCTCTGCTTTTCTTCAAACCTTGTCCACTCGACCGGACTGGCCAATCACCGTCTTAGCTGAACCGTTTCGCCGCCAAACTAGCACAGGCATAGAGAGAGTCATTTATTAATAAAAACTTCTGCAACTCGTAACCTTTTCCCCCCATATTGCGCCCCATCCCCCGCCCGTTTCTTTTTCTTTTTCTTCTCCTCCATCATACTACGAGCTTGGCTTTTTTACCAACTTCCCCAGACTTTTCCTCAGCCGGTCTGTTGTCTTTGTACTCTCCGGGAAGCGGCCCCACTCTTCCGACTCCGGGAACCGGATCTCCGGGTCTTTCTCTTCTCTACTTGTTTCGTCCTCGTACCCCCTCTTCTCTTCCTTGCAACTCGTTATTTTCACTCAGCGAAAGAGGCAGCCAGTCTCAAAAATGTTGCCTCCCATCCCAGCCCTCGCCGACTATGGCATCTCTCCTACTCATGGGTTTCTCCCCGATGTCCTACCTTTGACTCGCTTGCCGGATCCTTACTACAACAAGTGGGAGGCCATCGCTGCCAACCTTACGGCTCTCATCCTTAGCCGTAGGTTGCGTGGTGTCATCGACAGGTTGCCTGTTCTCTCCACCATCGGCCTCGAGCATGATGCCGAGTGGCGACGAGCCTATTCGCTCCTCGGCTTCATGGCCCACGGTTACATCTGGGGAGGCGATTCTCCAGCTGATCGTCTTCCGCCGTCCATCTCAGTACCGCTCCTCGAGATTTCAGAACATCTTGAAGTTCCTCCCGTTGCCACATATGCCGCCGTCTGTCTGTGGAACTTTAAGCCTCTCTTCGTTGACGAGGACATTGACAACCTCGAGAACCTCGCCACACTCACAACATTTACCGGCGGACTCGATGAATCATGGTTTTACCTCGTTTCGGTCGCCATTGAGGCCCGCGGAGCCCCAATTGTTCCTCTAATGCTAACGGCTATTGCGGCAGCTCGCCACGGCGATGCGGCTGCTGTGACACGTTGTCTGCGCACATTTGCAGAGCGTCTGACGGACTTGACAACCCTTCTCCAGAGGATGCACGAGAGTTGCGACCCTACAATCTTCTACCACCGAATTCGACCTTTCCTGGCTGGTAGCAAGAATATGGCCGAGGCCGGACTACCCCACGGTGTCATCTATGAAACTGGCTCCGGAAACGAGACATACCAACAATACAGCGGCGGTAGCAACGCTCAAAGCAGTTTGATCCAGTTCTTCGACATTATTCTCGGCATTGAGCACCGTCCTACCGGCGAGTCCCGTGATCCTTCTTCCGACACTGATCGTGGCCGATCTTCTCACCGACACAACTTCATCATGGAGATGAGACGATACATGCCTGGTCCTCACGCACAATTCCTCAACGACGTATCCCTCGTGGCCAACATCCGTGAGTTTGTCGAGGAAAACCAGTCCGATCGCCAGCTGTGTCTCGCATATGATGCTTGCCTGGCCATGCTTAGCGCATTCCGCGACAAGCACATCGCCATCGTCACGCGATACATCATCAACCCCTCCAAGCAAGTCCGCGCCCGAAGTCGGTCACGAAGCCCCGAGGCTACTCGTCAGAAGCTCAACCTCGCCATCGCATCGCGCAAGAACCAGCAGAATCAGAAGGGGACCGGCGGCACTGCTTTGATCCCCTTCTTGAAGCAGGCAAGAGATGAGACAGGAGAGCCTGCAGTCGAGGAGTGGACGAGGCGTTTCATGAAGAGGAAACTTCAGACCGAGGGCAAGAATGATTTCTTCTTGGGCAAGACACCTCAGGGACCTCTGAGCCTAGATAAGGAGGATGTAGAAGTCAAGGGTCTTGCTGGATCATGGACCATGGACGATAATGTCGGCGGTATTTGTCTTTACTAGACCTGTTTAGACTTTGTCTTAAAAAGAGCGTTGCGTGTCTTATATACATGGTTGGTTGTGCCACTAATACACAAGTTAAACAACACAGATAGAGTGCTTATGAATGATCAGTGGCTTGATGGACAAGTATTGAGCGTAAAACCTTGTATAAAGTAAAGTAAAGTAAATGTGACCCTGGTCTGCCAAGCAGACAGGTAATGGAAGTGGGATGCATGAATGTTTCAAAATCGCAGATATAGACGAACTCAATCAAACGTTTGAGCAAGCTTGTCAAATCTTTTTGTAGTCAGCTCAAAGGCCGACGAGAAGAATACTAAAAAGTATATACAGGAAAAACAAGAAGATGATCTATGTACAACAGGGCGGAACGCCAGGTTCAGGATGCCATGTCCTACAATGGACAAGCTTGCTCGTGAGATGACCCCCCTTACAAGAAAGCGCTTCAACTCATGAACCCCCCTCCCCTTCGTATCCAAAATCTAAAAGGATCTACCTCTTAGTTGGGGACGCACTGAGAGTAGTACTCGTTGTGCTGGACGCAGGTGCTGCCGGAAGCACAGGGGAGGTTACCATCGGGGTAGGCGGACTTGGAGCCACCGCACTGGTACCAGGCGGCGACGGCGGACTGAGCGGAGGCGGCAGCCGACTTGGTGGCCGAGGCCTTCGCGGTGGCCTGAGCAGTTTGTTTAGTCTTCTTGGGGACAGAGCAGCCAGATCGGGTCTTGGAGGCACCGACCTTGGTGGTCTTGGAAGTGGCAGGCTCCTGCACGGGAGCTTGGGTCTGCTGGGGCTGAGAAGCAGAGCTCTGGACTTGAGTCTGGACGTTAGAGGGCTGCTGCTGGACTTGGGTGGACTTCTGCTCAGTGGCGGGGGCCTGAGTTTTCTGGGTCTGGACGGCAGCCTTGGAGGTGGAGGCCTTGCTGCTGCTACCGCTACCGCTGCTGCTGCCGGAGGACGAGGTGTCGCCCGAGAAAGCAGGGAAGCTCGAGTCATCGTCGCGGGTGCAGCCGCTGATATCGGTGAGAGCCTTGGGGCACTGAACCTGCTCAAAGGTGAAGTCGGGGTTGTCGGCGTTCTCAAACCAGTCGAAACGCCAGTAGCAACCGTCCTTGAGGAGCTCGGGGAAGCTGTCACAGTCGCTGCGGGCAGAGATACCACCGTACTGAGCACCGCCGAGGCCGCTGCCGCCGAACTGGGAGGAGCAGCCGTCGAAGATACCGACACCACCACCGGGCATCTGGAGATCGAAGTGGTTCTCACCGAGGTCGCCTCCGGTGTTGGTGGACTGGACAACCATGGTCTTGCCCTTCACGGGACCAGTAGTGAAGGTAAGACTATCAAGTATGGTTAGTATCAAAAAGTGCCTATCAAGTATAAGTGGCACTCACGAATAGCAAGCGCAGCACCAGGTAGCCTCGGAGCCTCCAGAGAGCTTGGTGGCAGCGAAACCGTAGGCGAGGTTGTCGTTGACGGCCCAGGGAGAGTAGTTGGTGCAGGCGAAAGCAGAACCGCCATCACAACCGCTCTTGGCGTTGGCATCAGAGATGGGGTTGTCGTTCTTGTCACAGGTCAAGGCGGGAGCGCTGACAGAGGCCTTGTCGGCCCAAGAGCAAGAAGGCTTGCAGCAGTCCCAGTATCGAGTCGAGTGGCCGTTTCCAGAAGCGGCGCGCACGGCGAGAGGGCCGGCCAGGGCAATAAGAGTAGAGGATCGCATGGTTTCAAACAGCGGTTAATGAGAGACTGATAGTTGAAAGAGAGTGTGGTTTAAGAGAATGGTAGAAGAAAGAACGAAGACTGAATGAGAATGAAGTGCTCGAGTGTCCAAGCAACATCTGGAGATGCAGGTCGCCATCTTATATACTTTGCTCTAGACCAACACTCTAGACCAACCGTCCAGCAGGGTTAGACCTTTCTCCTGCGGCACCCGTCACAGAGTCCAAAGCATCATGAGCATATTCTTCGAAGTGGTCTGTCAGTTTAGAGCGACAGGCATGTTTGCTAGACGTCAGGGATCATGGAAGTCAAAGAACAAGAGCTGATGATCGTGCTATGTCACGACCCAGTGAGCATATTGGGGCGGACTAGGAAACGGAAGCAGATCCTCCACTAATAGGGCAACTCGGAGCTCGTCTGACGGGCCGGGGATGCGTGGGCTGGACCGCACGAGTGAGAAATGAAGGCCAGGAGGCTCTGGTTTCAGAACCAGTTGTGGGGATGTTCGGCCGTGGCTCCGAAATTGAGTCCCGATAAACAGGGATTGATCGGGGTACGACGGGGGTTTCGAAAGTCAGATTATTCGATCCAGACAGGTTTGCCGAGACTAGCAGCGGTGACAGAGCTGCACGATACAGGTGAGCAATGAGAATCGTGCCGTTTGCCGTGGCCGTTGAGTTGAGATGAGATGAACCCTGCTTCTTCTAGAATCCCATGGCGGTTAGCGCTGGATCGCAGTCGTACCCGCGCGGAGCTTTGCTCTCGGATGGTACTCTGGCATGTCACTCTGGAGCTGTACCGACTGGGGAAACAGCTTGAAGAAGAGTTTCATATGAACAAGAGGACGCTTAACACGGCAGAGCGTGCCGATGGTCTGCGTGCCGATAGCCCGTAGTTGTGTTGTATATTGAGGTTGCGATAACTACCAACCAAGCATTGACGTGAATGCATACGATGCGACCAAGTGCCGGCGATTGAGTGACGGGCCATCTCGCGCGTATCCCCTTTCCCCCTATATCTCATGTTAATTAGCTCGTCGCCGCTCGCCTGCATCCCAAGCCTTTCCTCGTTGGTTCCTTGAGAGGGAATGAGCTGATTTCCCAAAGGAGCGGCTTACAAAAAGCATGGATGTTACTCCATTGGGACCAGCCGGGGCGAGATGGAGTTTTGGGAAATCTAGGTGCCTAAGATGTAAGGCGAAAAGAATGCGCCACGAATAGCTGAGCTCCAGCCACAGACTGCTTACTCATCAATGTGGCGCTTTCCGATTTCAAAGCTGTTTCTCCTGACGGCAAGGTCTAAGCCTATTTAGGATTAGCTCTTTTCCGGCGCGTCTCGTCGCCTCAACCTGAGGCTGCTCGACTGCTCAAGGTTCGGCTTCACGCAAATTCATCACCTCTCCACCACGCCTCCCTCATCTTGCGCCTCCGCATCTCTCGCTTCATCGCCTACCCCGGAGAGCGTCATCGAACCATCGAATTAATCGCCGGATGACCACGGGGTGCTTCAGGCGCCAGGTCCCCAACTGACCGCCCTGACATTCGCCATCGCATTCGCCAGCGCTCGCTGAATAGTCTTTGTTCTCTGCGCTTCATCGCCGGAGCAACCGAATCTTTGTCGCCGGATCGCAATATCAACGAATAGATATCCATAGCCAGGGGCATTACCGACATCATGGCTGACTACGAGGAGGAACTTTCCGATTATGACAACTATGACGACCAGGAGGAGGGCATCACCCCCGAGGATTGCTGGACCGTCATTTCATCCTTCTTCGAATCCAAGGGTCTCGCATCGCAGCAGACAGACTCTTTCGACGAGTTTACGCAAACGACCATTCAGGATCTCGTCAATGAGTACTCTGTCATCTCCCTAGACCAACCTAATCCTCCCTCGCCTCCTGGAGTTTCGATCGCCTTGCGCCGATATGAAATCAAGTTCGGCAGTGTCATGGTCTCGCGACCGACCATTAGCGAGACTGACGGAACCGTTACTTCACTGCTACCTTACGAATGCCGTGACCGAAACCTGACTTACGCGAGTCCCCTCTATATTAAGATTACCAAGAAGGTGTCCGTGGCTGTCGAGAAGGAGGTGCCTCTGCATGAGATGGACGATGATCAGCAGGCAGAGTACAAGCGAACTGGTGAAAACCCCACCAAGCTTGTCTGGGAGCTCGAAGAGAGTGGCGACGATGATGGAAAGGCCGACGACAGTTGGAAGGATATGGTCTTTGTCGGCAAGCTTCCTATCATGGTCAAGTCCAAGATCTGTCACTTGAGCAGCGAGCACGATGATAACCTCTTCCTCGTCAACGAGTGTCCATATGATCAGGGTGGATACTTTGTCATCAACGGCAGTGAAAAGGTACTCATCGCCCAGGAACGATCTGCTGCCAACATCGTCCAAGTCTTCAAGAAGGCTCAGCCTAGTCCTTACACATACACTGCCGAGATTCGAAGTGCGCTCGAGAAGGGTTCGCGTCTTATCTCCAGTATGATGTTGAAGCTCTATGGTAAGGGAGACTCTGCACGAGGAGGTTTCGGTCAGACTATTCACACTACTCTGCCATTCGTCAAGGCAGATCTTCCTGTTGCTATCGTCTTCCGAGCTCTTGGTGTTGTCTCTGATGAGGATATTCTCAACCATATCTGCTACGATCGAACCGATAGTCAGATGCTTGAGATGCTGCGTCCCTGTATCGAGGAGGCCTTCTGTGTTCAGGATCGAGAGGTTGCGCTCGACTTTATCGGAAAGCGTGGAAACCGTGACCAGGCCGGTCTCGGCCGCGAGAAGCGTGTCCGAGTCGCCAAGGACATTCTCCAGAAGGAGACCCTGCCTCACATTTCCCAGTCGGAGGGTAGTGAGACCCGAAAGGCTTTCTTCCTAGGTTACATGGTGCATAAGCTTCTGCAGTGCGCTCTGGGTCGTCGTGAGCCCGACGATCGTGATCACTTCGGAAAGAAGCGTTTGGATCTTGCTGGTCCTCTGCTGGCGAAGCTTTTCCGTGGTATTGTGCGAAGGATGAACACGGAACTTTCCAACTATCTCAAGCGATGTGTTGAAGGCAACAGGCACTTCAATTTGGCTGTCGGTATCAAGCCCGGAACTCTGTCCAACGGTTTGAAGTACTCGCTGGCTACCGGAAACTGGGGAGACCAGAAGAAGGCTGCAAGCTCTACTGCTGGTGTCTCGCAGGTGTTGAACAGATACACCTTTGCATCCACTCTTTCGCATTTGCGACGAACCAACACCCCTATTGGACGAGATGGAAAACTCGCCAAGCCCCGTCAGCTACACAACACCCATTGGGGTCTGGTCTGTCCAGCTGAGACGCCCGAGGGTCAAGCTTGTGGTCTGGTCAAGAACTTGTCTCTGATGTGTTACGTCAGTGTCGGCTCTCCCTCCGAACCTCTGATTGAGTTCATGATCAACCGAGGTATGGAAGTCGTCGAAGAGTACGAACCCCTGAGATACCCCCATGCCACCAAGATTTTCGTCAACGGTGTCTGGTGCGGTGTTCACTCAGACCCCAAGCATCTCGTCAGTCAGGTCCTGGACACACGACGAAAGTCGTACTTGCAGTACGAGGTGTCACTTGTTCGTGACATTCGAGACCGAGAGTTCAAGGTCTTCTCCGACGCTGGCCGAGTCATGAGGCCGGTCTTTACGGTTCAGCAGGAGGACGACCATGAGTCTGGTATTGCCAAGGGAGCTCTGGTTCTGACCAAGGACCTTGTCAACAAGCTTGCCAAGGAGCAGGCGGAGCCACCAGAGGACCCATCACAGAAGATTGGATGGGAGGGTCTGATCCGAGCCGGAACTATCGAGTACCTCGATGCTGAGGAAGAGGAGACGGCTATGATTTGCATGACTCCTGAGGATCTTGACCTCTACCGAATGCAAAAGGCCGGTTACGTCGTAGATGAGGATAACACAGACGACCCCAACAGGAGATTGAAGACTAAGACGAACCCCACAACTCACATGTACACTCATTGTGAGATTCACCCCAGTATGATTCTTGGCATTTGCGCCAGTATCATTCCCTTCCCTGATCACAACCAGGTATGTACTCTTGATTCACAGTGATGTCAACACAACTAACAGTATCTAGTCACCCCGTAACACCTACCAATCTGCCATGGGTAAACAGGCCATGGGTTTCTTCCTGACAAACTACTCGAGACGTATGGATACCATGGCCAACATTCTTTACTACCCACAAAAACCCTTGGCTACGACACGATCCATGGAGTTCCTCAAGTTCCGTGAACTGCCGGCCGGTCAGAACGCCATCGTCGCTATCGCTTGCTACTCTGGTTACAACCAGGAAGATTCCGTCATTATGAACCAGAGTAGTATCGATCGAGGCTTGTTCCGCAGTCTGTTCTTCAGATCTTACTCCGATCAGGAGAAGAAGGTCGGTCTGAACTACACGGAAGTGTTTGAGAAGCCCTTCCAGCAGTCTACACTTCGCATGAAGCACGGTACCTACGACAAGTTGGACGAGGATGGTATCGTGGCTCCAGGTGTGCGAGTGTCAGGTGAAGATATCATCATTGGCAAAACTGCGCCGATTGATCAAGAGAACCAGGATCTCGGTACCAGGACAACAGTGCACCAGCGTCGTGATATCTCCACGCCGCTGCGAAGCACTGAGAACGGTATCGTTGACTCGGTCATTGTGACTGTCAATGCCGACAACGTCAAGTATGTCAAGGTCCGTGTGAGAACGACCAAGATTCCCCAGATTGGTGACAAGTTCGCCTCTCGTCACGGACAGAAGGGTACCATTGGTGTTACCTACAGACAGGAGGATATGCCATTCTCCAGGGAGGGTGTGACACCAGACATTATTATTAACCCCCACGCCATTCCGTCGCGAATGACAATTGCCCATTTGATTGAATGCCTCCTCAGTAAGGTGTCAACGCTGGAAGGCATGGAGGGTGATGCAACACCTTTCACCGATGTCACTGTCGACTCCGTTTCGGAGCTGCTCCGAAAGCATGGCTACCAGTCTCGAGGTTTCGAGATCATGTACAACGGCCATACAGGACGCAAGCTTCGAGCGCAGGTGTTCTTCGGACCTACGTACTACCAGCGACTTCGTCACATGGTGGACGACAAGATCCACGCCCGAGCTCGTGGTCCCGTTCAAATCATGACTCGACAGCCCGTCGAAGGTCGTGCTCGAGATGGTGGTCTGCGATTCGGAGAGATGGAACGTGATTGTATGATTGCCCACGGAGCAGCCGCCTTCCTCAAGGAGCGTCTGTTTGAAGTTTCGGATGCTTTCCGAGTCCACGTCTGCGAAGTCTGTGGACTTATGACACCGATTGCGTAAGTCTTGTAACCCTCAATATTGATGAACTAAAGCTAACATGATATAGCAACCTTTCCAAGCAGTCGTTCGAATGCAGACCTTGCAAGAACAAGACAAAGATTGCACAGATCCATATCCCTTACGCTGCCAAGTTGCTCTTCCAGGAGCTGCAGTCGATGAACATTGCGGCAAGAATGTTTACCAGCCGCTCTGGAGTTTCAATTCGTTAAGTGAGATTGATTGGAAGGGCGTTTTCGAAAAAGGAAAAAAAGAGATTGAGGCTACACATGGATATCTAACTAGAATGGAGAAGCCTGAGCGGCAGCCGAGGCGGATTGCCAATACCAACCGTCCTTGCCGGTATAGCCAGTTAACGCTTTGTAATGTTGTGACGGGGGGGTTTGGCCATGTACAAAACTAGCACGTCGTTCAAGATTAGGATAGTACAATATCAAAATGCTTTATTGCGAACACGTTTGAAGTTCGAAACGCAATGTCTTGGAGGGGAGGGTATCTTTTGGTCTACAATATGTTGTCTGTCATGATGCTTATGTTATCGATTCGGTAAACCCTTTTCTGCGGCTGCTATCGAGTCATGCACCGTCTGTTCCCGCTTGTACTCTTCCTCTAGCTGCCTCTGCATATCAAAGTCCAGCTGTCGTTCACGCTTGACTCTCTGTTGTTCCATATCTCGGACTACGCCCTCGTGCATGGCCTGTTATGTAGGTTAGTTTCGGGATCTTCGGGTTTAACGGTCGAGAAGCGGTCGTTTGGGGTCAATTGACTCGCAGGGAAGACGTACATCCTTCTCAAACTTTTGCTGGAAGTGGACGATGACAACGGTGCCGGCCGCGAGCAGCGACGTGGCCGCCAGCGTCAGCTTGGAGGCGCGGGACATGGCGCCGGGCCGTTGTGAGACGGATTGAGTCTTTGGGGTTGCAAACGGGGGCGGAAGTAGTATTCGATCGATCGGGTATGAGATTGGGTCGGATAGAATGTCTGGCGGCCGAATTGGCTCGTCGGAGGGCGAATAAGTCGACGTTTTAAAAGCCCGAGAAAAAGAAAGATGATTATCGTGAAGCCCGAGAAGAAGGGACTTGTCAGCCCATGACGTGAAAGCGCATGGCGGCGGCACCGCGGCTACAGACGCCATGCATGCTGCGCTAAGGCGCTAACCGGGGTACTTTCATCCGCTGTAACTGCCTGCTGGTGTTGGTGTGGTGCAGCGCTGAGAAACGCGCCTAAGGTACCTGGCGGTACTTGGCAGTCCAGTCCGACAAGGCAGCTGGGGGCACGGCGGGCACCTGCCCAAGCTCAGACGTAATCCTCCTTGGAGGTACCTGGGTCAAGCCAACTCCAATCCACTCCAACCTTAACATCAACAGCTTCCATCGCAAACCGCATCGACCTTCTCATCTCCTCCGCACCGACCTCGCATACATACTACTCGATCTTCCTTTCGCGTACCTTTCTCCTATAGCATCATGGTTAGCTTGTCGGCTTCGCACCGCATGGCATTTCGCTAACCCGCCTTGGTAGTCTGCCCAGAACTCGGCCGGCATTCAGACTCTCCTCGACGTATGTTTGGGTTCTGTTGGGTGATCATGGTCGTGAAGCTGATTCGTGTTTATTAGGCTGAGCGAGAAGCCTCCAAGATTGTTCAGAAGGGTAAGCTTTAAACTTCCTGTCTGTTGTATAACCTCTGCTAACAACGATAACAGCCCGAGAGTGTAAGCTATTCCGACGCCTTCTACGATCCCACGACGAGTCCATCTAACACGTATCGCCATCTAGTCCGAACCAAGCGCGTTCGAGAGGCTCGCGATGAGGCCAAGCGAGAGATAGCCGAGTACAAGGACAACAAGGAGGACGAGTACAAGAAGTTCGAGGCCGAGGTACATACATCCTACACCGTCCCCGACCGTGTCGAGATAGCTGACCGACCATGTGCAGCACAGCAAGGGTAACCAGCAGGCCGAGGACGAGGCCAACAAGGAGGCCGACGCTCAGATCAAGAACATCCAGGAGGCTGGTAAGAAGGGACAGGCCCAGGTCGTCAAGAACCTGCTCAACGCCGTCTTTGAGGTCCAGCCTGTTGCCCCCACCAAGGCCTGAATGAAATGGCGATGTTTGATGGGGGAAATGGCGAGAGCGATACACCCGGTCCCGTTGGCTTCGTGATTTGCACATGATAGAGGAGGAGGATTGTTACAAGAGAGCAAGGCCATATTGGTCACCCTGCGGCGGCGTCCCATCGAGGACGCCTTTTTGATTATATTAAGTTTACTGAACAAACTCGACTAGAGTGCTCAACATATCCCTCAGATCCTGGTTCTCCTCCGCCGTGTCAAGTCCATCCAGCTGCTCCTTTAGCGTCGCGCCGATGACGGATACCTTTTCATCGCGCTCAGCCAGGAGCTGTCTAATCTTGCGTGCTGCACCCGTGTCTTCTGCCACCAACCAAGCCAAGACGACGTCAATAGTCTGCAGAGTGAAAAGCCCGGCGTCGATCCTCCGAGATAGCCACTCAATCTCGGCTGTTTCACGATCCTCCTTGGATGTCACAGCCCTTTCAGCCTCGTTTTGCTGCTCAGCTAATGAGATCCGAGCGACGTAATCTCTCCGGAACTTAATGAGCTTTGATATCTTCTCATAGTCCTTTTCCACAAACTTTGCTAGCGTCCGTATCCGCTCTGCAGAGTTGGATGGTAGGAGACGTAGCATGGATGCGAAGATCTCGACGAGGTGCTCTGCCAGACGATGATCGTTTGTCTTCATGAAGAGCGTGAAGAGAGTCTTGAGACCAGCAGCTTCAACAATCTTCTGGCAGACTTCTGTGCCAGCGTTACCTCCCGCCGCGTGGTTCAGGAGTCGCAGTGCTGGAGGTTTGCTCTTCTTTCCCTCCTTGAGCATGATGAGACATAGCTCAACTCCCTCGGCTTCGATGAACTTGGCCTTGCCTGAAACTTCGTCCACGAGAGATGTCAAGGATGCAAATACGTTCTCCATGTATTCCTCCTCCTCTCCTCCCTTGTCTGGGTCGCGTCTTCGATAGGGGGCTGCGAGTTGGAGGAGTAGATCGATGGCATCGAGACGGATGAGTTCTGAGCGGTTGGCGACGGCCATTTGAGCAAGGATAGCAAGAATCTCGGCCGCGTACTGCTTGTTTTGAGAGACTAGGGTCTCCTTTCGCTGGATGCGCTGGAGCAACCACTGTAGGAGCTTCTCATCCTGGCCGACGCGCTCAGTGACAGATTGCTTCGAGCACAGGTTCTCAATCACGCCGAGGGCGTGGTAGATGCCGCTCCGGTCCGACTCGTCGTCTTCGTTTAGGCGGGAGAAGTTGGACACCAAAAGACCAAGGACATCTGCCTCCATCATGGCATCTACCAGGCCATTCCATTGTTCGTCCTCGGCATCAACATCCTCGTCTGTCAACTCGCCCAGGATCTCAATAGCATCGATGGCAATGTCTGTGTTCTCGTGCGCCAGCAGGCTGACCAGACTGGCGACGCATCCCGTCTTGACAAACTCGGGGTATAGCTCAGGGTGCTCGGAGAGAAGGGAGAGGCCCTTGATGTCGGCGTCGAGATCAGCTTCACTGCTGATGAACTTTTGCGGCTCGTCCTCAAACTTGGCACGAAGTTCGGCGTTCTTGTTGATGCGCTTCTCAAAGTTGAGCGCTGTCTTGCGCAGCCAGGCTGCATCGATCTTCTCGGGTGCCGCGCCAGCGTCGGCCTCGTCTACGTAGTCGAGGATCTGTTCTTCTTGTTGTGTGATTCCTCCTCCAAAGAAACGACCCTCGTCATCGTCTGGAGGCAGCTCAGGGCCAAAGTCTTCATCGTCACCGGGAGGTAACGCTGGTCCTGCCTCTGTATCGTCGTCGTCCTGTGGCGCATCGTCGACTCGGGCGTGTCGGTTTGAGCTGTCGGCGTTGAGCTTTGCAGACTTGTAGATTTCATCTGTGGACAAATCATGTTAGCAACACGCGTTCCGCCACTCCACGATTTTAAGGAAAGCAGAAAAATCATCAACTTACTTGGATCTCGAATGGGATCAAGTTTGCGCTTCCCTGAAATGCCTGAGCTCTAGAAGCTGGTTAGTGTATGAAATGGATGGAAAGAGCTTCCTTTAAACATACCTTGAAGATATCGTCGACGCTCGCCATGATTACAAAGATAACCTGGCGCAAATTTCTTTGTCAGTGAGAAGCAAAGACAAATAATGCACTGTTCGCGATCGTGGGATGAGGCGACGCGCTGATGCTTCAAAGCTGTGCCAAGCTCAGCCTGCATCTTATGACCCCGATTGATGCATTCCAAGTCGGTTAAAGGCAATGCAAAAGACCCGGAGTAAAGAATGCACAGCTAATCCAAAAGAGGCAAGGGCTGATACATTCCGCACAGTGCTCCCGGCGAACTCGCTCGCAGCCAGTCATCAGCCGATACTTGACCGAAGCGCACAGACAAGTACCTCCTTTTTCGAAACGCCAGCCTTGCAGCCCAGGCTAAACTGAAATCGGCCGAGACATTCACTGGCTGTCACAAGTTGGAGAGAGGGGAGTCACGGCCATGTACCGATACACTTCAACCACCAACCACAGATGCAGGTACGGCTCCTCCCTCCCCTGACATGGATGGGCTATATGGATTGGTCTTTACTGCGTTTCGTTCCGTCTGAGACCAGTTTGTCCATGCTGCATCTGCATCTTCTCCTCGACATCCATCATATCCGGACGACGACGTACGCTGCTGCATTCCAACGACGACGAGCGACGCGGACACCATGCGCCGCTGCGATTGAGACCCATCCCCATCGAATACTTGCACAACCGAGAGACCAGGACCCCTTCTGAACCCCCCCTGTACCGACAGCCCAAGTCACTCCGCCGTACTGAAAGCGGGCCTGCCATTAGCCCACGGTCCACGCTCGACCGCCTCAAAAGTCTCCACGACTAACTTACCACCACCACTGGGACGGGGGCTTCCACTAGCTGTCCCCTAGTCGCCAGTCAATCAACCCACCGATTCGAGCTCGTTGGCCGACTGATAGACGGGAAAGGGGGGAAATTGTTCGCTTGGGATTGGATCCAGTCGCATCGCCGGATCCGACTCGGGGCTTTTGAAAGAGGATGCCCGACGGCCAGATCTCGTCTTCTCACTCTCGCCATCAACATCACCAGTCCACCGCGTCAACGTCGTCCCGCTCATCTGTTGCCGTGGCTGCAGTTGCTGTCGCAATCTCGCCGTCGTGGCTTCGATCTACCACCTCCACCTCCACTGACTCGCGACACCAGCATCAGCATCGGCAATATCACGACCCCTCGAGGCCTGCGCCCTCGTTTTCGCCCTCGCTAAACGCGCCGCAGTCTCACGTACCCGCGACTGCACGCCTTCCCCGGACTTCGTCGCTCCTCCCGCCGCCTCACATCACACCCGCTTCGAGATCCAGTCCTCACGAGCAGTCGAATCATCTTTCACCAGTTTCTGCTGGACACGAAGTCCCCCACAACGCTGCCGAAAGCTCGTGGCTTCTCAACCGCTGGTCGACTTCGACTGTGTCTAGCCGTGCCTCGGCTGTACCTCACCGCGCGCCCGCTTCTCGATTCGGTAGTCGCTCCAGTATCGATGCGACGAGCCCCAGTAGCCGTTCTTCACCGTCATCCAAGCCATCGCCCCGGAAATTACAGAAGAATCGACGACCTAGCGCTTCATCCGTCAACGCCGACGTTTCCGTCCCTAAACCTCCAGAACAGAGCGTTCAGCTACCGCAAGCGCTCCCACCAATTGTCACTTTATCACCTTTAGAGCCTCCTGCGCTCAGCGAACTCCTCGCGGTTAAATCCAAAGGGACTGGCCCTGGTTCACCTGAACCTGGGCGATCGACCATCGCCCGCGAGAGTCAGTCCCTGGTAAGCCCTGGAACGACCGACTCTCCATTCCAGTCTGTGACATCGACACCAGCAAGTGCGCGCTCTATGGCTTCATTTAGACCCGCCATGCCTTACGACCAGGACCACGAGGCATATGCGCCTCACCGAGGCCATTCTCGGAGCCGCTCTGGGAAGAGCAGCCATGATAAAGGACGTGGACCAAAGCCTCCGTCGCAGAAGGCAATGCTGTCCCGTGCTTTGCAAAAAGGCCAACACTGCAGTTCAGCTAGATAATGCGCAGAATTTTGAAGGCGCCCGGGAGGCGTATGCGGAGGCTTGTGATCTTTTGCAGCAAGTGCTGCAGAAGACGACAGCAGATGAAGATAAACGCAAGCTTGAAGCCATTGTAAGTTGGTCGGCTGTAGGCTTAAACAAGTACTGACACGGATTAGCGACGAACTTACACGAGCCGTATTGAAGAATTGGATCAAATGACTCCCTGGCAGCCAGAGGAAGAGTCTAAGGCCCTGCCAGCTCGCCCTGAGAGCATGGCACAGCACTCGGAATCCGAATCTGTACTGAATCTTGATGAGGATGACGACAACGACGCGACGCTTTTCGAAACATCAACTATCACGAGAGTTATTAGAGATGACAGCCGTAGTCCTCAACCGCCATATCCATATCCAGCTTACTCACCACCCCAACAAGAGGATGGTGGATATAGAAGGAGGAGCATACAAAAACCGAAGCCGATAGTCACCACTCTTACACCGGATACTGGACTCCTTCAGTCTTCCTTCTCGCGGTCCCCTATCCGGCTCCGGACGCCTGACCACCTCCTTTTGCAAAGGTCCGCAGACCCATACATGCCAGCTCCGTTGTCACCACGCCGCCCGATGTCACCTGTCAAACCGGAAGCAGACGAAATGGATGAGCCTTTTCGATCTGATTTCTCCATGGTCCCAGATGCTCCAGTCAACCCTCCAGTCGAAAACGCGGTACCTCAAACTCATTTCCGAGACGACAGTTTGAACTCGTGGCTTGACCCTATCGATGAGTCTGGAGGCTCAACTTCTTCCTCTGTTCACTCTCGCACATCTTCGCTTGGTTTTAGGAGAAAGCACATTCGGGCTGTTAGCGGTGAAACCGAGGCTGAATTCGACACTGCACTGGACGCAGCTATTGAAGCGGCATATGATGACGGCTATGAGCCGATGAGCCCAATGGATTATGGACGACGACCATCGGCTGAAGCGAGCGAGGAAGCAGTTGTTAATGCCTTGCGCAAAGTTGAACTGGCGCGCCAGCGGGTTCGAGAGATGGAGGAAGAAGAGTACGGAATGGCCCTGGAGATGGGACGACGAGCACAGCAACAACAGCAGCAGCAGCAATCATTCCCCTCGGATAATCATGGTATGTCTCAGGATTTCTACGACGATAATTCATCAGACGAAGAAGAGAGGATACTGGAAGAAATCACCCGCGACTATGGCCTCGGGCCGTATGTTGCAAGTCAGCGACAGCAACAAGTTCCTCGCGAATCCGATTCAAGCGGTGTCACGTCGCGCACCTGGCATAGTTCACAGGGGTCGAACCCTCCCACGGCAGCGACCTCATTGTCTACGGTTACGGAACTGCCACCAGCGTTCACAAATATCTCGCAGGGACCTGCTGCACCACCTCCAACACAGTCTCTTCCTGAGCTGCCCCAAAGGCCCGGCTCATCCGCCCAGAGTGTGCGGAATCGCCGCATGTCTGGACAGAATGCTAAGCAGCTCAAGATCGAGACGTCTAAGCTGGTGGCTCCCCTCCAGAACCACCCCGAGGATCTGGCACAGGCCAAGTCTGCTCCTATGGATGGCCAGGAGTCAAACTTTCCCGCTGATACGGGTATGAGGGTGACGAGCGCGCCTCATAGACCTTCATCACCCCCCTTATTCGAGGCCAGTCCTACCGATGTGTCGGCAACCAAACCCACACCTTTCGGCCAAGTGGGACAGGCTGAGGGAGATGAAGCCGCCCCGGCACAACATTCTGGATCTCCATCCGCGACGCGATTGAGGAAGAACTTTTCTTCGTCGAGTTTGAGAAGCATGAAGAGTCGTAACATGTCGGTCACCAACCTTGAGGATGGCTCAGATATGTCTCCTGGAACCCCAGGAAGCAATCCTTTTGGTAGTCTTCATGC
Organism: Fusarium oligoseptatum; assembly: GCA_003946995.1. Taxonomy (NCBI): domain Eukaryota; kingdom Fungi; phylum Ascomycota; class Sordariomycetes; order Hypocreales; family Nectriaceae; genus Fusarium; species Fusarium oligoseptatum. The sequence continues at coordinate 208,536 of NKCK01000002.1, forward strand.
TCCCTCTGTCCCGGCACTCCCTACGCCTCTCACCACCACGTTCCGAGAACGGTCAGACACTAATGCTGCTGGATTCTCTCTGTTCGACGATCATTTTTACTCCCCGACGAGCCCTGGTTCACCAAACGAGCTATACCCGGATCCGCCTGTCCCTCTTGAGCCATGCCCAACGGACTACATGCTGCGACCCTTCTGGCTGATGCGATGTCTCTATCAAACTCTGGCCCATCCGCGGGGTGGTTACCTCAGCCACAGGCTCTTCGTACCAAGGGATGTGTGGCGAGTAAAGGGGGTAAAGCTCAAGAATATCGAGGAGAAGGTAGCAAACTGCGATTTCCTCACAGCTGCTCTCCTCAAGATCGAGAGGGTGGACACGTGCGATGCTGATGCAGTGCTCGAAGAAATGCAGTCTCTGGAGGGTATTCTAGAGCAAGTTCAGACCGCTCTAAGCCGCAAGCTTGGCAACGAGGTTGGCGTACAGAGCTCTAGCACCTTGTTCAAGGATGCGACAAATGGAGATGACAGCACAGCACCTGGCGTGCCACGATCTTCTAGCGTTTCAGGGAAATCATCATTCTCTTGGCGGCGTCTTCGTTCCAAGAACTCGGCGGTTGGGCTTGGTAGCTCATACACAAATCGCCTGGTGGCAACAGACACGGGCAAGGATGTGCCAAGCATCGCCAGCTTGCCCATGACACCTAACCCGACGAGTCGCCCGGCTAAGAGGGATCTGACACAAGCACAATTTACGGGTCCGAATGCGATGTACATGAGCTCGCTCGCTCGCCTCTTTGACGCGGCCCAGGCTATTGGTAAGTGGATTGACTTATTGGAAACACCAGCATATGCTAACGGCTACATAGATCAAATCGCAAGACAAGTAGAAGATCCTGGGTTGCGACACGCCGACAAGACACAGGTCGGGCTTGAGTTGTGCACGCGACACGCTGCAGAGTTCTTTGGGTTCTACGTGTGCCGGTTTGTCCTGGCAGATCTGGGGTTGCTACTAGACAAGTTCATTAAGCGTGGTAGCGAATGGGTTCTCACATGAGGCGAATAAAGAGATGGATGGGTTATGCAAGGAGTTGGACGAGGTGCATGGAGGCATTACGCATTCGTTTTTGAACCAGGCGGAGTACTTAGAAGTTACTATGTATCCCACATGGTGGGAAAGGCTCGATACCCAAGCGATATACATGTTTCGGTTTGTTGAAGTGGTTATGCTTTGGATCCCTGATGGTGAGCATTAATGAGTTTTCGGTTCGAGTGAAGCGAGTTTCTGACTATTCCAACCGAGAGCTTATCATACGAGGTGAACGAAAGACCTTATTTGACCTACTATTTGTTGCATCTCTTTGTTCTACTGGCTTATATCAAGAGTATTAAGTTTCGTCGTGTTTCAACAAAGGAGCTGATACAACCCTGGCGCCTAGGAAAATTGATAAAGTGTATTTCCCAGTCAGGAATAGCGTCTTTGATCCCCAGGTCCACCGTTTAACTGAATAAAGCCAAGTGGGATGAATTTGAAAGGTACGTACCTCCACCAAACCGGAAGGATTTCGTGCATCATGGGGAAAAAAGTCGAAGACGATTAAATGCACCTTTGACCTTCAATTGTCGACCAATTCACCCGCCGCCGTCAACTGCCGCCTCTGCCCGCGGACCGGCTTCGACGACACTTACCGAACGCTTCGCCAAATGTGCCCGGGAAAAGTCTAGATGAGCCTGGCTTGGAGCGCTGGCCGCGCCTGGAGTCGGCAATGTCTCTCGCAAGCTAGACGGCCGTGGTCTACCCAGCTCCTCCTCTCGAAAACCCTCCCGAGAATACCGTTCCGAGCGTACGCTGCTGCCCCCGCCGCGGCAAAGACTCCGCCTTCTGAGCTCGATGCTCGCATCGCTGCCATCCCGATCGAGCGGTATCGCAACTTTTGCATCGTTGCGCATATTGACCATGGCAAGAGTACGCTGAGCGATCGGTTGTTGGAGTATACGGGTACGATATCGGCTAGCGATGCGAATAAGCAGATTCTGGATAAGCTTGATGTAGAGAGGGAGCGTGGTATTACTGTCAAGGCGCAGACTTGTACCATGATTCATAACCACGAGGGCGAGGATTACCTTTTACATCTTGTCGATACCCCCGGCCACGTCGATTTCCGAGCCGAAGTTACTCGATCGTATGCCAGTTGTGGTGGTGCCTTGCTACTTGTCGATGCGACGCAGGGTATTCAGGCGCAGACTGTGTCCAACTTTCACCTTGCCTTTGCGCAGGACCTCGCCCTGGTTCCTGTGGTCAACAAGATCGATATGCCGGCTGCAGATATACCCCGTGTACTTGAGCAGATGCAGAACAGTTTTGAGTTGGATCCTAAGGAGGCTATCATGTTGAGCGCAAAGACGGGCAAGGGTGTGCCGAATGTGCTGCCTGCTGTCATTGAGCGGATTCCCCATCCTGTGGGTGACGAGAAGAAGCCATTGAAGATGCTGCTGGTGGATTCGTGGTACGACAACTTCCGTGGTGTCGTGTTGCTGGTGAGACTGTTCGATGGTACCATCAAGACTGGCGACAACGTTGTGTCTCTTGGTACTGGCATGAAGTATACGGTTGGCCAAGTAGGTATTCAATATCCCCATGCCACGCCGCAAAAGGTCCTCCGAGCTGGTCAAGTCGGATACGTCTACTTCAACCCCGGCATGAAGAAGATCCAGGACGCCAAGCTCGGCGATACCTTTACCTTTGTCGGCGCCGAAGAAGAGGTTGAGCCCTGTCCTGGCTTCGAGGAGCCCAAGCCAATGGTGTTTGTCGCTGCTTTCCCCACGGACCAGAGCGACTACAGCCGATTAGCGGACAGCATCAACCAGCTCGTTCTCAATGACCGTAGCGTTACGCTGCAGAAGGACTTTTCCGAGGCGTTGGGATCGGGTTGGCGTTTGGGATTTCTGGGGAGTTTGCATTGTTCCGTGTTTCAGGACCGCCTGAGGCAGGAGCATGGGAAAAGTGTCATCCTCACGGAACCGACTGTGCCGTCCAAAATCATCTGGCCTGATGGGTCTGAGGAGGTTGTGCAGAATCCAGCCTTGTTCCCTGATGTGAGCCATCCCCGGATCAGGGGTGCTCAGCTATTTGAACCGTAAGTCAAACATTACCTTTACCTAGGCTTGTTCCTAATCTTGATTCGAATGCAGTTTTGTCACGGCTACTATTACGATGCCCGAGGAGTATCTCGGCCGAGTCATTGAGTTGTGCGAGGCTAATCGTGGAGAACAAAAGAGCCTCGAGTTCTTTCACACGACGCAGGTTATTCTGCAGTATGAGATCCCGGCAGCTCAGCTAGTTGATGATCTTTTTGGAAAGTTGAAGAGTGCAACGTATGTTTTCAACTTCCCCCTTCATTGACACATTTTCTGATACATGGTTAAACAGCAAGGGATATGCTACTCTAGATTATGAAGATTCAGGCTGGAGACAGAGCCACTTGGTCAAGCTTCAGCTTCTTGTGAACAGGCAACCAGTCGATGCTATCTGTCGTGTTGTGCATTCTTCACAGGTTGACCGTCTTGGACGTCAGTGGGTGACCAAGTTCAAGGAGCATGTCGACCGTCAACATTTCGGTAAGTTTATCCTTAACCCGAGACACAACATCTTTTCTAGTTTTGCATGGTTGCTAACATCGCTTCCAGAGGTCGTCATCCAAGCCACAGCCGGAAACAGAATTGTGGCAAGAGAAACAATCAAGCCCTTCCGCAAGGACGTGCTCGCCAAGCTTCACGCTGCCGATGTCTCCCGAAGACGGAAGCTGTTAGAGAAGCAAAAGGAAGGTAGAAAGAGGTTGCGAGCAGTAGGAAATGTCGTCATCGATCAGTCGGCGTTTCAAAGCTTCATGTCTAGATGAGTGTTGAAAAAGGCGTGTACAATATGGTGTATCATATTCTGGGATATAAAAGGAGCATGGATGGATGGCTTTTTTGAAAAATAGGAGATACCCAGCTCATCACGTCTATTGAGGTGCAATGTATCTTGTCTAGGATTCTATCCAAGTTCCCATCTAGAGGTCTCATCAAACGACATGAGAATTGCGGCAAAAATCACTAATTGACTCCATCAATCTCGACATCTTCATCAGGAAGACCATCTCCCAGAAGAACAGGGTCCGTCCACGACAAACCCAACCCACCAGAAAGAGTAGTCTCACTCTGCTTGACCTTCAATCTCCCATCTTCACCCCGCTCAGCCTCAAAGTCAAACACCCTGTAGTCACTGTTGAAGAACCAAAAGCCCACGACGCCGACACGGAGGAAGCCAGAGTGAGAAACGACAAAGATGATCTTCTCGGGACGGCTGTGCAGGCCCTCGAGGGCACGGTGGCCACGGGCGAGGATGTCACGCTTTGTGTGAGCATAACGCTGAGCTGTGGGAGAAGTCTTGTCCGGCCAAAGGGCATCAACAGTAGAAAAGTTGACCCTAGCAAAATCAGGCGAGACAGAAGAAATAGGACTTCCAGTATCACATGGTTTATCCGAATTTTCTGTTGATGAAAAAAAATCCAATGAGTCACTGAATTCACGGTGCGGAGAGAGAGAGAGAGAGACTCACCCTGCCAATCAGCGCTACCTTCAATCTTGACGCCGCGATCAACGAGCCAGTCGAGGGAGAGCATGGCCGTCTGAAGAGTACGACGCATGGGACTAACGACGATGGCGACATCCTCAGGGTTGGCGGTAGACTCGGTAAAGGTAGAGATGAGGTTCTTGCGGAGGGCGGAGCATTGCTCGATGCCTAGATCAGTGAGGGGGGATCATGAAGACTGTAGTCCTGTGAGGTATGTTAGAAAGACACGAGTGTATTAGGGAGAGGAGTACTTATTGTGAAGGTTGTGAAGGGCCTGCGCGTGGCGGATGAGGACAATGGTTGGCGGCATCTTGAGTCGTGGTGATGTGTAGTTGGAGGAGGTGAGAAAGAGTGAGGTCCCACTTTTGGGGGGAGTTGACCGCATGTTGCATCACGAGGAGAATGACAAAGCTAGGAATTGGTGAGTCAGGAATATTGATATTAGGCAACGATGAATGGACTATTGTAATGTTTGTTAGGTTTGGGTATTAATGGTGTTGGTGTAGGTTGTGAGAAAACAGGATATAATTGGCAGGTTTGACCCGTAGCTTCTGCTTGACACGGGAACAATCCTATACGTCTGGTGTAGACTTATTGTTTGAAGTATGTTTCTAAAGGCAACGCATACGATATCTGCTATATGCCAGCAACTGCACTTAGATATCATGTAGAGTTCCGTGAGGCAACCGACATAGCGAGACGGCTGGCAAGAGTTCTTTGTCCTCCTCACAAGCCGTGATCAAATTGGACTATGCATAATAATCCAGGCACGATTCTATGTCAAAGGCAAATATGTCAATGGGGGAAGTGAATAGCACAAGTCGGTATTTCTATCTAACGTTGTCTTGGTCAACTCATCCAGCTGCAGTTGAAATCAGAGTAACACCCACAATGGCACAAGTGTAACTATTTTAAACACCAAGTCTATTGAATCTAGATCTCGCTTGGAAAAACAGCCACTGCGAAAGAGGCGCCTTTCAACGGTAGGGTGACGTGGCTAAGATCGACCTGCTGATATGGTTCGATTCGATAATGTCCGACGATTCCTCGATACAACAATGGACAATGAATGGAGAGGAAGAGCTGAGAAAATTGACTAAACCATGGATGTACGAAGGAGTACTCTGAGAGACAATGTGACTTTCTCACGTGCAATCAAGTCTCGTGTGACCTATGAAACGCCGTCCTTCCAAAGGAGTCGAGAGACACCTAAGCCAACGAATCCCAACTCTGCTTTAATATGACAACGTTTGTAGGGAAAGATTTAGACGAAAGAGGTACATCTATGGAAGAAAGAATCATAATAGTAATGTATATTCCGATGTTACTTTATGAATTATTTGCTACTCTCATCTTGCCCTCTTGTGAACACTTGGAGTTGGCTGGTAATGCCTCTCTATTGACTCACGAACAACACGGATTCAGCTATCAAGCAGAAATGGCTTGATCCCCGATTAAATAGACGCTACCGAAAATCCTTATCCAGGGATCAACCAACGCTTCGTGCCCGTGAGATTATCCCACATGGTTTTTGCATAGTTGTGGGGTTGCGAAACTCCATTTCTCCCATGCTAACCTCTTCGTAATTGGGATGATCAAGTAAGTCCCTTACCCGCTTGGCAAAGCAAGACTACCTAGAAACTATCGAAAGAGTTAACCTGACTGAAAGACCAACGGCTTACACGGTTTGTTTCTTGGCAGGGGGAATGGAGTAGAAGGCACAATCACGCTCTGTTGGGTGATCTGTGTTTGCTCAACTACATTCTTTTCTCTGACCGTATTCACTCTTTCGAAATGATGTCGTGAAGTCTTCTCGTCACTTTTTGTTGCCCTGTCTTCATTTACAGAGGCGCACAAGTGTAGGCCTATCACTGTGTCCACCACTCTCATCACCACCACCGCTGCGCCGACCACTACAACAGCAGAGGCCACCACCAGCACCACCAGCACCACCAGCACCACCATCAGCGTCTGCACGGCAACCGAGACGCCCTCCATCCTCGTCAAGAACGGCGACTTTAACGGCCCGCTTCCTAGCACTGAGCACTGGAGTCTCCTGCACAAGGACAACTCGTGGCTCAGCGTCGGAGGCATCTCCAACGACTGGACTCACTCCCTTAACTTCGGCACCCGCTCCTTCACCGACGACTACATCTACCAAGAAATAAGACGCCAACTGTCTAATTCCCAATACAGAGTACGAACTCTCAGGATGGGTCAGCTTCAACAAAGCTTCCTCCCTGGGCGAGAGCGGATGCCACGACGCGCGCCTGGCATGCTCTTTCGGCGAGGATGGTGCTTTTGCGGGATTGGGCGATAAGCTTCAGGCTGCGGATGCTGTTAATGGGGGTACTGGGTTCAAGCGTATCACGGCTACTTGTCAGTGGACTGAGGAGCAGCTTGCGCTGGGATATGCTCGTGTCTTGTTTAACTTTTGGTGTACGCAGAATTTTGGGTGGATTGATAACATCAAGTTTGACTTTAAGAGGCATGATCCTGAGAGGCGTTAAGTAGGGCTCCAAGCCTGTGGCAGGATGCGTCTGTTGGTGCTCTTCCGGAGGTGTGTTGATTGAATACACTCAATACTAGTAATGCCACCTTGGTCTTGTCCTCTGTCTATCCCTGATCTGTCTCGTCTTGGCTCACTCGGCCTTGTCGGCCTTGAATTGACACATACCCTGCATTTAATTGCGACCTTGCACTCTTCAAGCAGTGACACTACATGGATCAGTACATGGCTGATACTGTAGCTCTTGTCCGACCACATCAATTGCCGGGCGCATTTGCACTGCAGGTGTTGGCGACCAAGACATGGAGAATGCGACCACAAGAAGATATTAAATTTTACCAATACACCTACCTACCTAGTTGTACCATCATTCCCAAGTGACAAATTGACCAGTTACATTGCCCGAGCCCTCTCAAGTGCCTTATCCAATCCCCCAGATAACCCGCGTTGCTTTACATACCCAAGAACCTTGACGCCAAGAGCCGTCCAACTCGAACAGAGCAAGACCATCACTGGACAATATGCACAATGTCATAAGTCTGATGATCGGGGTCACTCTCTAGAATCTTGACCCACTCGTCCTTCTTGTTCTTCTCCCGATGCTCCTGGAACTGAACCTCATCGCTGCCACGCTTGAGGCAGGGAGCAGTGTCTGAGCCGTGGTTGTTGGTCGGCCAGTACTCGGTATCCTCCTTCAGACGCTTGACTAGCGAGGCGTGGAGGACCGCCTTTTGGGGAATGTCTCGTGCCGCGCCCTTGTTGAGGGGGAAACGGACGTTGACCCAACCCGTTTGCTCCAGCTCCCAACGGGTGATGAAGGGGAGGTATTCTATACAGGTTAGATATCGAACTTAAACACATCGTGATAATGCTTACCCATAAACTTCCACATCAACACCTTAAAGAAGCCAGTGCCGTAGCCAAAAAGCAAGCGAGTCGTGCATGAACCCCTTGAGGGCCTGCTCCTTCTTCTCCTTGTCGTTAATGTGCGCCTTGAACTTTTGCAGGCTGTCGCACCACTTGACAGCAGCATCGGGCTCCTTCTCACCCACGAGCTCAACCTCACGGATCATCCAGGCAAGAGGGATGTCGCTCATCTGCAGACGGTCATCGTTGATGTTCTTGCTAGGCTCCTTGGCCTTGCGGGAGGTCCAGAAGTTCTTGACACGCTGCCAGAAAGACATCTCTTCCGCCTTGTTGTTATCAAGGGGGTTGTCTTCAGTTGAGGGCCAGCCACCACCCACATCACCGTGGCAGCCAGCGAACCAGACCTCCTTGATGTCCTCGTCGTCGTGGTTGTGCTTGGACACGCGGATGTCTTGGGCCAAGAGGGCTGGCTTGAACTTGACACGTCGTTCATCAACGGCGACGGCGTGACGCACATAGCGAGCTGTGCCAGTGACGGGAACTGGGACTGGAGTCTTGCGCTCGAGGACGGCGACAGAGTTGACGCAGTCCCAGATGCCGAGGAAGAAGACCTTGATGTTCTGGTCCTCTTCCTGATCATCATCATCATCACCATCATCGCAGGGCTTGGCCTTTTCCTTGCGACAGAAGGTCTGGCTAAACGCCACGATCTCGTTCAAGGCAACCTCGGTGCTGTGACTCCTGTGTACCTTGGTGTTGCCGGCGAGCAGGGGATCAGCGTCCGACCCTGTGTCTGTGTCGCCGTGGTCCTCCTCACATCTCCCCTGTGCGTCGACACGGTCCTGGATGTCACCAGCAAGGTAGCGCTGGTAGAGACGGAACGCAAAGGGGACCATCTCCTCGTTGCCCTTGCACAGGAGGCCGACCTTGTTGACCATGCGCGCCAGGAATTTTGCCGTAAAGGCGCCGCGGCTAAAGCCAAAGATGTAGATCTTGGCGTCCTGCGAGGGTCAGTATACGGTATTGTAAAGTGGAGGGACACTCACAGATTCATAGTAACGCATCAAGAAGCGGTACCCGGCAATGACATGGGCGTCAAATGTCATACCGAACCCCTGGTCGATGGTCTGCGAGATGTTGCTCTTCATCTCCCCAAAGTACGTCTTGTTGACGGATGTCTCGCCAATGTCATAGGTGCCAATGCCGGCTGATTGAAGTGTTAGGGTAAATTTGCACTGGGGAGGAAATTGAACTCACTTTGGTAGTAATGGTACTGGCCCGGGTGGTTGCGATCCAACTTGCTGAGGATCTTGACAACATTGGTGTCGGCATTGGAGCCACTGAAGGTGTTTCCCGTGCCATCAAAGCAGAGAATGAGCTTCTTGGGCTCTGAAGACTCGGTACTCTCCATGTAAGGCATATTGAAACAGACAGAAGGCGGGCGAGGATAGAGGGACAAGAGTCTCGGGGGGAGGATATCGTCTCGCTCAAAGTGCGGGGGGCTAGTTAAGGGATTTCGGCCCATCGACATCCTTTATCAAGCCTATGCACCTGTCGTGGAATACCATGACAGGTCGTCTGGTATTCTGACGGTATGGACGACATCCAATCGGTGCTGCGAATTGATGTCTTGGTGGTGAGAGAGGCGTACAAGGGGTGACACTCAGCCAGCCACGGGGCGTCTCCCTACCGCTTTCAAGCGGGCAGGAAAGGCAGGAAGAGACACGGCACACATCAAAGCGCGCGGGAGGATGATCTTTTACCGTTTTTTTCTACTCTGGCTTGTTTCTCGCTTGGGTTGTGCTGAGCAGTCTCGTTTTTGAGGCCAATTGGATGACATTACAGGTCATAAAAGCTCAGCAAGCCACAAAAAGCCTTGAAAGCGGGGAAAAAGGACGTCGTTTACGGGAGCTGAAAAAGTTGATGTATGCGGGCGGGGAGGAAACTGCGGTGACACGGCCTGGGCTGCAACCTATGGTACCTCGAAGGTTGCGAATAACCTCAGTGAGGTACGAGGTACAGTACATAGTGCACTGTACCTCCCGTCCCGTCCTGTAGGGCAAAACCCACTGCGGGCGCTTTGCCAGATTCCAACAGCGGGGAAAGGCCCAAGATGGGATGTGAAATGCAAGATGCCGTCTTTAGCGGAGACAAGCAACAAGGATCGACGGCGGCTAAAAAAATCCCTATCGTAGAGTCCTGATCAGGGTTGAATGTCTTGCATGTGTCAAGAGCTGGAGACGTGCCAAGGTTTGTTGCGTGTGATTTTCTTGTTTATTTACGACGATACATTCCAGATGATTTTCATATGATTGTAGACTTCAATTCTTCCTTGTGAAGATGAGAAATGGTCAAGAAAATTGATGGTGTTTGTTTGAGCGGTCAATTGATGCTTGATTCAAATGCTGGGTGGGAAAAAAGGGAACACGTGATGCCTGTCTAAAACATGGCAAATGTAGGTCTTGGAACCCCCTCTCTCTCAACCTCTCATCTCTTCTCTTCTCTCTCTCTCCCTACCTATCGTCTTCTAGGTGGCACAGAGACAGAGGGCCTCTTTGACATGGCACAATCGACCTAACCGATTCAGATTGATCCTCGTCGGCATATGCATCTTTTCCTGCATGATCCAATCATTGCTCCTGCAATGTCACTCTGTCTGACCTGTTTGGTCCATGTCTCGCGGTATCACCAAGCCTCAACTCCAACCGGTCAGCACGGTTTGAGACAAGTAGACCCCCTCGGCAGATGCTTGTCTCCCACTAATTCGCCTCCGGTATGTGATGACCACCGCCTCCAACCTCCCGGAACGGGCCGTCTGCGTCCAAAGTGGCGGACCCCATCAAGACGACCTCAAAGTCTTGGAAGATTGCCCGGCTCCCCACGGCACATACAGTACAGGTTTACGACATGTCAACAAGGCGGCGCATGTGAAACATGGCCTCTCAGCTCTTCTGTTGTTGCCCAGCCCGTGCCCAACGAATCACGGACCCGGCGAATCAAATCAACCTCTACCCGACGCCATTCAGTTCCCAATCTGTTGAATCGTGGGATCGTCCCGGCGATGCTTCAACGCGCTCCGCATGGGTCCTCGTATCACTAGCAGCCACTCGCCTCCGTTATGCGAGCTTGGGAATGCGAAGTCCCCTCTGATCTGAGGACCCGCGGAGAGAAGAGGGGTTAGGTCCTCAGATCAGAGGGGTCATGGTTGGCGTCGTTTGTGGTATAAATGGGCGAGTTGAAGGAGCTTCAGTCTGGCAGAACCAGGACTCTGTTCCCATCTTCTCATACACCATACACTCTTTTCTCTACCTCCAAAAATCAAGTCCTGAAGCTTCATCATGTCGTCGTTCAACGAAAAAGTTTCAGGCTGGAGAGTCGTACGGTGACGCCAAGACGGGCTCAACTGCCCTCTTGGATGATCCCATCAAGCTCGCCACAGATATCATCAAGGACTATGCCGGTGTTCGAAGCCAGGCCTCTATTCCAGAGCTCGCCGAACTCATCAAGGAGCTCACAGTGGAAAAGGGCAAGCCTTTGGATGACAAGAAGGGGTAAGTCTTGATACTGTCACCAGCATGACCACTACTAACACCTTCAAGAACTACAGAGCTCCTCATCGGAATCCTTACCTCCCTACCCCGAACCTCCAAGGCGAGGACCCAGCTCACCAACAAACTCATCGATACCCTCTGGGGCAACCTTCAACACCCTCCCCTGAGCTACGTTGGCGGTGACGTCAAGTACGAGGTGGTCAACTCGAACGAGCCCGCACACAAGCACAACTGTGAGCTCTATGATACCATTGAGTTCAAGGCCCCAGACAGCGATGTCATCCTCCGGGAGCAGGTCCCTCAGGCTCCTGATGGTCTTCACCAGTACCGTATGCCTGACGGTAGCTTCAACAACATCCTTGAGCCCAACCTGGGTCGTGCTGGCACACCCTACGCCAAGTCAGTCAGGTCTGAGAAGCGTCTTCACGGCGTCAAGCCTGATCCAGGTCTACTCTTCGACCTTCTTCTTGCTCGTGATGACAAGAACTTTACCGAGAACCCGGCTGGTATCTCCTCCATGCTCTTCTACCATGCCGCCATCATCATCCACGACATCTTCCGCACTAGCCGGACAGACCCTAACAAGTCTGATACCTCGTCGTATCTCGACTTAGCTCCCTTGTACGGTTCGTCCCTCAAGGACCAACTCGAGATCCGTACCATGAAGGAGGGTAAGCTGAAGCCTGATACCTTCCACGAGAAGCGTCTTCTTGGACAGCCTGCCGGTGTCAATGTCATGCTGGTCCTCTACAGCCGTTTCCACAACTATGTTGCCGATATCTTGCTCAAGATCAACGAGAACGGCCGCTTCACCCTGCAATGCCCTCCCAATGCTTCGGCAGAGGACAAGGCCAAGGCTGTGGCCAAGCAGGACCACGACCTATTCAACGTGGCCCGTCTCATTACTGGCGGACTGTACATCAACATCTGTCTCCATGACTACCTGCGAGCCATCACCAACACCCATCACTCCAAGAGTGACTGGACCCTGGACCCCCGAGTTGCTATTGACAAGCAATTCATGGTGAGGGTGTTCCCCGTGGTGTCGGCAACCAGGTCAGCGTCGAGTTCAACCTCCTCTACCGATTCCACTCTTGCATCTCCAAGAAGGATGAGCACTGGATCAACAACTTCTTCCTCAAGCTCTTCCCCGGCCGCAAGGCTGAAGACCTCCAGGATGTCAGCTGGGACGAGCTCGGCCAGGCTCTCATCACCTTTGAGCGCAACACCCCCAAGGACCCTAGCGTCCGTACATTTGACGGCCTCGAGCGTCAGGAGAACGGCACCTTCAAGGACGAAGACCTTGTCCGCATCCTCAAGGAGGCCATGGACGACCCTGCTGGTACCTTTGGTGCTCGCATGGTCCCCAAGGCGCTCAAGGTCGTTGAGGTCCTGGGTATCATCCAGGGTCGCAAGTGGCAGGTTGCCTCTCTGAATGAGTTCCGAGAGTTCTTTGGACTCAAGAAGTACGACTCGTTCAGCGAGATCAACTCGAACCCTGATATTGCCAATATCCTTGAGAAGCTGTACACAGATCCCGACATGGTTGAGCTCTACCCTGGCCTGATGATTGAGGACATCAAGCCTGCTCGCAACCCAGGTAGCGGTATCATGCCTACCTACTCTGTTGGCCGAGCTGTGCTGTCTGATGCTGTCACACTTGTCCGCTCTGACAGATTCAACACTATCGACTACACAGTCTCCAACCTGACAGCATGGGGTTACAATGAGGTCCAGCAGGACTACAAGACCCTTGGTGGTTCGATGCTGTACAAGCTCATCCAGCGTGGTGTCCCCAACTGGTTCCCCTTCAACTCGGTTGCCGTTATGCAGCCTATGTACACCAAGAAGGCCAACATTGCCATCGCCAAGGAGATTGGCACCTATGACCAGTTCAGTGAGGCCGATCCCAAGCCACCTGCCAAGCCCATTGTCGTCACGACCAACGAGGCCATCAAAAAGACTCTCAGCAACCCCAAGCAGTTTGTCGTGCCTTGGCTCCAGCCCCTCAACACTCTGTTCCCTGGCAAGAAGGACTATGGCTGGTTCATGCTTGCTGGCGATGAGGCCAAGAACTTCAAGCACCGTGCCGACTTCCAAAAGGCCATGGCCAAGGTTCCCAACCTCCACGCCGCTGTGCACAACATGATTGAACGTGTGGGTGCCAAGCTCATTGAGAAGGAGACCTTCAAGCTCAAGGCTGGCCTTGAGCAGATCGACATCATCCGCGATGTTGCCATTCCTCTCAACACACAGCTTCTGGCTGACCTGTTCTACTTTGATCTGCGGACCGATGAGAACCCTGACGGAACTCTTGGCGTTGCTGAGCTGTACCGACATCTGCTCAACATCCGCATCTGGGGAGTTAACAACAACGACCCTGGCCAGGCATGGAACCGTCGCCGCTGGGCCCAGGAGGGTGTCACTGCCGTCTACAACTCGACCAAGAAGCTTGTTGACGAGGCTGTCCTCGGCCGCGGCATGGGCCTGGGTATCGCTTCGGCCATCTCTAGTAAGGTTGGCCGCAAGTCTTACCTCAAGAAGGACTCTCTGCGTTCCTGCGGTCTGAAGCTCGTCGAGGAGCTGTTGGGTCAGGGCAACAATGCCGACCAGGTCACCGACAACCTGTGGCTCACTGCCTTTGGTGGCATCGGTGTGCCGGTTACTTCAGTAAGTATCTCTAAGGTTCTTATCTATAATCATCTACTGACCACGCTGCTTTTAGTTCTACGAGGTGCTCGCATTCTTCCTACGACCCGAGAATGCTGCCATCTGGGCTGAGGTCCAGGGTATTGCTCAGAAGGGCGATGATGCCACCCTCCACGCCTATGTCGCCGAGGCTCAGCGTCTGACCAGCTCTCAGCGCAACGTGCGCATTGCTACGGCGCCAGCTGAGCTCGAGGGCAAGCCTGTTCAGCCCGGCACTCCTGTTGTCATGATGCTTGTAAGTCCATAATTTCCCACAAGAAGTAAGAAAATCACTGACTGTATTATAGGGCATGGCTGGCCGCAACGGCAAGGAGGTTCCTGATGCCGACAAGTTCGACGCCCGTCGCAAGACGGATGCCGTCACGGCCTTTAGCTATGGACAGCACGAGTGCCTGGCCAAGGATATGGCTCTTGCTTTTGTCACTGGCCTCATTAAGTTGGTGGCTGACCTTAAGCAACTCCGACCTGCACCTGGTCAGATGGGCGAGGTCAAGACCATCCAAGTCGGCACTGAGAAGGCCTACCTCAACGATAGCTGGTCGTACCTTGGCTTTGATGCCAGCAGTAAGTTACACAGTACACCCAGATTGAATAGCAAGCTAACAGTCGAACAGCCTGGAAGGTTCACTTCGATGGCCATGGAAAGGGTACCTTTGACGGTGACAGAGCTCCTACAGCGACGACGCCTCTGCAGCAGTACTACTACATGCTCCAGAAGCGTAAGGACGAGATCCTTGGCCTCTAAGCTAGTTTCTAGTATGAAAAATGGAATTGACCCCGAGAGATGGGTTTCCAAATGTATGTAAAACTTGGCTCTATACGGATGAATAAACCATACTTTGCCGAGATACTGGACAAGATGTGATGAAGATGTAATGCGATTGTCTTGAACCAAAAAGAGTGGTTTTTAGGTGGGCGTAATGGCACCTGGTCAGAGGTGGATTTAGGTCTGCGGAAAGAAGAGAGAGTTTATAGGAGCGGAATTAAAGAAGTTTACCACTTGACCAGGATGCCCGCTGAGCACCATCATGTGCTTTTAGGGTGGGAGAGAAAGGTGTAACCTTACTTATAAAGCTTTCAACTAAGCTTATATAATCCCAAAAAGAGTGGTTTTTAGGTTTGCGAAAAAGAAGAAAAAGTTTATAAGAACAAAAATAAAGAAGAATTAACCACTCGACTAGGACTCGCTGAGCACTCGTATGTGCTTTTAGGGTGGGAGAGAAAGGTGTAACCTTGGTTATATATTATACTAACTCGTAAGTCTCATCTTGACAACTCCTCAGGCTGCCTATCTCTAGTCAGTAGCATCATCCCCTTCACCCTTCAAGCCCCCCTGTCCGAGTCATCAGAGTCCGCAAACATGTCCACCGCCCTCATTCGCTTCCTAGTTGGTCCTCCAATCCGGGGTGGCTCTTCTTTGGGTTTTTGTTCATCGACAGCAGGCGGTGCAGGAGGAGGTGCTGCCGGTGGTGCTGTTCCCCCAGCCTCATCTTCTTCCATCGGCTCCCCTATCACATCGTCCTCCTCAATAGGTTCGCCTTCTATGTCGTCCTCGTTGATAGGCTCCCCGTCAATATCATCCTCTTCGATCGGCTCTCCCTCGACGTCATCCTCTTCCACTGGCTCTCCAGCAATGTCGTCCTCGTCGATTGGCTCACCAGGAACGTCCACTTCCTCAGCAGAAACGGGCAATGCTCGCTCCATTTCGCCTTGCGGCGCCTCCACTGCTTTCCACTTGCCCTTCTTCTCCTCCTCGGCACCATCCTTGTCAATGACGCTCAAAGATGGAGGGTTCTCAAAACCGCGCACGAACAACTCTTGACTTTCCGCCGGGAATACGCACCAGCCCTCCCAGAGATTGAGAACCAGGTTGATGCTTCGCTTCCACTTCTCGGCGCGGAGGCGACCCCACTTGAGCCGCTCCGCCATAAGTCCCAGCGTCTCAAAGATCTTGCGATCTTTGAGCGCCGTCTCGAAAAGTTGCCGGAACCGCCAGGCATGACGCACTCCACTTGTCGAGGACGATGACAAGATATCACTGACGACATACAAGCCCACCAGACTGGCAGCGCTAATGTCAGGTCCCTCGTTACTAGGCGCCTCTTCCGGGCCTGTGGCTTGCTGTGTCTCTTTAGTATCAGGCTTCCTGTCAGGATTTGCCCCTGTAAGAGCAAAAGGCTTCTCAACGTTGGACACGATCAAGTCCACGACCTCGTCAACTCCACGACTAGCATGCGTTATCGCAAAGGTCGTCACCCTCGCGACATCACCCTTCCTCAATCTACCTATCGTCGTCGGCAATCGCGCGAGAAGGTGAGTGAGCTTGGCTTTTTCAAGCGGGTTGAGAAATGTGTTCTCAGACTCCCCCTCCGGATTTTCTCGCTTGTTCTCATCATCAAAGTCCTCTTCGTCGGATGAGTTGTACTCCGAGTCAGAAACAAACTCGTCGAGTTTCGTCGTGTACTCATAACTCAGATTCTTCTCCGGGGCCTTCCATGCGTGGGCACCATCGAAGAGAGGCACATATCTCCCCTTTTTCTGCGACTGCTGAGATCCTGTGATGACCTCCCATAACCGCCATCGATACCAGATACCCCCCTGACTCCTGGCATCCCAAATCCATGCCCACTTCTCCTCCCGCTGAACCTCGGGTCGTGACATTAGCAACGCCTCATACTCCGGACCATGCTCGAGGACTCCCTCTATGACCTTGCTTATAAGCTGAATGGTTCTCACATCCTGCGGTGGCTTCACCGGAACGTGTAAAAGGTTGGCCCGGTTCACACCCGCTCCAGGAGCACCGTATGATGTAGGAGGCGCAAAGCCCCGGTGGAAGCCATGCTGCGCGGGTGCGCTTTGTGGGCCTGAAACCTGCTCCACCGGTTTGGCACCAAACGGTTGTGAAGCAGAAGAAGATGGTCCAAGAGTGGGTAGAACAGTCGACGTTGCCACAGCGGAGGAGAGATGACGGTGGAGGGAGAGGTAGTATCCGTAGCCCAAGTAGCGGTTTTGCAAGGTATTGACGGCGGCATCAATTTCGTTCGCGGGCGTATCCTGTGATAAAGTCACGATAGAGACAGTATGTTTCCGCTCAGAGCTCCCAGACCCAGCTGGAGGCACAATCTTAACATGCTCTACCGTCAGGTTCTCTGGGATGAGCGCCTTGATCATCGCTGGTGAGGTTCCAGGTGGCATGCTAGACAGTCGCAGTGTGGGCTTCGCTACGGCCCTCTCTTCCGCCCGGTTCGTCGCGTCGCCCATGTCTTCATCGTCGCTCGTGTTGAAGGCCCTCGATGCCGATAGCGCGCCGCTTCCAGTTCCGGGACCTTCCTCGTAGCCTAAGATCCCTTTCTCCCGTGGTGCTCGCGCAAAATCCTGGAACGATCGCTTCTTTCCAAACGAAGATGGAGGCGGACCTAAACTTCCTGGCCCGCTCTTAAGTCCTGACGTCCCAAAATGCCGTCTTCCAGCGCCAGAACCGGGAGGAGGTGGTCCACCAAAGCCAGGTCGCGGGCGCGAGGGCCCCGAGGAGCTGTGAGGACCGTGGCCATCGAAATCGTCATCGCGGTCGAAGCTCTTTACAAATTCATCGTATACGGCGGCGGTTTCTGCAGCCTCTCGTTGTCGTTTGGCTTCGGCCTCGGCTTTCTGTCTCTCGAAGGCTGACTGCTTGGCTGGTTTCTGGAGCTTGGCCTCCAGGTCGGGGAACTCAGATAAGCCTTTTCCGGCGGACATGATTGATCCCGCGACGCGTATTTCCTGCTTAGTTCATCGTTTGGGTTCGTGTGAGTATAATCGGCGTAAGATGAGAAAAAATCATAGTTCCAAGCTCATGCGCCCAAACTGTCGCGATTGCGGCGTCTCAAGTAGCTAGTTGTTGCATAACCCCGCTACAATCATATGGGTCGGGACCAAGCTGATCGTTCCGGGATAATAAATGAACGAGACCCCCAAATGGCAAAGAATATTAGGATGCTCTCAAAAATCATCAGTAAAATAGAATTAAATATTAGATACTTTTTTATCATTTTATTACTCTTACCATACCTCAAGAATTACGCCTATGGCAAGGTGAGCTGACATCTTTGTACAGGTGTCTCACTTTGCCATTAACCGGCGTGATTCACCCTACACCCCCAACTTGACCAGGCTGTCCAGCAATGTAACATGCTTATTCTTGACTATTAACGCTTCATCTGTACACTATCCCAATCTAAACGATCTAGGCCATCTAATGTTCTATCATAGCTTAGCCTTTGGCTCTCCAATCGGAGCCCGCCCCTTGGCCAGCTCGTCGCACAAGACAAGGGGGCGACCACCTCGACTTCCGTCCTCGGTGATCAGACCCTTATAAACACCGTCCGTCTCCCTTCCCACACCATCGTTCTCAATCTCCTTCCATCGCCACTTGTCTCCGAGCTTTCCACCCTGTCCCTGCAAGACGTCCGCGATCTTGTCGCCCAGGTTGGGCAGGAACTTGAATCCGTGTCCGCTGTCGCCCGTCGCCACGAAGAGACCCTTCCAGCCTGGGTGGTAGTCGATGAGCCACTCGCCGTCGCGTGTATCCGAGTACCAGCAGATGCGAGCCTCCTTCCATGGCCTGTTCTCAAGACCACGGACGGGGGTCAGATCCTTCAGCGCTCGGCGAAGATCCCGGTCGGCCTCGGAGGGGAGAGGGTTCGAAGAGTCGTTACGGGCGGTGTATGGCTGCGATGCGATAAAGGGCTCTCTCTTATCCGTGGGTGAGGGAGGCAGAGCCTTGGTGATCTTGACGGGGTTGATGTATCCAAAGGTATGTCGGGCAATCTTGAGGACCTGGTTCTTCGGTGGGATCACGAACAGGCCAGTGCTCAAGTTCAACACCACCGGGTAGTTATCCAAGGCCTTCTGCTCCTCGGCTGTGATGTCCATGTACACGACGGCATGCCCAGTGGCTTCCGTCCTGCCTCGCAGATCGACAAGAGAGCCGGACCAGGCGCCGGCAGCCACCATAACCACCTCGGCATTAAGAACCCTCGAATCGCTCAGCTTGGCGCCGACGACCCGGTCACCCTCTGTCACAAGCTCTGTCACCTTGCCGTCGACGAACTGGATCCGTCCAGTGGCATTGGCTCTTTTGTACAGCCACTGCATGCCCTTTCCGGCATCGGCCCAGCCAGAGTTACCGTTGAAGTAGCCCCAATCGCCGGGGTAACCGTCTGTTCCGAGCTTCTCCTGCAAGGCCTTTGTGCTCTCCAGCCTCTCAATCTTGTCCGTGGGCAGACCTGTGGCTTGGGCGATGGACTCGACGTTCTTCCAGCTCTCCTTGGTATAGTCCATGCCGGACTTCTTGAGGTTAAAGTCCTTTGGCGGGTGGCTTGCGCAGAGGACGAATCCTGACTCGGAATACCTTCCCTGACCGCCAACCTCGTCGTCACCCTGCTGTCGCCATTGTTCCTGGGCCTTGGCGGCAAGCGCGGTGTAGTGAGGGTCTGAGTAATCGGCTCGAACGATGCGAGAAGAGTCTACACTGGCGGCATCCTTCGGAGGGAATTGGCCTGCACAGTCGTCCACGACAGTGATAGAGGTGTTGGAGTAGAAGGGACGCTGGGTGAGAGCATA
The DNA here is from genome assembly GCA_003946995.1 of Fusarium oligoseptatum. Taxonomy (NCBI): domain Eukaryota; kingdom Fungi; phylum Ascomycota; class Sordariomycetes; order Hypocreales; family Nectriaceae; genus Fusarium; species Fusarium oligoseptatum. The sequence goes on from NKCK01000002.1 coordinate 228,382, forward strand.
GGCGGTGCCGAGGCCGAAGACGCCGGAGCCAACGATAAGGATGGAGGAGGGAGGGTGAGCCATTGCGACGGACGAGGGCGATCTACGTGTCAATGGGAAGACGACAAGCTTTCTCTAGAAGTCTAGAAGAACAATCCCTTATTATCTACGTGGACGTTCCCGAGGAGGCGGTCGAAGTGTGCCGATAAAAAGGCGAAGACTTTTCCTGTTCCCACCTCCCGATCACGGCGATGGCCGACGGGGAGGCATGAGAATGGCGCTAGAACCGCACAATATCTGCGGCTGGGGAAAGTTAGCTCTGCCGAGGATCGGGGCTAGACTCCGGGGGTCTTGTCCAGCATGACCATCAAAGATAGGGCGATTGGTTGGGCACGTGAGCTGGGGATCACGCACATACGCGATGTTTGATTTTGGAGGAGAGACACACCGCGACGCACACACACAACTTGATCAGACACACTTCACAAGAGGACACACACGTTCATTCAGTTGGGAGAGAACTTGAGTTTGATTCCTATCTGAATACAGAACAGAGCTGCTTGCACTCTTCAGGCTTCACCTCGCAGTCTTGTTTGGTCCATCTTGGTCTACAACCTGACGGACTTCTCAGCCAACGACCAAGGCCGCCAGCTTTGCTCTCCTTGTGTTTCACGCGTCCTGTCACCAGGATCACTTTGTTTCTTTCGCCTCTTCAGGCTCGCTCCAGCAACGCTTCACGACTTTGCTGCCTCCTTCCCCTCCACTCAGCGTGTCCCTTTGATAATTAATGGCGCTCAAGTCAACTGAGCGCATGCGCCGCAGGACCGGCGCGAGCAATCTATGATGTGTCGCGGGATGAGTAGTCTTATCTTTTTCCCCTTGAACCGAAATCCCTCGCAAAAATGCCCTTCCTGGCCTTCCTCGCCAACGCCGATGCAATGCAGGAAAACAATTCAAAAATGATACAAACGCAACTCAACCGCTCTGCTTGGTTATCGAAACCAAACAGAACGGAGGAGTAATGAAAAAAAAAAAAAAAGCAATCGTGGTATCGTGACGGGTTGTCTATCATACACGTCGGTAATGTGGTATAGTGTTGATCCGAGACTGTTACGTCTCGAAATGGTGGTGATGTTGCTTCAGACCTTGCGGAAATCTGTGATGCGCGAGTCAGTGAATGTCATGGTGAAGAGTAAAACATGATACGAACCTTGCAACACAGGATAGATCATCTCGAAGGCTTGGTAGATCTCTTCTCGGACCTTGGCGCCTGTCAAGACGATCTTGCCGCTGACGAAGATAAGCAGCACAATCTTGGGCTTAATCATGCGGTAGATAAGACCAGGGAACAACTCAGGTTCGTAAGAACTGAAATTGTGATGGCGCGAAGCCAGACCCTCAAGACGGATGGGGAACTTGATGTCGCAGGAGCCGACAATGTTCTGGATCTTGAAGTCGGTGAACTTGGCGTTGAAGCCGAGCTTCTGGATAATACGGGCGTACTTCCGTGACGCGAGCTTCGAGTCATCTTCCGACTTGGCACCGGTGACGACCATCTTGCCAGAGGCGAAGATAAGGGCCGTGGTCTTGGGCTCGCGGATTCGCATGATGACAGCGGCGAAACGCTGGTCAGGTTAGCCACATGTCGCAACTCGATGCAAACAGAGATCCTGTTGTACCTTAGGGTTGTACTCTGCATTTCGCGCATGCAGGGCGATGGTCTTGAGGTCAAGGCGGCAGTCAAGGTTGACGGTGGCCACGATGTTCCTTGAAGTTTGCGAGATAAGCCTCACTGAGCAGGAAAAAGTCACTCAGGAGGATACATACTGAAGAGTGGGAGTGATTCCACTAGGTCCTTGGGTGGCAGCAGGCGTAGCGGCAGGCGTCGCGGGAGTCACCCCGTTGCCATTTGCCGCCTGCTGGCCGTTGGGGGCAGGAAGCTGAGCTGCATTCCCGTTGCCAGCGGGTGGTGTCAACTCGTTGGTTGCCCCGGGGAACGACAGCGACCCAGGCGCAGTAAAGGCCTTGGCTTGCGCCGCGTTCGAGGGATGGGTCTGGATGCCTTCCATGATTGGAGTCGGTATCGAGAGAGGTGTCAACGGTTCGTAAAAATCGCTGAACAGATCTGACAGACAATCCAGTTAGCATCACACGCCGAAATGAGCAGGAAAAGGCGCCCTAACCACGAAGGTAGAGCGAGGCGCGATGATGTTGTTGAGGGCGAACACGAGAGCGATCGCCAGAATGATGGAGGAGGGAAGTTTGAAAATGGGAGAAGAAACGGGGTATTTATAGGTGGGGTAGGAGGCGGTGCAGTGAGTCAGAGAGGGGCAACCTACCAATCGGCGCGGGAGAGAAACAAGTGAATGTGTCCCCTACAAGAATGCTGTCCAAGCGACTATGATTGTCCTCAAAAAGCGCCGAAGGCAGAGGATCAATGCAGAACGATGTGCAAGGTGGAGTGAAGTCGGTTGACTTTTTTGACGTGTGGTGATGTGCTCGTAAGAGTAACCAACCAACAACCAGAACTCAAGAAGACCAAGTTAGGACTTCTTTCACTTCACAGCAACTTCTTTTTATTGTTGTCTACAACAGCGCAAAACGATCTCGGCGACGTCGACGGTGGCGGCGGGGTATCGCTTTCTTCCGGTCTTGGTCGGTGTCAACGAGGTCGATTGCGCGCAAGGAGCGATGAATGGCAAGGAACGTGTTCCAGTTCTTTTTTGCCTGGTCGCAGATATGGGTGTCGGCACCAGGTCCTTTTTCTTCCCAAACTAGAGAGTGATCACGTCTGCCGAAGGGCAAGTACGCGACGGTGAGATAGCGAAAAGAAGAGAGAAATAGGGACAAGGGAGTGAGCCTTGATGATGTTCAACAAAGGCTGGGATGGACAAGTATAAAAAATGTCCGATGACTTTTTGGGTGGTGGTGTGGTGTGGTGTGTGGGGTGTGACGTCGTGGGGGTAGCAGGTATTAGGTAGAGGAGAGCCAGACGTAAGTGGTAGGTACGTAAGGCCGTCGGTCGGGACTTCCGCGCAGGTCTTTCGAAACAGGCGGGCGAGGGGAGGCCCGGCTTCTTATAATTTTGGTCAAAGGCCGCTCAGGCAGGACACCCCAGGCAACAACGCTACCTGTGGCGTCGCCGCTGGCAGGCTTGGCAGAAGCTAGTGCATGCGCTAAATTCAATGCGGCCAATCAAACACTATCGCGACGCTGATTTTATCTCCTTTTTTCCCACCCACGCACCCCAGTCTGAGCATTGAGCCCCTGAAGTGATGCTGTAACACACTCAGAGTCAAGGTACCTAGGACTTCAAGAGGCGAGCCTCGGTTCTTTTCCATCGCATCGCATCCAATCCAGTCCATGGATCCAATCCTTGCAGCGCGCGCTCGAACTCGCTGCAGGCTGAGATGCACAGTGAAGGAAAGCCCCCAAGAGGCCTGCGATCGCCACTGCCAGGGGGTCCCGCTGCCCAATCCATGGTGGCCAGTGCCCACTGAACAGTGAGATCACAAGCAACCTGGGAGGAGCAAACAGTCCAAGCCGTGGTCAGCCAACTCCTGCCGTCCTCGTCATCTCTCCCCCCTGGACTTTCTTCTGTCCCTCCCGTCGCTCTCTGTCCCCTCCTCTTCTCTCCCAACCAACTTACTTACCGCCAACCCTCGCACCAATCTGCACGTTGGGCACAGAGAGCGAAACAACCTCGACGACGCAGCAAAACAAGAGACAGACGACGGAGCGACGGAAGCGATGAAGGACGATGGCCGAGAAGCGATGAGACGAGACGACAAAACGAACGAGAATAAGAACCGGACATCGGCAACGACTCGTGACGGACGAAAAACGACGATAAGCAACGACGGGAGCGATCACGACGGTGGAAAAGGCGGGCACAGCGGGCGGGCACCGCGGGCGGGCACCAAGACCAAGACCACAGCGGCGAAAAAGCCTGACTTGACCTGGCTTGGCCTGGGTCGGCTTGACTCGTCTCGGACTTTGGGAGTGGACGGGCAGCACGCAATCCGGCCGCCAAAGAGAGCGTCACAGCGCTTATCCATGGAGCCTCAATGCTCTGTGGGCCACGGGGACGGGCTGGAAATTATGGACCAGGGCCTGACCGACGGATCATGGTTGGTTGCTTTTTGGCTTTTTTTTCACTCACTCATCTCAGGCTTTCTTGGACTCGCCCCCTCCACTCTCATGCTGTCGCGTCGCTCCTTGCTTGCACCGGCGCCCACCCAGAGTCGCCCCCATTGCCCCAATCGCGTACCCCCGTCTTCGGAGCGCGCACCCACTCTTTTCAAGTTCCAGCCACCCTCGGCCCTGTCAAACCCTTTCATCGCCCCCCGTGGGACTGTCTTTTCTCATCCAACCACCCACCGACTGTCGCCAACCACCAACAGGACACCGACACCCTGAAACATGCTCTGCCCCCTTTACTGATACAGATATTTCTCTCAGTCCTAGTGCCCCCCTTGGACGCGTCGTTCTCGTTCGCAAAGTCGTTGCGTTGCGCCCGTCTCGTGAGTGTTTGCTTGCTGCGACGTCCGTCTCGCAAACGTCTCATGTCAGGTCACGCCATGAGAGAGAAGTAGACATATGGACGGCTCGGCGCATCACTTCATCTAATCTGCGCTGGATGCGCAAGGCGCTCGGCCATACCGCGCAAAGTTTTCCCTGCTCAGGCGGGAACCAGCAGGCTGTGGGTTTTTCCAATTTTTTCGTGCCCTTGGTGCCCTTGTGGCCCCAGCCGCCGGCCGACTTTGTGAGTCATTCAACTGCAACCAACCAGAGACGGGCTGGCATGAGTCCTGTTGCGACACCAGGGAGGCTGGTTCTGTGCGGCCCTTGACTGGCTGTTTGCATCACGTACCCAGTACAAGGGCTTCGTGAATGACTGTCAGCAAGCTTTCCACCAGGCTCTGCACCAGACTCGGTGATGTTGATGCCTTCTCGTCCTGCTGTCATGTGTTCTTATTTTTCCTTTCTTTCTTGTTACTCTTTCTCTCCTTCACCGCAAGAAAAGCCATGCAGCGACTCGCATCTTGCCTAAACGCGATGGGGTCGAGGCTCCAGCAGCTGTGTGTGAATGTTGGGCCAGGCTGCATTGAGGCCACGTTTCCCTCGGGGTGACCAGACGCCCGAGTGGTGACGCGAAAATTTCGATTGTCCAAGGATCGCCGTACCGTTACCTCTTACGAGAACGCGTCCGTGATGGGGGGGTTGCTGACAGAAGTACCTCACTAACAATTTCTTGATTTTGCTACCTTGGGGCTTGTGCCGGCCTTTGTTTGAATCTCCACCCGTCTCCGCTCAACGCCCTGACCTGGTTTTATCAAGCAAAGATCCCTTGGGAACCAGCCTCACTTGAAATTCCCCAGGGTTTCTACCAGGGTCGCCCTGTCGTGCTAGCTTATTCTCTCCCATGGCAATCTTGATGGACCCTCCAAACGACTCCGCACACGAGGGAAAAAAGGTTGATCAAGAGGATGACCTCTGGACCAGAGCCCATCCAGTCCCAGTCCTCGCTTAGGAAAAACTTGTTCGGCCCTTGGCATCCATCCGAAGGACCACTGTTGTTGAAGCTCTTCACGAACTCCCGAGGCATGCATGCTGACAGTCAAGTCAGTCAGTCACGAACCGAATGCGACTGTGAAAAGCAGGCTCTCCTTCTTCCCTTGCTCACCTGCAACACTGGCCGTCGCACAAGCAAGCAGGCACAAGCAAGACGCTTGGGACAAATCAGCAGCTCTGTTGGCCGTGGAATGTCGCCGCGAATGCATCCATCTGCTCAGCCTCCATGTACTGTAGGTTTCTCTCTGATTCTGTGCCACTGTCGGTTGCCGCGCTCCCTCTTGGCTCTTGGGCAAGCAAGGGTCACCTACCTTACATACGATGGCCGCACTCCACATGTTCGAGGTTCTAGATCTCAAACCATCTCCATCTGCTCGCATACAGCGTTGGAATCCATGCGGCTCCGATACCTTATTTTTTTGCCTGCCGGCTAAAAGGAACTCATCAACAACATGGGAGGCGCCGCATTTCACTCGTTGCCGCATGTCAATCGCGTCCAGTTCCATTCTCGAAAGTTCTCTTCATGTTTGAGATCATGTTGTTGTTTGTATTTTTCGCCGACTCCGATGCCCACCCAACCAAATAAGAATGAATCCCTCTCCTCTGGCTCTGGCCATATTTACCTCTCATCCTCACGCGCCGAGTATGCATCCAGGTATACAAAAATCAGGTATCATACACAAAGTAAAGAAACAAAAAGCAGAACATCAGGGCTTCTTCGGCCCTTCAAGTCATATAATACTTGGGACCCTCGCCTCCCTGCGGCACCTGCCAGTTGATGTCCTGGTTAGGAGCCTTGATGTCGCACGTCTTGCAGTGAATGCAGCTGTCGCAGAGATGTTAGCAATGAAGGTCGTCATGATGATGCGCGTCCTCTTCCCCCATGTCTCAAGAGGAAGAGTGACGACTTCAAGGGGGGCGGCGGGGAGGGATGACTCACTTTTGGGCGTTGATCTGGAACCGCACGCCGTGAGGCTTGGACTCGTCCTCGACGTATTCGTAAACGCCGGCCGGGCAGAAGCGGTTCTCGACGCCCTTGAAGGGCGGGTATGTCTCTTCGGTGTGGGCGTCCCAGTCCTTGACCTGTAGGTGGACAGGCTGGTCCTCTTCGTGGTTCGTGCCGGTGCGGGAGACGCTCGTGAGGATGTCAAAGGTGATCTTGCCGTCGGGCTTCTCGTACTCGATCTTGGGGAACTTGTCGGCGGGTTGTGTCGCGGCGTGGTCGGGAGTCTTGTGCTTGAAGGTCCAGGGGACACGGCCCTTCAAGAAGTAGGCCTCGAGGCCGGAGTACATGACACCGCCGTAAAGGCCAAGCGGGGTGTGGAAGGACGGTCTCATGTTGCGCACCTCCTTGAGCTCCTTCCAGATGGACGACTTCCGCAGATTGTTCTCGTAGTCATAGAGGAAGACTGTACCGTCATCCTTCTGCTCGCTGAGGGCGGTCCAGGCGGCCTCGGCGGCCAGCATACCAGACTTCATGGCGTTATGGGTGCCCTTGACCTTGGGCACGTTGACGAAACCAGCTGAGTCGCCGATCAGGGCACCACCGGGGAAAGCGACCTTGGGAATGGACTGGAAACCACCCTCGATTAGGGCACGCGCACCATATGAGATACACTTACCGCCCTCGAGGACATTGCGGAAGAGGGGGTGAAGCTTGAGCTTCTGGAACTCCTGGTATGGCGAAAGCCAAGGGTTCTGGTAGTCGAGCGACACGACAAGACCCAGCTGCACGAGGTTATCACCAAAGTGATACATGAAGGAACCTCCATACACATCCTTTGACAGAGGGTAACCCATTGAGTGCACAACCAGACCCTTCTCGAACTTGGCCGGGTCAATCTCCCAGACCTCCTTGATACCCAGGCCGTAGGTCTGGTGCTGGCTGTCTCGGCGCAAGTCAAACTTGTTGATGACCTGCTTGCTCAAGCTGCCGTGGCAACCCTCGCCAAACATTGTGACTCTGGCGTGGAACTCCATACCGCGCTCAAACGTCTCCTTTGGCTTGCCGTCACGGCCAATGCCAAGGTCATTAGTAGCAACGCCCTTGACAGCACCGCCGGGGCCATAGACGACCTCGGAGGCAGCAAAACCCGGGTAGACCTCGACGCCGACCTCCTCGGCGCGCTCGCCTAACCACTTGACGAATTGGTTCAAGCTGACAATGTAGTTTCCGTGGTTGCTCATCTGCGGAGGTGCGGGGATAGGAATCGCGGCCGTCTTGGTGAGGAAGCGCATGCGGTCGTCGCCGGCCGGGGTCGCATGCTCGAAGCGGTTGGGGTTATCCTCGTCGAGCCAGTCGGGGATAAGCTCGTTGATAGCGGTAGGTTGGATCACGGCGCCGGAGAGGATGTGGGCTCCGATATCACCGGCCTTTTCGAGTACGAGGACACGGAAGTCCTCGTTACCGGCCTCGTTGGCGAGCTGCTTGAGGCGGATAGCAGCGCTTAGCCCCGCGGGGCCGCCACCAACGATACAGACGTCGACCTCGTCGGCCTCACGCTCGATGCTCGCGGGATCAAAGTCTTCGTCGGAATCACGGAGACGAGAGGTGGTACTAAACGTCCGGGATGCCATTGGCACCCTCATGACAGGCCATGCGGCGGTACTCCTCCTCGAGAGGCAGGATCTGGCCGTCGCGGGACAAAGGCTAGACCTTGCGGGTCGCCATTGTGAACGTGAGAGCACCCGCGAGCTGCGCTGAACGCAGCGCGATACAGGTCTGGGAGCCGCCGACATGATGAGAGGGAGACTGAGAGGGATTGAAGACGCTGTGAGGCGGAGGAGGGATGGGGAGGGAAGCTTTTCAAGTCCTGAGGGGCAAGCAACCGGCGAGTCGAGCAGCTTTTTCGCCGTTTTCACCTTGCCCTGCCCTGCCGCCGCCTAGCTGCAAGAGCAAAAAGAGAGCCGGTAGTGGGGAACGTGCCGGTGCCGGGGTGTGTGATGCCGGTGTCTGGTTGCTGGCGCTGGTGGGATATTGACCATTAAGTGACTGGCAATTGGCTCGTTCGGTGGGTGTCTGGTTAGCAAGAGGTGGGAAAGTCTTGGGTTGAGTTGCGTCACTTGGTTCACGACTTTTCTCTTCAGCACTCTAGAGGGAACAGGGTCCCTGTAAGATTTACCTGCTCAGATGACATATTTATCCGTCTACTCATCATTATCCCCATCCCTGTGACTGGTGACGAGAGATTCTTACATCTGAGGGCGGCGTCGTCCCTCGTCGGCGCTCGGGATTTCATAGCCGAAGAGGGACGAGGTTAGGAACCTACAAGAGACCGGAACCGAGGACGCAGATGGATGGGCTCCAGCGGCACCGGGTGAGGAGCTAGGTAGGTAGAGCTCGGCTCCGGAGGGGGGAGGTAGAGGCCGGGTATTGGCCAGGTACTCTCACTTGATTTTGCAAGAATGGGGGTGGACGTTCACACTTTCACGTTTCAATCTGGGGTAAAGTTGAAAACCGCTAGCATGTGGAAATGTCATCATCCATTGAGGCACGTGCTTGAGCGCCTCTACCATTTGCGTCGTGTCTAACATTGAAGCTTCACTTTGGTTACAAGATGATGCATTTCTCTTTGAAGTTTTCTCTACTCACTCTGCGACAATAAAGTACACGGAATTGTCAATTCCATATATTCCGTCGACCAGGATGAATACTCTATCACTTACGTCAATACCATGACCCTCTCACTCACTCTTCGGGATCCTCGTACTCTTTGGCCGATGCTCAAACTCGGCTTCTTCCGGCTTCTCACCGCGGCTTTGGCTACCGACGCATTGCTTCGGCCCAAATAGCCTATTTCCCCGACTCTTGCCATTGCGACGGTTAAACAGAGTAAAAAGAAAAAGAAAAAAAGCCACGGCTTCTTTTGATCTACATGACACAACGTGGTTGATGGTAACAGCGAAACCCGGGAGGGGCTGGCCGATTCTGCAAGTCCCTGGCAGGTAGGTGGTGAGGGTGTGGGAGATCTGTGCTGAGGAGTGGCTTGATGTTGTGCGAGATCCTGGTTAGGATGGATTCACTAATAGATGCTATTGACAGCTATTCGCGACCTTGAAATATCATATCTAGAACATGAAATGCTATTGAATTATTGTAACAATGCCAATGGAACTCGTCTCTCGACTACTAATCACTCTCTTACAACACAGTATCTCGATGTACCAAGCCGTACACCCAAGTAAACGCCGGATAGCCACGGGCAGCCGCGGTTCTCACCGTCTCCTGGACGTCGTACGTATCGTCGAGCCACTTGAACGTTTGTGCATGGTAGAATCCACAGATGAGGGAAATTTGAATAGTTCGGGCTTATGGCGGTGACTTGAGTCATCGAGTGATGTGGTCTTGCATCTGCGAGATATCGAATCTCGTGTTGATCACGTCCCTGGCTATCTCGAGGTTGGGTGTAAGTGACATGTAGTCTTCAGAGGCACAAGGGCACTGTAGAAAGGGCCGAACACAGGCCAGGAACCATACAAATTTAATAAATCGTTTATCATATCGTATGCATCACCCTGAGCCTGATTATACACCCCCAACGTGATGTGGAAAATTGGCGTTCAGTTACCCTACACACGAAGGGAGAAGCCAGGGGTCAACGTCATACATAGTCACAGATCCATGTCCCTGTATCGACATGGAATACAAAAGGTCAAAGCCCCATCTACACCTCAGAATTATGTACAGTCCATCAAGCTGGTGACTATTCACCTACCTTGTCGACCCTGAAAATGCAGGGCACAGACATCTTACAAAGTCACGGGAAATGGAGCTATGATTCAGAGACCAGACTCCTACTCAGCAAATGTCAGATGAATGGCTATGTTCTTGGATTATTTCACCACAGTCTACCTACACATCGAGTCGTGAACGAGGGTCTAATTACCGACGGGCAAGGCATCCACCGTCGTCGAGTGAATCACTGAACACCACTGGTTTGCCTGAATGATTCCGCGTGAATAAGACATAGTGATTCAATTGTATGCTCCAATGAATGTGACAATTCTAGTAGTATAAATCCATCTGCCAGATGTTCAACCAACCGGATACATCTCTCATTGGACATCCCCGAACCGGACATCACGACTAGGCCACTCGCCCTCATCCCAGCAACACTCTCCCATCGTCCAGCCAACTCCCACCATCTCATCCAGAATGACCACAATGAACAACGGCATTGATATCATCGGAGACTGCGTGAGGCTGGTCAACGAAGCCCTACCGCTCATGCCCCTGACCCACGCCAGCTACCCATACGTTGAAGTTCCCGTATGTGGCTGCATCATCCTCAAGCAGGATGACCTACCCCATGTCGGTCTCTATGCCTACAGCAAAGCGGGCTTCACAGTATACGTCAACATGGACCTTCCAGGCATCAAGCGGACCCTCAAGGAACTGGCTGAGAGCGGTGCTCCATGGACCGAATTCCAGGCTGTCAGATACGAGTTTGTGACGTTAGGTATGATATTCATCTGACGATGCTGGTTGTGATCAAGTGCTGACTGTTTTTTCAGATCCCAACTCGACCATTGCCCAGCCGACACTTTCGACCGTTCCCAACTCGATCACTTTTGCCAACGGCGTTTCGATTAGTGACACTTTCACGCCAGGGTTCCCCGAACCAAAGTAAAGGATGTATAGAGCGACGAAGAACGATAGACATAGACGTGGACGGCATAGAGGGATAGACTATAGACAGCCTTGATAATAATAGTCTTTTTGGTGTCTTGCGACACTAACACGGACTTGGACACTACCTAACTTGATCTATTTGTGACTTAACCGTTAAACTCCTTGGCTGTCTAGTCTCTCCTGGGTAATCTTGATCTTCAAGTGTGGCCAGCAAAGGTAATTCCATAGGGGATGAACGGACAGGACAGGTAGGTCGCATTGGACAGCAGCGACGACGAACATGATATACAGTACAGGGCATAGATATACCATGGCTGACTACCTAGGTTCTCGATCTGGCATGTACAGGGGCTCCCAGTCCAGTCTTGGCGGGCAGTTGAATGAAGACACTCGCGGTGATTGACCTCGTGAGTAGTCAGTCCCATTCATTCGTTCAGCCTTGACACGGTCATGACCCTGATCAAGAAAACCTAGCCGTTCACCAAGACCGATATCCGCAATAGCATCGAGAGTAAAAAAGTTTGTAAAGGCGCCGCAGACAAGGCTCGTCGCTTATGAGCGTGATCGGTTTTGTCCACAACATCAGCAAGATGAAAGTGCGAACCGGCAAGAGTTTCGTAGAACTCCCCCTTGAGACACTTTGTCCCATGGCCATAAATATCCTTGATAGCCTGGACAGAGCCGTACGAGAGTGAGTTAGGTCCTGTGCGGATCACGGGGTGCTCCTTGTGCATCTCGTACAACGTCTTTGACCTAAACCCACGAGCGGCCTCGCGCACGAAGGGTAGGTTTGATATACCCGCCAGCGGGCGAAAGTTGGGATATCATCCAAGACCTTTTGCATCGCGGAGGTATTCGAAGATGGGGTAGAGGATGAAGTAAGTGATCAGGGAGGCGGTTGTGAAGAGAACAACTGCTTCTGCGTACATGATGGCTGTTGTGAGAGGAGCTGACAAAGATTGTGAATTCTGGCCAAGAGGCCTGAATTATATCCTAGCGGTAGACTCGCCATCATTTTTTTTGTCATCATGAGGCGAGGTTTGGTGGGGGAAGAAAGGAAGAAGAAACGAGAGAACAAAGCTCACTTGCCATAACTATCATCGGAAAGCAATCTTTAGAAAAATAGAATCCCTAATTTAGGAAAGTTAGCAGAACAAAGTCTGGACCATTTATATTGTTCTTTAACTCCAGCCCCCTCATTCGGTCATTCTTCGTTGGCTGTTAACATCTCGGAGACCAAAGCGAATGGACCCAAGTTCGGCACTTGTGAGCCTCTCATATCATCTTCTTTCCCCGCGTTAAACCCCACAGATCTAGACTCTATCTAGATTCCTTCAAGTAAAGTTGTTGAACTAGTTCATGCTCGCTTCTGACCGGCGTCATGACCGAGGAGGAATACCCTTCCCGATAAGGAAGTTTCCCTTTTGAGATGGGTGCCAAGTGGCGACGATGGGAATCCGAGAATGACCAAGAGGGTAAAAAGTTCCGGACAATCCCACCTCCATCAACTCCAACGTCATTACAACTTGGGAGAGAAACTCAAGATGCTTTTTTTGAACATTGAAGGACCCATCTTTACCATGAGAGAACCCCCGGACTTTTTCTCCATCTTTGGAGAGAGGCGACTTCGTGGGGCATCGTCGTAGGATATGAATATCTCGCATCCTCTTCTCAATTCAACTTTTTTTCAGCAAAAGATAGACTCATTCAATTCTAGGACAATTCAATCATGTCCACCGTCTTTCCTGCAAATGCCCTTTCCCAACTGGGTCCACCCCAGACTGTCGCCGACATTGCTGCCCTGACTGCGGTAGGCGTGGCATCGGCGGCATACCTCCTCCGTGGCATCGCATGGGACAGGCCAGACCCGTATGAGTATATCTGGTATGAACGTATGGGGTCTAAGGATGGTGCTTCATCTAGACCCAAGGCTACTCGTGATATTGCCAAGAAGATGGAAGAAAGTGTAAGTCTAACCCTGTTCCTTGAACTATCAGTTCTAATAGTGTGCGGCAGGGTAAGGATGTTGTCATCTTTTGGGGTTCACAGTCTGGCACAGCAGAGATGTTTGCCAACAGACTTTCCAAAGAGTGTCATCTCCGCTTCGGCCTTCAGACCCTTTGCGCAGATCTCTGCGACTACGACCCAGACTCCATCGCCAACCTCCCCCAGAGCAAGCTCGCCATCTTCATCATCTCTACCTATGGCGAGGGAGATCCCAGCGACAACACCGCCGCTCTCTGGGACTGGCTCAACAAGCGACCTTTTGACATCAAGTTGCCCAACCTCCGATACATGGCCTTTGGTCTAGGAAACAGCAGTTATCGCTACTACAACCGTGTCATCGATGTCGTGGCTGAAGCCCTCGACAAGGCCGGTGCTCAGCGTCTAATGCCAGTGGGTAAAGCCAACGATGCTCAAGGCGGCACAGAGGAAGATTTCCTCTCATGGAAGGATGATCTCTACACGCACTTCCAAGAAAAGCTCGGCTACGAGGAGCGAGACATTCCCTACGAGCCCAGCATCAAAATCATCGAGGACGAGTCACTCGACGTCATGGACCTCAACCTCGGCGAGCCAGTTCAGAACCGTAACGGTCCTGCCAAGATAGTCAAGCAGTACTCTCCCATCCGACCCTTGACCGTGCAGGAGTCGCGTGAGCTCTACACGTCTCCCGGGAGGAACTGCATCCACATGGAGCTCGACCTCAGTGATCAAGCTGAGCTCCGTTACCGAACTGGCGATCATCTTGCTGTATATCCCATCAACCCTGATCATGAGGTGCAGCTTCTTCTCAAGGCACTTGGACTTGAGCAGCGAGCTGAGACACCTCTTCTTATCCGAGCCCTAGAGGAGGGCGAGTCCATCAAGATTCCCAGTCCTACTTCGTTGCTGGCTCTCTTCCGTCACTACCTCGAAGTATCTGCACCTGTCTCTCGTGAGACTGTCGGTGCCCTAGCTCGCTTTGCTCCTTCACCAGATGTTTCCAATGTTCTGACAACTCTTGGAAAGGATAAGAAAGCCTATGCCGAGTTCATTGGAAAGAACCACGTCACTCTTGGTCGTCTCCTGGCACTAGCTGCTCCTGGTGCTGTCTGGACTAACCTCCCCCTCTCTTACGTCGTAGAGACTCTCCCTACCATTCAACCCCGATACTATTCCATCTCCTCATCCAGCGCCGTCTCTGCCCGCAAGGTCGCCATCACCGTCGGGGTCGATAACTCACCCCTCCAAGCCGACCCAACCAAGGCTATCCGCGGCGTCACCACAAACTACCTCTACGCCCTCGGAAACTCCCTCAACGGCGATGCTACCCAGCCAGAGGTTGGTCCTGAAGCACCCACCTACGCTCTCTCAGGCCCTGGAGATGCCCTCAAGGGCCATAAGGTCTTTGCCTGCATCCGTCGGTCAAACTTCAAGCTTCCTACTCTTGGCACGACTCCCCTCGTCATGATTGGCGCTGGTACTGGCATGGCTCCCTTCCGTGGCTTCATCCTAGAGCGAGCTCGCCTCAAGGCTGTTGGAAAGCCAATCAGTCGCATGATCCTCTTCTTCGGCTGTCGCTCTCCAGACCAAGACTACCTCTACCGCGAGGAACTCGCCTCGGTAGCCAAGGAGCTGGATGGCCTCCTAGAGATCGTCCCCGCTTTCTCGAGGTCTAACAGTCACCCTAAGGCGTACGTGCAGGACAAGGTTAGTGAGATGGCAAAGGACGTGTGCGAGCTACTCCAGGACGGCGCCAACATGTATATCTGCGGCAGGGCGTCGATGGCTCGTGAGGTGGGCAATGTAGTCGAGGAATCGATGAAGCAGCAGAACAGCTGGACTGACGCCGAAGCCCGGAGCTGGGCTGAGTCGGCCAAGAAAGGCAGCAAGTGGCTCGAGGATGTTTGGGGTTAAGTATGTATTTGCGTCGGCGTAATATGGAGTTTTCTGCTTGACGGGTCATGACATGGAATGAATGAGTCTAGAATGCCTCTTCGAAGAACGAAAGCGTAGAAGATGTAGCAATGTACTGGATCTGAATATATAGAATCCTAGAGATTTATTTTTTATATACCTGAAATTCCCAAGCAATGGGCATGTCTCTTGGTTCCTGCGTCATTATTCAAGTACCACGTTTACCTCATCACCGCCTACCGCTTCCTCTCGGGCCAAGCATCAAAGAGTCCTTCATAAATGGACACATCGCCAAACGTGACTTCACCCTCTCCATCATGGAAGAAACGAATTTCAGTCGAATCAGAGTACCAGGAACTATCAAAGTTAGTATAGCTTCTATCAAACATTCATTTTGTCAAACTTACCGGGCCCAAGTGCTCAACGAAAACCTGTCATTAGCATGGATCTCCACAATGGAATTATCCACGACAATGGTAAGGTCAAGAGTCTCTATCCGCTTTTCGCCCTTTTCGACAACGTCAAACAGTCGGAGTCGTCCCGCTTCGTTTCGCGAGTCAATGTCGCTAGTAGTGCTTGCCGCAGCGCTTGTTTTGCTTCGGTCAATGAGAACAGTCTCGTTTGAGAATTGGTAGTAGATGGTGGTGGACTCGTGCTCCGAAGCCAAGATCTGGAAGCCTGCCTTGAGATTGGAGTTGCGAGCTGAGCTTGGGAACGAGATGGAGGTCTTGAGGACGTAGAACTTGGACTTAGGATGTCGCTTAAAGGCTGTTGATCCAGGCTTGCTGATAGTTCGGCCTTCCTCGGCGAAGGACTCCTTCTTGGTCAGATTGGACAGCGTTTCGCGAGAGATGACCTGCTTCAGCGTATCAATTCCACAACTCCCGACTCGTTCTTAGCCACACGCCATGAACCCTTCTCCCGTGCGAGCTCGTTGTCGACCACGTTGCTGATCTTGCCGACGCTCAATTCTCTCGGCAGAAGAAGAGAGCCGGTCCAATTTTGTTGCTGAGTTGGGAACTGCTTAAGTGTACCGTAATAGTCACCAGTCAGCCACACGTAGCTGATGAACCTATCCGGTGCACCACTCTTAGATGAAGCCTTCGAAGATGACGGCAGAACCTTGCCAGCAGCGGCATATGCAGAATGACCCCAATCCAGCTTTCCTACCATCGTAGGGGAAAACTTGACATCGCCGTCCTCAAGCGAGACGTTGCCTGCTGCCCAGAGCATCTCGCGAAAGTCCGATACCTCAGGCACAATTGGCCCTAGGGACCACTCGGCACCAAGGGTAGCAAAGACCTCGCCCTTGGAGTTGTATCCTTCCTCATCCAAGCTGAAAAACGTTGGCAACCTCAAAGTTGAAACCGTACCGTCCGGCCCAGAGTCCCTCACCCCAGGTGGAGTTGGCCTTCTCATGCCACCACTGACCCAGGTACTCCCAGTACTGAAACTCCAGGTCATACTGGCGGTAGAGGAACATGCTGGGTCCCTTGCCGTGCACACCGCCAGATATGACGTTGTACCATGTTCCAGGCTCGCTGTCCAGGAGCGAGTCAAGACGAGAGTTCTGGAAGACGTAGGGGTCTCGGAAGCCCGTCACATTGAGAGCAAAGGGAGGCGATGGGATCACCGGACCTTGTTGCAGCTTTGTGAAATTTCGGCCACCGTCTTTTGACACGGCGAGTGACTGTGTCTCACTGCCCCGGGTGTAGTTGATAGTCCATTGGATGGGTAGGTAGGAGACCGACGTGTAAAGAAGCGTTGGTTTACCACCAATGCCACTGGGGATAACTGACCCGTCAAAGACAGCAATGGGGTCATTTGTGCCACCTGCGCGAATGAAGGGAGCCCCATCCGGGTTGAGATCATGATACGTCACCAGATCATCCGTGGTGGCCCCCGCGGCACCAAGGTGAAGCCAGCCAACGTGGAACAGTCCCGTCTTCGGGTCGGTGTAGTGCATGCAAGGGTCTCCGATCTGTCCGAAGGGAGGCAGCACATGAGCTCGAGGACGCCATGTCTCAAACAGACTGTAGTTGGCGAGTGTCGACAAGTTTGGGGGTGCGCGGTTGTAGTCGATCTTGTAGCCGGACGGCTTTGCCCAGGCCAAGGAGCCAGCAGTCAAAAGAAGTGCAGGCTTCATTGTTGAATATCTCGTTCAATGAACCATTGAAGCGATGAGAGAGGCAATGGTCCTCACTGAGGAGCCATTGACTATATATGCCATCCATTGAGACCCACGTACTCGCCGAAGCGAGCAAGAACACGAGAGAGCTTGATGAGGGGAAACTCATAGGGTAACATCGTCCCCAGTCTGGAGATGTTCTCCCCAACTTTCCATGGCGTGCCCGGCGATACTACGGCGATAGAAGGGCACCTGAGCAGCCGGATCCTTCACGCTAGGTAAACTTTTCAATTAACGTTGGCCAAAGTCGTCCAGAAACCCGGAGTTGTGGGGAGTCGTGTGGGGAGATCGGCATAGTTCCTACCGAAGACATGGGATGGCCGTTGTGGTGTTGAGCTGCCGTGACGTATGCTCGGGAAGATTGTTCTTGGCGAACATGACATCTACAATGTTGATCTCATCATAGCAGCCTCTTACAGGAGACTAGTCAAGGTGACAACCTCACTAAACTAGTCTGTTGTTTTCTTCCACCTTAGAACAGCTACCGAGAGACCCGAGAGACGATGCTTGGGAATTTCTCTTTTGCCTGAGGATTTCTCTTCGAACCTGCTTCGAATTCAAAGAGAGCCAGGCAAGGATCGTATGCCTGTCTAGTAGCACTCGTCCAATGTCATGCGGACTAGACATTACGATATCAGGTGTCGGACGTAGTATCGAAGTCTCTTGACTGGCATCCAGGTTCCAGGCGGGGTTTGTTGTCGGCCCGAGGACATGGGGCGACTTCCGAAACTCGTGGAACCATCATCGTGAGGTGCTGTCATAGGACTAGGATATTGGTTCAGTTCATCCCACTAGGAAGCCGATCTCATGGGGAGAAGAGATGGGTTTGTTATGTTTCGGGTGTTGAGACAAGTCGTCAACACCAACAAAGATCATCGATGTTGGCTGCCGGAACAACCATCCGAAAGCCGAATTCTAATTAAATTGGATATGTCACAACATGGTAGTACTATTGAACTGATCAGTAACATAATTAATCATCCGTAAAATGCATAAATCTGAAGCACCTATGTTGAAACCCACATCGGAGCTATAGTTAAAGAAAGTATCGCTCACCTGCATTCCGCGTCCAACTATAGTAGTATATCCGCCCGCGGATGTATCCGTGCAGACGTCGAAGCGTGCGCCCCAGAAAATCTACACCCTGTATGTACTGCCACTGCACGATGTTTATTTTTTGAAAAAGAAAAAAACCAAGAAAAAGTCCTCGGAAGAAAAAGCTGTCGGCATATGCTGAATCCTGCAACTAGGGTGAACCTGTACCTAAAACCGTGAGATCTAGCATTGAGGATCGTAATTGCGGGCCAGCCGTGTTCAGAGACCTTGTCTTCCTTGCTGCGTCTCCAGGATCGCATAAGCCTCACTTTCGCATCTATATTAGTTGACCGCCCCTTGACAACAATTCCTTTTTGCTGCTGCTGCGGCAATGCTTTGTGTATTGTCCGTGACCGAGTCAGAGTCAGAGGGAAGAAGGGTCACGGACGCCGGCACCGGTGTTACCCGGTATCGACTCCATGCAGCAGAGGACGGGACTCAAGATGGCATTATTCACCGCCGGATGGGCTGTGCTGCTGTGTGTGATGTGATGTGCTTCCTGTGTGATTGCTTGCGTTCCTGCTCCTCCTCCTCCTCCTCCGGCAGAGAGGAAAAATTTGCTCTTCTGGCATCCATCCATCTATGGATCTTTGCCGAGAGATTCAATGAAACATCGGAACCATTTTGGTTGGACCCGGCTTGGGGGTTTGTTCATTAATCCGGACGCTCCCGCGCGTCAACGTTGCAAGCGCCGCGTCGGAGGGTTGCAAAGCAGCAGACATTGCCGGCGTGTCTCGGCTCGATCACAAACTGATTTGCTCATCAATTTGAAATCCCGCATGCCGTCATGGCCGAGGACTTCCCTCCGGTGCCGCCATCGGGCACTGAAGGCGTAGACTTACACCTTGCTTCTCCCACGAGTGGGTGTGTGTCTGGGTGTGTGAGTGCGCTTGTGTCTGAAGCAAGGAGTTGCAAGCGATACAGTTGTCAGAGATAGGTGTCAGCTTTGCCAACCAAACGGCTCCAGCAAACTTCAGACTCGGTCTAGAAAGCGGCTGTTACAAACACCAGGTGGACGAGGACGGGCGACCGCAGGGGAAACTAGCCGCTCGCTCAACAGTCTGGCCATGTCACACCTCTTTGCCAACCCTCGTGTTGTGGTCGAAAACGGCGAGGCGCAGGGTACGCAAGGAGAGGAGGGCAAAGAATCAGAGGGTCACGATGCAAGGCCTGACGTGGGGATCTACGCCATTCTCCAGACCGGTGAAAAAAAAGCTGGGCCTGTCTCGGAGGTCCACGAGGCCAGCTGAGCAAACGGTTAAGTGGCGGATGAATTGTCTTGGGGGCTATAAGTTGAGTTCCAGAAAAAGAAAGCCCGTGATAGGTGCGGCCAATCCCCAGCGGTCAGATTGGGAAACTTGGTCTCATCATCTCGACCCCTTCTGCGGGAGCAGTGCGTCCCAAGAGTTGCTGTTTGGCCAGGGCATGGACAGCGATGCTTGGGGTTTCCATCAAGCATCCCTTGTCCTGCATGGCTGATCTGGCGCGCGTCCACGGTGGATCGGAGTGCCCTGATCCAAGCTGCGCTGCGCTGAGACGTCCACGGTGAAATGTGACGAAGCTGCTTGGCCGGTCTGCCTCCCACGTCGTCTCGTCGAGGTGGGAGTTGACGGACCGGTCAGGGCCCAAGGCTGACGATGGCTCGCCTTGGAGTTTGATTCTAAGCCCAAGGAGGCATGGGGTCATGTAACTGCAACCCTGAATCGGTTCGGCTCGTCCTGTTGATTGATAACCAATCTGTCGGCGTCCAGAAACGTTTTGGCCTTGTTTTCACTCCCGGGAGACAAGAGGATGAGAAAAGAAGGCTATCGTGGTATGTATAGTAACAACTTGTCGTCTTGCATATTCAAGATGACCAAGGATGGCGTGAACTTTTCAGTCTGGAGCAGGTGCATCCACGCACGCTTGATGCGTAAGACGACGGACGGTGCTTGTCAATTTACTCATTGGAACCGACTGAAGCTGTGATGTGCCGAGCAAACCGAGACTGGATGCATGGCTCAGCCAAGATGCTTTTACCTCGGCGGTCAACAGACGCCCGCATGTGTAGTCAATATATTCGTCTGACATCCTTCGACCAAGTAGGCCTCTACTTCTCAACCCGCACGCACAGGGCTAGCAGGCTGCCACATGCAGGGGCCCGACCTGTCTTCGACCCCAAACCTGGACCTGGAAGAGGCCCAGCATCCCGAGTAGACGGAAGTAGTGGGTTCGGCAGTTATTGACTTGGGCGGTGCCTTGGTGCTGCGGGTCTCTCTGGCATCTCCCGACACACTGGGACATTAGATGCAAATAGTATGTCATATCAGACTTGGATGCAAGTAGGATCAACGTTGCTTGCTCTGACAGCGGCGGATCAAGCGCCTGTGACGCTCAGCCAAAGTCAAACTCGATATGTGTGTCGAGCCGGGATCTTGGCCATTGATCGGCTAGCAAGACCGGCAGCCCTGAGCAACCAGCCGGGAGAGCAAACAAGAGGAGGGCGATGGACAGAAGGGGAAGAGGAAAAAAAAAAAAGTCAACGCCGGCCGGGAAAAAGCAACGGGGCCCAGCATCGGCGATAATGGCGACCACGAGCCAGGGCATGCGGTGTATTGGGTCCAGTCCAGCCTAACGGATTGCCGCGGCAAGGCCTCCGTACATGACAGACGCCAGCAGACTCAATGCAGATTCAGGCCAGCCAGCCCTGTTCAAGAAGTCCCCAAGTTGAGGTCCAGGTCCACTCTATTCGGCAAACAGACTTTGGTGAAAGCACGCTCCGTGTAAGGCGGACCCTGGAGGCCATCGGCGATATTGCGTAGGTAGGGTATCATTCTTCCAGGGTCATATTATCAGTCGCAAAGCGCGCTTAACACCAGTCAGCGACTCTGGGTATGGCAGCGAGGGCTGGCTAGCTCACCTGAACTACCGCGCATAGCTCTGCTCTCCATCATACCGAGGCCTGGCTGGGTCCGCTCCCCCATTTACACCATTTTTGATACTGGAGAGGTCGACATTTACTACGTAGTTGGCTAGGAGTCCTCAGCTTAACCCCTGGCTCCCTAAATCCCAGCATCCGTCCTATCACCCCCTGGGTTCGATGTTGGCTACAGCACAGGATCTTGGTATCGACAGAAGGCCCAAGGCCCGGGCCCGGGCCTAGGTCGCTTTTCAATTGACGAACCTATGATGACTATGATCTTTGGAAAGTGCTATCTTTGAATGTTCTCTTCGTAATTGCCTCACTAGGTGAAGAATACTCTGATTGGTAGACCATTTCCTGTCACAAGAAGTGGGCCTGTTCCACTGTTAACCCGGTAGAAGCATAACCTTGGTGGATTTAAGGGGGGTACTATAATGAAATGGTATGGGCGAGCCTAGTAAGAATATTATTGAAGTCACGTGGTCACCCTCAGGGCTACCGTACAAGGTCCAATCCGACAACACCTTGTTACCAGTCTTTGGGAAGATTCGAGGTGTCAAGGATGATTTGCTTTGTCTGAAGCCGACAGCATGGAGCTGGTGGAGGTTAGTTAGAGGTAATCAGAAGAAGAGGCCGGACATCGCCAGGCCTGCCTTAGCGCCTGAAATGCTTAGCCCAAGCAGGGCAGGTACCAAGGGTTACAGTAACATGGAGGGCAGGCACGCTGAGCTCTCCCCTCTCCCCCACACGCACAGATCCGGGCTCCTTCCCGGCATTCGTCAGTGGATGGTCTTCTGGGATTCGCCGCCAAATCCTAGTCGAGATGATCTTGTTGACTCCACATCAAAAAGAAAAACGACACCAAATTTTGCGATCCCCCAATCCCAGAAATGCGCAGCGGAGGAGACAACATCCATCGAGGAGGAGAGAGCAGAAAGAAGAAAAAAAAAAGAGACGACAGGGCCAATCATGTCTCGAGGACAGGGTGCCCCTTGCAAGTTATCGCCTCCTTGTCGGTCTATTCCTCTCTTTGCTGCTCTGTCTCTCCACATCTTCAAGCGATTTCCCCCCTTGTTCCCATTTGTTCATGTTTGAGAGCAAGGGTTTTCTATCATGGCTTTTTGGGCTAATCGGCCATGTGCTAAGTGGACGGGACCGACCACTCGCTCGCTCGCTCGCCTCCCTGGTCTCCATGGGTGTCAATCAATGCCTGCCCTGAGCTGGCATCGCCTCAGCTGCTCGCTTGACGTGGCCATGGTAATCTCGACCTGAAATCCAGGGCTGCTGCTGCGCTACGCCTCACGAATAACCTCATTTCTTCCTCAGTCGTGCCTGATCCTCATTCTAATCCTGATCCTGATCCTGTGCCTGCAGACGTCTGCAGTCCATGTTCGTGTACGACATCGCATCGTCTGAAGCACGACACATCATCATCCTGCACATCATTGCCCAGAACCCGCTACAATGGACTGGGAGATTGATGACATGTTGTCTTTTCTTGTCTTCTCTTTTCACCTCGAGCCGAGCCGAGTCGAGTCGCAGTCAAGGGGGCGCCTCTCTTGGACATTACGAATCAATCGTTCATCTCTCACGTTGTCCTCATTCCTCCTTGCGCCCATGCTCCTTTTTGCTTCTCATTCATTCTTTTGTGGTCAGCCTCACTTTGTTTTTTTTCTCTCTTTTTCTCCTCAATTACAGGTAGGACATTACATTACCTACTGCCACTCCTCATGTGCTGGTAAGGTAGCCCCCAAACCCAAACCTTGCTTGGGACCAAGTTGGGCTGGGCATCCATCCACCATCGAGTACCATCTCCCCGGCATTGCTTTTTCGCATCTGACGGAGCTGCACCAGCGTGCCAGAGTCGTCCAGCCTTTTCCAAATCAAACCTCTAGCAGGTCTGTTGCCGCATGCGCCCTCGTGATCTGGGTTCCATCCATCAACCGTCCCCTTGCACGCTTGTACTTGGCAGTGCTCCACGGCCACGAGCAACATCCACAGACGCCCTTTGGGGATGGCTTGGAGTACACGCCCCCCCTCATGGGTTTTCCCTCTGCATTGCTTCTGCTTCTGCTTGCTACTGCTGCTGCTGCTGCTGCACCTGCACGCCGTGGCCCTCTTGCTGCCTGTCCTGGACTCAATCGCAGATTCGCAAACGCTCGCTTGTCCTTGTCGTGTCGAGCCTCATCATGATGGCCATGTCCGAATCCTTGCGCGCAAACACAAACAGCACATCGCCTCTCCTCACCCGCTCCCGTCCCCGTCCCCGTACCCATTGCCGCCTTGCCAGGGACTGACCGGCCCCGGCACGGCCCACGCTGAGGTCCAAGCAACTCGGCTCACACCCGCCCTTCTCTTGTCTGTCACTCCCGAGTCGATTTGCTTCCCTGCTGGTGAGCTTAACCCGATGCGCCAGATCCCACTCTCTCTCCTCAAGGGGCAGAAAAAGCAATGTTGGGTTGGAGCCCCCCGTTTACCAAGTTGCAGGGCCGCAGGCCGTACCGATACCGATGTAGGCTTGTCCCGTAGTTTGTGGCAGCAGAAACTTCGTTCCTTCTGTGAGGATTCGCTTGTCAATCCCTCCCACGCCTCCGTTGAGACTTGGGCACACTTAGTTGTGGCTCACATTCTCCTATTTCCTCGTCCTATTTCACCCCGTCTTCCCTTCTCTCTTCCCTTTCTTTCCTATCTTCTTCCCGTAAACTTCTCAGATTGATTGGGTTTCCTGCCCTCTGGATGCAATCTGCCGCTAGACGCTTCAAACATTTGCAACTTCACACAAACATCTCCGTGTCTGCGTCAAGTCCACATCACCGCTTCGCCCCCTCCCCGTTTGACGGCATCTAATCCTCTTCTGCCACATCATCCGCCCGACATCCTGGGCCCGCTCTATTTGCTTGCCTTCGTCTTACCTTTGAGGCTTCCTCGGATATACCACACCCAGCTGGCTGCCAAATCTTGGCCGCCTCTACCAGGATTGCTATCGTCGTTGTCATATCCCAGGACCCCACACACCCGGTGTATCCCAAACAGGTTGCTATAACCAGTTTCAACTCGACTGGATATATAACCTGCCGCCCGCTCCCAGTATAGTCTTCAAACTCAATCAGCAGCTTCAATCATATCCTCCAGCATTCGATACTGCCATTTCTACTAGCTGCTACCTTTTTGCTATCTACCTCAGCATAGACACATCCAAACTCCCACTCTTGAAAGGCCTTGATATAACAATCAAGGTTCACGCCTAGTTTCTCTTGTCTACCCTTCGATTCTATCCGGCAACAATGGAAGTTCAATCCATCAACCCCACCGGTCCCTGGCAAGACCAGCTCGACCGTACGTCTTCCTTTCAATCTTCAAATCACGGGCTTTCTGAATTAACCTCTTCTAGACTTCTGTCGTGATGCCCAGTTGCGTCCCCCCGTTTTCCAAATTGTGTCAGATCGTCGAGGTATGTTCCCTGCAACTGACTTGTCCCGACCAAAGGTCGCTGACTTGAATCTCAAGGTGGTCGTACTGCGTGGTCAAGTCGGGTCACGGTTCACGGCAAAACACTCAATGCTAGGTACTGGTATGATGGAAAGAACCTCAACAACGCAAGAGAGGATGCTGCCGAGTGTGCTGTCAAGTGGTTGACCGGATCGAACACCAATTCTCCCACTCAATCCTGGAGCTGGTAGACACCTGATGAGGGCACTGCTCACAAGCTCAACCGACTGTGCAGCAATCCAACCTGTAAACCAGGATGGTTGGGCTCTTGTGTATTCACGACTGGGGGAGTTATCTTTTTGTGCTTGGGTCTGGATTTTCGCGATATTCTTTTACTGAATCGCATTTGTTGCTATGGCGAGCTATGTAACAGGAGTTTGGAACTGGAACCGAGCAGAACAAAAAGGAACGGGCACTACGCAGCCAGATCTGGGAGGTGGATCTTCATGGCGGCTGCGAGTTGTATTTTATGGATGCTGCTTGAAATGGTCTGGTGTGCGTTGATGTCACAGCATTTCTTGCAGCACTTGGTGCGATATGGGCGTGTTGGATTCAGTCGGCGGCATTTGGGTTTTTTTCACTTAGGAGGGTTAGTTGCTTAGGGTTCGAAATTCGGGATCTGCTGAACGCAGGTTTCCGAGGAGTTAGGCAAAATCGACTGTGCGATGCCGGAAGTTTGAACTGGACTTTGAATTGTTTGAGGAAGCATGGTGACAGACAGACATGAAAACAAGGATTATTTGGCATGGAGACAGACGCAAGGTTGCATCAGTGGTGTGAGAAGGCGAATCGAATTGAAGCAACTCTTGTTGAGCGGGGAAATGCCTCCATCAGCCTCTTATCATCGACAGCCTCCATTGTCAGCGTGATGACAAGGACCTGGGTAGGTAACTCAAGAGGACTGTGCGGTTACTATCAGGACGTCGTTGAACCCCCACCCTCGACGCAGCCACGGTTGATTGGGGTGGAAGTGAGCACAGTTGATCACATGAAGATGCAGTTGAAAGGATTAGGTGACGACACCCCCAACTGCCATGATCTCCGGTTACGGCGATTCGGTATTTGACGACGATCATCTGAGGAAAAAGCACTGATCCTGACACCGGGATGCAGTAGGGGATGGTGTGGTAGAGTGTTAGTGAGACAGGCGTGTACAGAAGATCAGTGAATCTTGGCAACGTTGAGAAAACCCCTACTATTACATATGAAACTAGGCAAATGCGAAAAACAAGTGGAACTCTAGCATTTCTAGGTACTATCTAGGCTTTTCTGGATCCCAATAGTACGGGTGCTGTGGAATTATCTAGGTGGTTGTGGGCGACAAATGGGGGCTTCTAGGAAGGCGGAAGGAATATGGCCAAAGTTCGCATGGACTATTGCTCTAGCCAAGAGTTTAACTCTCCAAGGATATACTATATCCGACTATTTATCGCATTGCCCCAGTCTTTCTTGGTGAATACCCGTAAATATCCAAGCTTTTATCCTCCTTGCTGTCAATGCTTGGGGGAGAGGTGGTCAAAGAGAGTTATGTAAGCCACCAACGACAATACCCGGATTATTGATTTTCCGCAAAACTCGATGGGGAATTTTGCATCGCGAATTTGCCTATTGATTACAAGAGCCACGAGCCTGTATAGTACTTTGCTCCACGAACGTTGCTAGCAACGCGGAGCTCAGCCATGTCTCCAAGATCAAGGGTTTGGGGCGCATGCAGAGCTCTCGCAATTCGATCGAGGCCTGCTGCCCCCCGGCCTGGGCCTTTCGCCAACACTCTTCCCCGGAACCGGTGGTACTCGAACGAGGGGAACGACAAACCCCCGCATGCGATTGACAACGCCCCGAAACCCGACGAGCCCCAATTCGAGCCTATTTCGAATGATGTTAGTGCCTCCGAGGCCTCGACAGGGAAGGAAGACGCCGAGGTAGGAATTGAATTGAGACGATGTACCGGTCTTGGCAACTGATGGCGGGACATTGCAGACTACTGGTTTGACCAGCTCCGAGGAAGTTTTGGACGATGCGACTCTCGAACAGCTATTCTATGGTGGCCGTACGGTATCGAGCTCAATTGAAGGCGGATTGACCCCGGCCCAGGAGGAGATTCTCTATCGGGAGGGCACTATCCCCTCGGCCGAGAAGGCGGAAGCTCTCCTTGCCGCAGGTGAGGCTGAGGCCCCTACCGATGTCGAGGATGAGAATCCTGGACACAAGTTTGGCATGCCCCAGCGGCCGTGGCCACAAGGCTTCAACCTGAAGAAGCGATACCATCCCGTGCTTGAGCAGATCACCCGCCTACTGATGCGGGATGGCAAGCTGAGCGTTGCACAGCGGGTAAGTTTACACATGGAAGGGCTTGGCCGGAAACATGGCTAACAAGCAAACTAGAACATGGCCACAGTCATGAACAACCTCCGAACCGCACCACCTCCGATCTACAGCCCGAAATTTCCCCTCCTACCCGGAACCCCTCCGGCTGAACACCTCCCCCTCAACCCAATCCTGTACATTACTGTGGCCATCGACTCGGTGGCACCTCTCCTCAAGATCCGCAACGTGGCGGGTGCCGGCGGCGGTGGCCGAGCTCTGGAGCTTCCAGTACCCCTCGGCGTGCGACAACGACGACGTGTCGCCTTCAACTGGATCCTGGACGTGATCAACAAGAAGCCCTCTAAGGGCAGTGGACGCAAACAGTTCCCCCACCGGATATCAGAGGAGCTCATCGCCGTGGTGGAAGGACGGTCGAGCGTGTGGGAGAAGCGAAAGGTGGTGCACAAGCTGGGCACGGCAGCCCGAGCCAACATTGGGTCCAACAAACTTAAGACGAAGAAGAAAATGTAGAGCGGGCACAGTATTTTGGAGTAACCGCCCTATTTAGGTTGTACAGTAGATGTGCCAAATATGTAACATAACCAGCCTTTGACGCAAAGACTCATGTTTCTGCGCTGGCCAGACCATGTGAGAGGAGTTTTGTGATGCCTATTCACTTACACCACTTGATGCTATGTATCATGAGAGAGGGATAGGTCTAACATGTCCAACCGACCTTAACCTTGGAGAAACCCTTATCCGGGCCGGATCACAGCACTGTTGCATGCAAAGAGCCGAATGGATGCGTTCATGCACTTGGCACGGCTATGCTGGGCAGGAATGCGATCGGAGGACATCGGGGGGGGGGGAGCATTAAACACTTCCGAGGTTGTGGTTGCGGCTACGGAGGGGCAGACGACGACGACGACAATAGCTGGCTGACTCATGAGGGAGACGCGTTTTCTTTTGGGAGCAATGATGTGGAGAGCTGTGCAGGGTCTCGTGACGGTTAGAATTAAAACAATATGTTCTGATCTGATCTATGTTTCATCAATGGGGTGAGCCTTGTGTAAAAAGGTTTCGGAATTAGATCCTGGACGGAAGGGTTCGGGCTTGTCAAACAGATCTTGTTTGAGCACGGGATTGAAGAGCCTTGTTTGCCGAGATTCAGCAGACCAGGATATAACCTAGTAAATGACCTTGAAGACTTTCCGTGGACCTATCTAATGCGTAGTGCTAAAAAGCCCTAGATTCAAAAACTACCCAATGTATCGGGGCAAAGACAAACGAGAAAGCCATTGTCCAATGACGAAACCGACAATTTACAAGCGGCGCAGACGATGGCTTTCACATGACGACACAATCACTCGATGAGCTCGGGCCAGGGCTGAAGACGGAGTCGGAGGCCACCAACAGATGATGAAAAGACTTTTTTTTTTTTCCAAGGAAAAAGAAAAATAACAGAACTGACTATCAAGTTGGGTTTCTGAGCAAACAACACCCTTTGGGCTTCTATAATCTCGGTTCCCATCTCCCTAGAATTAAACTCACTCCGCAAAGGTAATGAATGACCGGTGTGCCACTCCAAAAACACCTTAACCGATGCTTACGCTCATCATTACCGTAAAGAGCAATGCCAGCTCCTCAGAAAGAAAGGCGGGCAAGGCGAGTCAAGGGCATGGAAGACACACCTCCCGAGTTCCCATCATCAAGGGAAGTGCCCCTCCTTCCCCACTGCCCATTGACTGCACTCCGCTCCGTTCTCCGCTCGCAGCATGAGGTGGACTCGGTCAGTCCAGAGCCGGGCAAAGCCAGCGCCAGCGCCAGCGCCAGTGTCACCTCCCACACTTAGGCTCATCCCCTGTATGTGTGGGTGGTTTTGGGCGGTTTGGGCGGCCACAGCCACCGGGCAGCCTTCCCTTTCTTTCGCTCTTGCCTCAAACCGTACCTACCTAGGTTGGTAGGTAGGTAGGTAGGTTCTCGACTCCACGTTCAACTTACGCAGCAGCACGTCTCGTCTCGTCTCCCGTCTACATTCTTTCCCCAGAACCTGGATCCCTCCACGTCAACTCTCTCCTCTTCTTATTCTTCTTCTGTCACCCAAAACAAGCAAACAAGCAAAGACAGTCAGTCACAGTCACACGATCTTCTCGCCACGTCAACCCGGCTCTTTCTCTTTCGTCTCTAGCTTTTTTCTTCCCCCATCGCTCGATCCCCCCCGCGAGAAAAAGAAACCCTACCTCCCACCTCCACCAACCGGGCTACTTCACCGAGTCGCTCTGACGTACGGCAACCGAAATCCGACAACATCTTTCACCGCGTCCCAATATCTACCTACTTTGACCGAGAATTGTCAACGCCGTTGACCTGCTGCAACATGTTTTGAAAGGCGCCAGGCCACGCGAAATCGTACATCTCTCTCAGCCACCGCGCAATGCTCTCTTGGCCTACATCGACACCCCAGCGCCGCTCCTTGCACAAATTCCCCCGCTAAACTATCGCGGTGTGTGTGCGCATTCCCAAATCCTTTCGGTGCAGCTTCCGTAGCCTCTCCTTGTTGCTACACGTTTGGTTTCTGTCGTCAATCGATACTGCGACTCTGGCTTTTTTCGCTTGCGCATTTACTCCCGTATCTAACAACCTACCAAACCCATTTTAACCCAACTGCGGTACTACCAAACCAACCGCCATCATGTCGCGGAACCAACAACCCATGAGCATAGAGGCCATGCTCGACATGGAGCGGCAGGAGGTTCTTGCGCTGCTCGGAAATCCGCAACCTTCTCAGACTTCCCAAGACCGAATGCGATCCGCTTCTCCTTATACTACCCCGCGATCGCCCGTTCGAAGCATGCTGGATATCGATGAGCAGCCTGCTCCGAGCTCTCCTCGCCAAGCCGTGCGAAGCATGCTTGACACTACGTCCCCTCCCCCACCCAAGATTCGGAGCATGCTAGATCTGGACACTCCTCCATCCGGACCCTCGAAACTCGCCGGCACCAGCACAACTCCAAGCTCTCCTGTTTCTAAACCTGCCAGCCTCGCGCCTAGCACTGTTGGACATACTCGCAGCTTCAGTGATGCCGCATCAAATCCTGTTGAGTTTGGGCCGAGGGCAGCTGGGGGGCGTAATGACCCTGTCTCTGGATACCAATTCTCCGACATCATTACACGCAACACAGGCCAGGCGCTTCCCAAGAGAAACACCCAAGGGACTTCTCTCGGGGACACACTCCGTGGCCTCGATCGTGAACACAGGCGCTCCCTCGGAGGCGCAATCGGAGGCCAGAAATCAATGTCCCCTCACAACCGCCTGGGTTCGAGGTCTAGGTCGCCCGGCACAGTGCTTGCCCCCGGCACAGCTATGCTTGATGATGGCCAGATTTTCAATCTCAACAACGCCTATCGCCGGTTAACAGATGCAAACCTAGCGAGCTCGGGGGGCACTCTTTCAACTCTCCCGCTGCGTCCTCAAGATGATGGCCAGAGTGGCAGATTAGTCAAGGATTACTTGGGTCCTGATGGTGAACACCTGGAATCTAGTGAAGACGACGACACGTTTTCCTCTGACGACGAGGACCGAGGTCGTAAGAAGGCCCCTCGGACACTCAACCCCGATGCCAAAGGCGAGACCAGTGAGGGTTCCTCTGGTGATGGTCGAAAATCTCGGAGCCTTCTTGCTGCTGCCGATGAAGAGAGTACGTCTGCAAACTCACTCTATACTCAGATGAGTGCTAATATCATAACCAGGATCCAAGGTTGCTTCAGGGCAGTCATATACGTATCGCTCCTTACTGTCAGAGCCAGAAATCAAGGTCACCAGTCCGTTTGGCGACAACGTGAAGAATACTAGCAGAGCTGCTGTACACCCCAACACAAGCTACAATACGGGAACAGTATCAACGGCTGCTTCTATTATTGACTCTGACGAGGAAGCCGACAGAGACGACATCAAAAACGGCCCAGAACCTCACCGTATCTATGTCTGCTATCATCTCGACGCCAGAGTCCCATCGTGCGATTCGCATGATTTACCGTGGAGAGTACCAGAAGCTTGTCCAACAAGCGGAGGATGAGCATCATCGGCTCAGAAAGTACCTGGTGGCTACAGATATGAGCGACGAATCCACACATGCGCTCGAATGGGCAATCGGCACAGTACTACGAGATGGCGACACGCTCATGGCCATCTATTGTGTTGATGAAGAGCAAGGCATTGGTGATGCAAACCAAGTACCGGATGATCCAAAGGCCATGAAGGAGCAGGCAGCTGCTATCAATACCGTCGCCAACAGCAAGACGCCAGTCCCAGCAATGACAGCAGTGCCGGAGTTTATGCGAGCATCCATTCGAGACTCGAAGAATAACACGCCCAACACGTCCCCTGCGCCATCAAGCCGAGGAGAGCGCAGCAGGGCAGAGGAAGATCGGCGCCGAGCAGTCAAGGATATATCCGACAGGGTCGTCAAACTGCTACGAAAGACGAGCCTTCAGGTGCGGGTCATCGTGGAGGTGCTGCATTGCAAGAACCCAAAGCATTTGATTACCGAGGTTATCGACGTTGTCAACCCGACATTGGTCGTGATAGGAAGCCGAGGAAGAAGTGCACTCAAGGGGTAAGTGACTCTCATTCTAACAAGATATACGTATAGCTAACAATGGGCAGTGTCATTCTAGGATCATTTTCCAACTATCTAGTGACCAAGAGCTCAGTGCCCGTCATGGTGGCGAGGAAGCGGCTCCGTAAGCAGGGCAAGTACCGAGGCGTGAAGCAGGTCAATATTCTTAGCAACCCTGCAGCGAAAAGTCTATCAAATGCTAGGATCGATTAGAGGGCCTGTTTCAATAGGCCATGAGGCAGCGGAGTTCTCAGGTTGAGGCAATAGGCCGGAGGATAGACTGGATGATGCACATGCATGGCAGGACAGGTGTTGTGCGAGCTGTGGTTCTCTTTTTCAGCATTATCATTGTGCGAGCTACACATCAACGGGCTTTGACTTGGAGTATGACTTTTGGGTTGAGGATGAAAGGACTTGATGTTGGGTCGGTTGGCGGTTGAGTGGATGAGCTTCATTGGGCAGCGTGGTCACTCACTAGAATTCAACGAGCGGATGGAGTTTTTAAGTATGGATGGATGGATGAACAGACGACTAGGTACTGATAGGTATTACGACTATAACTATGACTATGACAACCAGTAGTCCAGTACTATGGATGTACACATGTATGCAGGTGCAACATGGCGGGGACCAGGGCACATTGGTTGTTTCAAGTTTAATGTCGTGGCGGCTTGATAGTGAGGGATGAGTGAGATGGCATCAAGAGCTACGACTGCATGGCGCTGGATTGGCCTGTCTCAGGTTGCATCACGTGCGTCGTTTCTCGGACGCACGTCTACCTTATTTCGACGACGCTTATGACTTGGGATGGGGTTCATGAAAGGATGGATTTGTGACCTACCTAGTAAGACTGGATTGAATGGGGAGTACTCGGTACAGTTACAGTAGGTACAGTAGAGGCCACATTGCTGCGGGCAGGGTTTTGCCACAGGGCATCTAAAGCATCTCATTGGTCCCCGTGCCCATCTTCCCAGGCTCAAGGCCTATTGCGGTTGCGGCCAGCGGGCGGCCAACCTGACTCGCTTGCGGCTTTGACCTCCATCG
Source organism: Fusarium oligoseptatum (assembly GCA_003946995.1). Classification (NCBI taxonomy): domain Eukaryota; kingdom Fungi; phylum Ascomycota; class Sordariomycetes; order Hypocreales; family Nectriaceae; genus Fusarium; species Fusarium oligoseptatum. The sequence continues at coordinate 261,111 of NKCK01000002.1, forward strand.
CCTCGCCTCGCCTCTCCTGGCTCGCCTGGACCACACCGCGAGGCTGAAACGAAGGACCATGAAACCGCGACCTCACGATTCGACAACTGCTTGCATCTCCTGGACCTCATGCGATTGATCAATCTGTCATCTTCGAGTCGCCAGCATGAGACTCCTCAATACCAGGACCTTGGAGCTTGAGACCTTTGGCGCCGGCCCTGAAAAGTACGCCATCCTGTCGCATACGTGGGGTAGCGACGAGGTGCTGTTCGACGACATCCAGAGCCAGGCGCGCATGAACGAGATTCGTCAGAAGAATGGCCAAGGTTACCGCAAGATCGAAAAAGGCCTGCGAGAAGGCTCTCGACCGTGGCTATGACCACATCTGGATCGACACTTGCTGCATCGACAAGTCCAGCAGCGCTGAGCTCTCAGAGGCTCTCAACTCCATGTTTCGCTGGTACAAGGAGTCTTCAATGTGCTTCGCCTACCTCTCGGATGCCTCTATTCAGTCCTCAGAGGCGGTCGCAGCCCTCAAGCAGAGCCGCTGGTTCACCCGAGGCTGGACACTCCAGGAGCTGCTGGCCCCAAACGAGATCGAGTTTGTCGACCAGGACTGGTCACCGCTTGGCTCGCGACATTCGCTGGCCTCAACAATCAGCGAGATCACAGGAATCGAAGAGTCGTTTCTATTAAAGCCGGACCAAAAGAAGGACCGCAAAATAACGACACTACTTCAGCGCGAAAACGTGGCCACAAGGATGGGCTGGATGGCGCATAGGGAGACGACCAGACCCGAGGACATGGCGTATTCACTGATGGGAATTTTCGGCATAAACATGCCTATTCTGTACGGAGAAGGCAACAAGGCATTTCTCCGGCTGCAGGAAGAGGTGCTCAAGAAGTCGGGCGACCAGTCCATCCTGGTGTGGAGGTGGCCCCTGTCGCAAAAGCCCGAGGAGACGCTGCACCGGATGCACTTTTTGGCAGATAGCCCGGCCAACTTCAACCTCCGCACGTACGCAGGACAGGAGGACACGGAGCGCTTTGGAATAAGACTGACGGATCAAGGGCTCGTGCTGCGCATCTGGAAGTGCCCGTGCAAGGTGACGCGATGGAACTGGAACAAGAAGGAGCTCATTGACGTCGGTGAGAGGTGGCTGGCCGTCCTCGACTGCAGTTTATCGCCTGATACGCTGTCGCGGCCGGCCATTGTGCTGCGTGAGAGTCCATACGCTGAGAATGTCTATCGGAGAGACCCCATGAGCGTCATCATGGTGATAGAGCATGACCGTAAAAAGTCGGGATATTTGGATACAGGAGATTGTAGGCAGCTGTTCCCAGATGCGTCCCCCGGTTGATGATGGTGATACTGACTTTTTTTCAACAGTAATACATTCTATAGAGTACAAGCCCGAGTTCAAGATGGAGACGATTCTACTCGAGTCAGAATCAGCAGAGCCAGAGCTTCGTCTTAGAGGGAGCTTCCCTTTCAAGGTCAACCTGATGCTCAAGGACAGGGAACTCAAGCAACGAGCTGCGTATACTGGATCCCAGCGATACGTGGTATCCGGAGAGCTAGCAGAGAAACCGACGCAAAACCCCATTTACGGAGTCTTATTCTTTGGCGACGATGACACTGGCACGGAGTTGGTGGTGTGGTGGGGCTTGATAGAGGAGGGGACAGCCATGTACCACGTACACAGCCGGGTCAACGGGCCTCGACTCTGGAGCAACAGCATCCCCGTGTGCTTTGCTCAGTCGTGGAAGAACCTCACGGATTTAGAGAAGTTTGACGCAACCCTGGCCGAGTCGTTGGCGGTCAACATGCTGTGCGAGGAGTTCCCGCTGCCGTGGTCAGGGACGGAGCGGCCCTCGGTAGTGGAAGTGGAGGACGGTTTGAATCTGCAGAGCGCGCTCAACGACAGCAAACCCATGGCGACGGAAACGGTTATCGAACTGTTCACTCAGTGCGCGCAGCCGGTGATAGAGTGCATCGGTTGGGGCATGCGGTTGAAAGCATCGATGCGAAGCGTCGAGTTCCTAGGACGACTATGCTGCGAGATGGACATTGAAGAGAAGAATCCAAACGTCGAGGTGATGTGAGATGTGTGGATGTGATGCTGGCATTACACGGAGTTGGGGGTGTTGTTTGCCTAACTATTTTAGACGACTTGATTTTCTGGATATCATCATGTTGCTTGTCGTTTTTTTTTGTATATGCATTGGAAGGGGGAGGGTGTGTGGCAAGCATGAGATGGAGGATGTCTTGGATGATGGAGGAGGTGGTGGGAGGAGAAGTCACATTTGGCTGTTTTGAAAAGCCGAGTGCAAAAAATGTTAATCATGTAGCGGATTCAAATACATCAAAGCCCGAAACCTCAGGCCAACTCGACTACAGCAAGAAAATCACGATATTTTATAAAAATCATTACATTGTTTGTTATCTGATGCAGAGAGAGAGAGAGAGCACAGATGGAAAATGCTGGGACGGGGCGAGCCGGCTCGGGGCCGGAAAAGCCCCACTTCTTTCAACGGAGGGGGGCGGGCAACCAATCCTAGACATGCCCCGCCACCGTCTCAGGCGACGCCAGCGTATCAACGAGCGACAAGAGCACGACAAGAATAACAAAAACAATAAAAAAAAAAAAGGAGAGACACGGTTTCGCGAGTGCTGCCTAAAAATGTATATAAAAAAGCGCATCCTTTTCGTGGAAACTTCGCGTGTCCATCGCGATATTTCTCCCTGACCATTTTCCCACGGTGAATCACACACACAGCAGCCCCCTCCATTCTGACGAGAGTTACCCCTCCCCCTCATTCTTCCATGACAACGAACTGTAAACAAATGCATGGCTCATGTGACCAAGAGATGCCTTGCGCGTCAGGCCACTCCCACGAAAAAGACGTGTCGCGTAAAGTGGTCCCCTCCAGGATAGGTTTAGCGCGGGGTCGCTGAAACGGTCTCGTTCTGCACGGTTGGCGGGGTATTATTGGCTGTGACGCAAGGACCCCAACCTCTTTGATTTCGGGGGGCAAGTGCGTGCTGCTGCTGCTGTTGTTGCTGTTGCTGTGCTGAGGGAGGAGGGACGGAGGGACGGAAGGTAGGGAGGAGGAGGAGGTTTATCGGCTGTTGAGAAAAGCCGGTCCATGGCCATCGATTACTGAATGAGTGAGCATTTCATTCGTAGTATGTTTCATCTTCTTCCTCCTCTTTCCTTTCTTGATCTTTCCCTCCCCCCTCTTCTTTTTCTGCAAGTTGTGCGCCGGTCAAGTTGACGGGGCCTTCTCTTTACCTTGCATCTTATCTGCCTGCCTTACTTGACCTACTTCCCCGACCTACCTACCTGCCTTTACTACTACGTACCTAAGGCAACTCGAGCGGGCTTCGCATCGCATTGTAATCTTACATGTCTATGCAAGCCCTGCCCGCCCAGCCTACACCTACCTACCTACCTACACCTCTAGCCCAGCAACAGAACAGAACAGAACAGACAAAGAAACACAGACCTCCATCCATCCATCCATCCAATCCATTCCGTCCCATCATTCATCCAACCTTGCATTGCATAGTTGCCAACCTTCTTTCTAAGCCTCTATTTGTTCTCTACCTCTTCTACTATTACCCCAAATCAATCAATCAAAACCCCCCCAAAAAAGCACAAGAAAAGACAAGCTCAAAACGTTGATCTTGCCCCGAGAAAGAGAAGAATCATCACTTTTGAGCACACACAATCAAAATCAATTCATCTACCATCTCCATGACTCCATTCCTGACGGTAAACAACAACGTCTCGCTCGTCAGCATCACCATCGCACCAAGCACATACTTCATCACCGTCTTTCTACTCCTCATCTGTGCCGTCATCTACATCCCCCGCCTCGTCGCATTTCGCTTCCCCAACCTTGGCATACCCTTGCCGTCGTTGTCGTCGCTGTTTCAGCCTCTGTTTGCTGAGCCTCCTCCTCCTCCGAGCAACGCTCTGCAGACACACGGAGGCGAGAAGCCTCTACCGGAACCACCCTTCACGGGGAGCAGCCAGCTTGTGTTCGAGGACCAGCAGCAGCTTGTCATCTCTGGTCAGGATATAGTCCTCGCTCAGCGCCGTCATCAGCTTCAGCAGCAGCTCCGGCTGCAACAACAAGAGCAGAACCTTTTACTGGAGAAGCAACAGCAGAAACAGATTCAGGAGATAGAGTACCACCGTCGTCGTGAGTCACGCCGTCCCCGCGACGACGACTCTCCCTCCAAGCGCAGCAACCATGACGGATCACCTAGAAAATCTCGACGCATCACTACGGGACTTCGATCTCCCAGCAAGCACACTGTCGCCCCGCCACTCAGTCCTCCGCAGCGAGGCGGCGACGGAAGAGGACCTCGAGGACTCGGAGGTCGCGTCCGCCGGTGGATACTCACCTCCAGCGTGGCGGAGACTCGGCAACGGAGACCGGAGTAGCGGCTTCTGGAGGGGTCCTCATGACTTTCTCGCCGCTGGTATGCAACGTAACGGTCTTAGCACTCTGAGGGAAAGTTCTCCAGAGTTTGACGATGATAGTGAGGATGAGATGGTCCTGGAGAGGGCCATCAGGACAAAGTTGCCCAAGGGAAGTCAGAGCCCGGATAAGGGTAGGAGTCCAAGTCCTGAGAGGCATGAGGATAGGACTATTCAGGTCAAGGTTGAAGATAGGGCAACTCCAGCAAGGGAGCTCGCTCTACAACACTCACCGCCGGATAATTGTGAGTGGCCATGGCGGCCTCAGCTCTCACCTCTTTCTCTGACATGGAATAGACATTCGCTTCGCCGTTCGCGCCGAAGTGCAACACCGCACCGAGCCTATCGAGGCTGCCATCAACTTTATCCGTGATCGCTACAAGACATTAACACGAACATGGTTCACCACCTTCACCTCGGTCCTCATCGCCTTCTTCTCCCTCTCCCTCTTCAAGTCTCTGCTCCAACCTGCCTCGCCGCGGCCCGTGGGCGACCTCGTCAAAGTTGCAGGGCTCGCCCGCTCCTTTGAGCCTCTAATCTACTACTCAGAGCACGCAGTATCCCAGGTTCATGATCTACAAGCCACGAGTGTTGCTGTCTGGGATCTCGGCGAGAGCGTGCGCACGAGCGACATGCGCGATGCCAACAGCATTGTTTCCGACCTGGATGCTCTCAGTGAGACCATGAAGACGCTGGCCATTGAAATGACCAAGTTTTTCGCTAGAGTCGATGGTGATATCGATGGGTAAGTTGTTGCAAACATGTACAAGACCCTCAACAACACCACAATCTCACCCCTTTTGTTAGCATCCTCAACGTTATGGACTGGGCAAAGATGCACCTTAACCGCCTCAACTCGTCTCCTTCCCCTTCAACTCTCTCCTCCGCCTACGACAATATCCACAATATCCTCTCCCATGCCCACGTACTCGAAGACGCCGCCGGTTCACCAACGCCACTGGGTCGCATCACTACCCACGTTTTCGGCCTCTCCAACCCGCAGCGGGAGCAGCGCATGGTGCAACTCCTCTTTACCGAATTTATCGCCGTTCTTGAGGACTCAATCCAGGCCGAGCTACAACATAGCGTGACCCTCTTCGCTCTATTCGAGGCTGTTGACTTCCATTTCCTCAACCTCGCCCGCACTGTCGTACGCGAGTCGTCAGCTCAGGAGGAGCTCCATGCCGACATGCTATCCAGCCTCTGGACACGCCTTCTTGGCACTCGCGCTGCCGAGCTCCGCAAGTTTGAACAGAACCGTCAGCTATTGCGCAACGTCCGCGAGAAGACTGTCCGCAACAAGGGCATCCTCGTTGAGCACAACGGCAAACTCCTGACCCTCAAAGCCTCCCTCGAGACTCTTCGCAGCAAGCTCGTCTCCCCCCTCGTCCGCGGCGTCAACTCGACCACCCTCACGCTGGAGGACCAGATCCGCGGCCTCAGCGACGTGAGTTCGTACCTAGGCGAGGTTCGGAAGCAGCAGAAGGGCAAAGTCATGGAGACGCTCTTTGGCAGTGTTCCTGGCAAGAAGTACATGATTGAGGAAAGGCCTGATACAGTCGTGGTAAATACCTTGTGAGGTGCATTGTGTTACAACAGCAACAACATTGGTTGGCGAATTGGTTTATTGCAATCAGGATAAGGTCACCACCGGTCAGGGTCAGGCAGGACAAGGTCATTTTGCTCGGGTACTGCTGGCCAAGCGAGGTCAGTTCGGTTGGAAACGAAACAGTTTCATGTTTACACACTGGAATAGGCGTTTGTTTGGTCGTGTTGCACTATTGGAGTAGGTAGGTAGGTAGGTACTCATTCTCCTTGGTGTTTGCATGCATGTATGTACATTGGATATTTACACAGTCAGGGGTAGCCTTAGTTTTTGAATACATTCTAGTTAAGCAGTTTATCATCGTTGACATCAGGAACATGACCGTGTTAGCAATATAAAGTCGTGAACATGTTCATCTGTTGCTCGTCATTATAAGGAGGCTTAGAGCATAGCTGGTCAACCTCTTTACTCATCATAGTCACACGTAGTCACAAAAGAGTAACAAGACATTTCTTTCATTAGAAACCCTATCCGCATAAAACCTCTGCGTTGATCATGCCTGCAAACGAGCACCATCGGTGGGGGGTATAGGTCAACAGGCAGAGTATCAGAAAACCGTCAACGCCGTCCTGGTGGGTTCTCCCGACAGAGCGCCGCCGCCTTTGCCGTGCCATGCCATGAGCATGCAAGCAAGTAGCGGTTCGGTTCGCCTCGAGAGCCAGCCACCTCAGAGTCCCCAAACTTTTTGAGTTTCCCTTCCTGAGAAGAAATAGCAACCAAGTCTATCTGTACATAATGCGCCCCCTCAAATTGGGTAACACAAGGTCGTAAAGCATGTTGTTGTTGCCTGATCGTTCATAAATTGCCTCGTCCAGGCATACGTCGTTCCAGTTGAGGGGGTTGCCCAGTCAGATAACCATGACAAAGGAAATGATAGAAGCCGGAGGTGTAGGTGAGTAGGTAGGTAGATCCAGGCTTAAGCCTTGGTCTCCTCCTCCTTCTTAGCCTCACCACCCTCGGAGCCGCCCTGGGCCTTGACGTACTCGTCGTAGACGGCAAGGGCCTCGTCGACCTTGGCCTTCAGTGAAGCGTCATCCTCAATACTATCATGTCTGTTAGCAACGTGTGTAAAAATCTCAAGGGAATGGCTTGACTTACAGGTTGACAAGCTCCGAGTTGTCCATCTCCAAGAGCATACCAGTGATCTTGCCAGCAAGTTCGGCGTTGATGGCCTGGATCTTAGGGAAGATCAGCTCACCAAGAATCTGCTTCTGCTGAGCGGGTTGAGCGGCCTGAAGCTGCTGCTGGAGCACGCTGGCGGGGTTGGCGCCCTCGGCACCACGGCCAGCCTGAGCCTGGGGACCGTTTCCGTTACGGCCAGCGTTGGGTCCACCACGACCAGCACCCTGCTGGCGGTTGTTGGGAGGGAATCCAGGCATGGCACCGCCCATGGGAGGAGCGCCAGGCATACCCTGAGGGCCACCACGGCCACCCTGAGGAGCACCACGGCCACCAGAGAGAGCGGCCTGCTGAGCCTGCTGCATGGCAGCCATGAACTGAGGAGTACCGGGCTGACCGTACTGAGGAGGGAACTGGCCGGGCATACCGTACATGTTGGGGGGGATCTGCCGGGGAACACCTCCGCGACCGCCCTGCTGAGGGTAGCCGGGGAACTGACCGGGACGGCCGCCCTGGACACCGGGCATTCCCATGCCGGGCTGGGGGAAGGGCATGCCACGACCACCCTGGGGGATGAATCCGGGCTGTTGGCCAGGGGCAAAGTAGACAGGGGGCTGCATGTACTGCTGGGGCATGCCAGCGGCGGCGGCGGCCTGCTGCATGCGAAGCTGGTTGCGAGCCTGGATACTAGCCTCAAGCTGGCTCTTGCGAACATCCTTGCGCTGAGCCAGAGCGACGTAGAGGGGCTTGTTGCTGACCATGCGCTGGTTCATCTCGGCGACAGCCTTGGTGGCATCATCGGGGTTGCTGAAGCAGACGAAACCGAAGCCCTTGCTCTTACCAAGCTTCTTGTCAGACTTCTTCTCAGCCTTCTTCTCAGCGCCCTCCTCACCCTCCTTGGTCTCCTCCTTCTTGTTCTCCTTGTCCTTATCCTCCTGCTCCTCCGTCTTCTCCTCAGCGGGCTTCTCGTCCTCGTTCTCAACAGGAGTGTCGCGCATCACCTTGGCAGAGGTAATGGGGCCAAACTCGGAGAACATCTGACGGAGCTTATCGTCGTCGACATCATCATCCAGGTTCTTGATGTACAGGTTGACGCCCTGGTACTTGTTGGCCTTCTCCAGACGAGCAGCCTCATAAGACTTGCGCAGCTCCTCCTCGCGCTCGTGCTTCTTCTGGGCGCGGCCAACGTACAGGTCCTGGCCACGGAAGTCCTTGCCGTTGAGCTCATCAACAGCCTTGGCGGCGCTCTCGTGGGTGGTGAAGTTGACAAAGCCGAAACCACGGCTCTTGCCCTCCTGGTCACGGGCCAGAGAAGAGGAAGTGACGTCACCGTACTTCTCGAACAGCTGTCGGAAGTCGTCCTCAGTGGCCTCTGGGCTGATGTTCTTGACGTAAACGTTGGTGAAGTTGGCCTTCATCTCCTCGAACTTGCTCTGGCGGTCCTTCTTGGGGATGTGGTGGCCGACATAGACCTTCTTCTCGTTGAGAAGCATACCGTTGACGTGCTTGATAGCCTGAGCAGCAGCCTCATCGGTCTCGTAGTGAACGAAACCGTAGCCCTTGGAGTTGCCGTTCTCGTCCTGGGCGACCTTGCAGCTCAGAATGTTGCCAAAGGCGGCAAAGGTGTCGTGAAGAGCCTTGTTGTCAATAGCGACATCGAGGTTCTTGATGAACACGTTACCCTGGCCAGTCTTGCGCAGAGCAGGGTCACGCTGAGACCACATGATTCGGCAAGGTCGGCCCTTGATGATGGTGTAGTTGAGCTCCTCGAGAGCCTTCTCGCCGTCGGCGGTCGAGTTGTAGTTGACGTAGGCATAGCCGAGGGAGCGGCGGGTAACGGCATCACGGCAGACACGAATGGAGGCGACGGCACCGATCTGAGAGAAGAGCTCGAAGAGCATGGCCTCGGTGACGGCAGGATCAAGCTCGCCGACGTACAGAGAGGCCGAGTTCTGGGGGTGGGGAGCAGCCGAGCTGGGAGTAGGAGCGGCGCCATCGTCGGCGGCGCCAGCGACAGCAGTGTCAATGGCAGGAGCCTTGGCATCACCACTGCCGTTGAGGGAGGTGTTGCTGAGGTCGTTGGCAAGCTGGTCAACAGCGCCGGGAGCAGCGTTGGAGGCCATTGTTGAAGTCGGGATCTGAGGTTTGGTAGAAACCTGCAATGCGCAGCAGAGTCAGCGACGAGTGAAGCGCCAGAGAGAGGAGCGAACGGATGGAGTAGAGAGGGGAAGCAGGAAGAAAAAAATGAAGAAAAAGTTGACGAGCAGGAGGGGGAGGGGAATGAGGGTCCAAACGCACCTGTTTAAAGAGCCGACAGCGGGTCAGGTTCGCGTGGTACTCGACCTAAGCGAACAAAGAGACGGGGCAACGAACAAAGCGATGCGACCGCGACAAATGTCTGAGGTTTGAGCAGCAGGGAGAGGCCAACTCAAAAAGGAAGATGTCGTCGGAGAGAAGAGAGAGTCACTCGGGCGGTGTCGCGAGAGAGACAAAGAGAGGGTGAGAGGGATGAGGGGCGGGTTTGGTGGTGGGTTGTGTTTTTTGGGGTTTTTTCAAGTTTTTTTTTTGTGTTTTTTTTCCGGGTGGAAATGAAGTGAGCAGAAACAGAGAACTAGTACGAAGACCGTACCTCTGGACTGACTCGACTTTATGGGTTTTTGGGGGTTGAGTTTGATAAGGTTGGTGTTGCGGTTGAGGAGGGAAGAGGGAGAAATTTCGTCGGTGGTGATGGATATTTTTTTTGCTCGTACCTACCGCCGCACGCCGCACGACTGCCAAAACCTAAGGCTAAGGTAATACAGTACGTACTAATTTGGCCTTGCGGTTGGAGGAAGGTCCAGGTGGGTGGAGGGGGAGAGGGAGAGGATTGGTGGGTGCATTGGTGGAGTGAACCTGCCACCCAACGCCGCCTGTCTACTTCGTCTGGGTGCCAACCTTCCAGACTCGCACCTGCCAGAAGGGTGGTAGCGGTATTTACCCGCTGATCCTGATAAACGGTTCAGTAGTGAGGCGGACCATCACTAACACTTTTTCGCCTAGTGGGGGCATGATTCAGCGTTAGGAGGCGGGGGCACGTGCCCTACTCGCACAATCTCGCCAGTGGCCAAGGTACATGCGGCGCCTCCGGTTGGAAAAGGGCAAACCGACGTTGAAATTTTCTGTCAAGCACACCTCTCAGAGACCACGCCATGCTGCATTGAAGCTAATAAACGGGCCCATGCTGTTTTTTGTCGGTTCGCCTCGACTCAAACAGCCAGGACGGTGCGAGGAAAACAAGGGCATGTTGTTGGGATTGCGATTGCGACGCTCGTCTTTACAGTTGCACCGTGTCTCATCACAGGGACGGCAACTGTGCAAAGGGAAGGGAAGGGAAGGGAAGAGGCTCATCTGTCTGTCTGTCTGTCTGTCTCGTCTCGTCTCGTCTCGTCTCTGCTGGGGCCCGAAAGAAAAAGCAACGTCGCATGTGACAAAGGCACTTAGAAGACGGGAATGTGCCATGGGTGCTTGGTATCTTCACCGCTATGTCCACCGCCAAAGATACTTGTGTGCTTCAGTCGGAGAATTCAAGCTCCCCAACAACTGTGCTCGACTGTTCGGGATGACGATCCTTTGCTACAGTGTTGAATGGCACAGTTCCAGACCAATCATGGCTTTTCTCGCGGTTTCGCGCATTAACTAGGGGATAGTCTCAAGGAGTTATCGGCAGTTCATGAGTCGCATGACAAAGGACATGGGCTTTCTAATCTAATCCTTCAAGCAGAGTATCCGTATCCGTACTCTTTCGCACTATGGCTGGACAAGGAGTAGAATAGCTACCCGACAGTTGACTTCGTAACCAGAGCTTGGACGAGGTTAGAGATTATCATGAATTAGAAGTGAGGGCGTTGACCGTTTTGTAAACTTGGACGGATATCGGTAAATTGGTAACAATCCATTGATGTGCTGGACAGACGTTGGGCGACATTGACCAATGAAGAAGCCTTATCGCACTGACTCTCTCAACCACCTGTCAGAGCATGACTTGGAACCAAACAAGGCAAGTAAATTCTACTTGAAGGACATCGCTTTTGCTAAATCAGCACTTAAAATCGTCCTGGTTGGCGCAACCAGGTGGTCTGTTTCCTGGCCTGTCCCGTCCGCATTTGCGTTCTGCGCAGCTGCTCATGCTCGCCCGCCTACGCGCAAGGTCCAAGTCCCTCCCGCCCTGGTTCTAGGCTGTCGGGCTGCTTATCTTATCAGGGAGCTAACCCCCCCAGGATGGTGACCTCACCTCTCCAATTCCCCACTGCCATCCATCTCCAAACGCCGAAGACGGCACACCTGTCGCTGACTGAGCCTAGAAGCTGAATCTTCTAGAAGGAGCATCAAGATCGATACGATACGCCCGACGACAACGGTTGACCATGTTTCCCTCTCATGACTGACTTTGATACTTCTACTACCGAAACTCAACATCGTCCCGCCCCCTCCTCGTGCCGCTCGCCGCAGCCGCCATGTTTTCAACGTTCACGGGCAACTCGAGACGCCCTCGAAACGTCAACCTCAGCGGTTCCGCCGGTAATCCCTTCGCCAACACTTCATGGAGTCCATCCGCCGTCTCCAACGCCAGCAAGACAGTCTCGAATGCACAGGCTGAACGCGAGAAACGACAAGCTGAGCGTCAAAAGATCAAGTCGGCCGTAAAGATCCAGCGGGTCTGGAGGGGTCACAGAACAAGGGCATCGTTGCGTGAATCTCAGCGAGCTGCATTTGATAAACTCTACGCCTCAGATGCTGCTGGTAGTCCCGAAGACAGACTTCCCCGAGCTTTTTCCTCTCCTTCTCCTCGTCTTCTCGCCCCGACGAGATGACGACATTCGACGAGCAATCCGTTATGCACGTGATACCGAATCTGTCCCTCTTGAAGCGATTGTCCCATCCAGAACCCATCCAGCGCGCCTAGAACGACTTGTTCGGCTTCTTGTTGAGGCACTAGATACGTCCGTTTCGACAGGGTATGTGCACAGCAGTTGGGGCTTGGCATCATGTGAAAGCTATCTAACCACGTCGTACAGACAATTATCAGAAGATGCAGAGCTTCTTGGCAAGCTCGCGATACGAATAATAGCCAGTTCCCCGAACTTGGTTCTTCCCTCGGTCGATAGATACTACACGGTGATCGCGAAACTATGTCAGGCCCAACAGCTGCCTGGCCAGTGGCCAGATATTGTGCTGGAGGCTCTATCTGCGCCCCTAGGAGTTGATTCTGCTAGTGGTATGTTGCAGCAGGCTCTCATAAAGTAATATAATACTAACCTGTTTGCAGGAACTTCGAAAGTCTACCATGCATACGCCTTTTCTTTCCTCACGAGCAGCAATCTGTCCTTTTTCGAGACGAACATTGCTGTCTTAGCTAAGAATATCTCTCTACCCGATTTATCAAGAGCGATAATAGAAGGGCAGCCTTTTGCGTCCAATGCCCAAAATTCAGAGGATGCTCTCCTCTGGCAGTTGGCTCACTTCATCGACTTGGGGCGATCTAGCACCAATACCACTACGGGTTCTGCAATCCTAGAAACTCTGTACACTCAACTGGCCACTCTTTCTTCCGCCATCAGCGTTCGATTGCCAGCAAAATCATCAAATGAAGGGTTGAGTGACGAAGATGCAGCGGAAGCACATCTCGTCCTGGATCCGTATATCGCGACCAAGTTGACGTCCTTGGTGGAGAGCAATGGCATCTCGCAGACACTACGCGACTTTTTCTGTCAACCTAGCGGGATCTTCACATCACGAGTTTCAGGGTGTAAGCCTCTTGGCAGGTTACATATTAACCCTGCTTCAATGCTTTCCGGCTAGCAGCGACGACATTCGAATGCGTCTGTTTCTTGAGGAGATTCCTACACCCTCTGGCGATATCCCAACAGTCAAGTTTCTGTGGGGTATCATGAGGAGAACTTCAGTGTTCAACAAACTAATGACAGGATCAGAACAGCCCATTGACGTGCTGCGCAGGTATTTGGGTGTGACGCCAAGCACATCAGGCGCCTCGAGCAGCTCAGCCGAAGAGCAGGATTGGCGGATTATTCTTTTGTTCCTTGAGCTGTATATCTTTATCCTGCGACTAAGCGATGATGAAGATTTCTTCAGTGGTATCTATCCACAGCTTCTGCAGAGCAACTCATCGACATCTCGCATTCGATCCTGCAGCTTGTCACTGGAAGATGTCAAGCCGCTTACCATGTTCCTCAAAAACACTGCCTTCACCCTTCATTACAAGGCCCAGGAACTATCAAAGTCCCGAGAAGCACTCGAAGCAGCTGCCAAGTCTCGCGTGAACTCCTACTTGGGTGCCTCTATTTCTCGGCCGGTGCAAGATGCCACTGCGCTTTCTTCACTAAAAGGACCAGCAAGATTGGGTTTGGACAGTCTCCGAAGTATCGTCACGGTAGCGATGAAGATGCTTTACGAGAGAGACTCCAGAAAGCAGTTCCTGCCAACGAACCATTGGCTAATGACGGACAAACTTGACAAAGAAGACTTTATCAGCGCCGTAATTGCAGAGGAGAAACGACAGAGCGAGGAAGACTCTGGAGACAGCGAAGGTGAGGAAGAGGAAGATCCCCTCAGAACCTTTTCCACATTCGGCGGCCAGAGCCTTTCACGGCGTATAAGACTCGAACAACTGAAAGCCCAGCAAACTCGAGCGATGAGGGAGCGGCGGTTGGCAGAGATGGGACCTAAGCTAGAGATTCTCAAGCACATGCCGTTTGTGGTGCCTTTCGAAACTCGAGTCATGATATTCCGTCAGTTTATTCAACTCGATCGAGGCCATCGGGAAGGCAATATGCCTCGTCACTTCAACCCGTTCAACAAGCATCACGCCCAAATCCGACGAAAGAGGCTCTTTGAAGATGCGTACAAGCAGTTCTACGAGCTTGGCGAGGGTTTCAAGGACCCAATCCAGATTACCTTTGTAGACCAGTTCGGTACTCCTGAGGCCGGCATAGATGGAGGAGGTGTCACAAAGGAGTTTCTCATCAGCGTCACATCAGAAGCTTTTAGCAACCACAAAGGGGCCGGTATGTTTGCCTCGAACGAGAAGGGGTTATTGTTCCCTGACCCTACCGCCATGGATGTTCTCCGAGAGTCATTGCGGGAGAGCGGACTGTCTGAAGAGGATCCCGAGTTCAGAGAGTTTGTGACGAGTCAACTTAGGCGGTTCGAGTTCCTAGGCAGAATCGTGGGCAAGTGCATGTACGAGGGTATTCTCGTCGACCTCGCCTTTGCCGGCTTCTTTCTTCTCAAATGGGCATCGACTGGTCCCAACGATGAGAACAACTACAAGGGTAGCGTGAACGACCTTCGGGACATGGATGAGGATCTGTACAACGGAATGTTGCGTCTCAAGAACTACTCAGGAGACATCTCGGAGCTGGGGATCGACTTTACCATCGAAGACCAGGTCTCTCAGCCAGGCCAACCAGTCAAGACCATCACCAAGAAGCTGATTGCCAACGGCGATCAGGTCCATGTTACCAACGACAACCGACTGCTGTACATTTCGTACGTTGCTCGGCATCGTCTGGTGGTACAACCCTCTCTGCAGACAGCAGCTTTCCTCCGTGGACTTAGAGGCATCATCCGCCCCTCGTGGCTGTCCATGTTCAACCAATCCGAGTTACAGCGCCTCGTCGGCGGTGACTCGTCCGAGATCGATATCGATGATCTCCGCCGCAACACTGTCTACAGTGGTTTGTATGAGATTGGCGACGATGGACAGGAGCACGACACAATCAAGCTGTTCTGGAAGGTGATGCGCGGGTTCACGGATTCACAGCGTCGCAGCGTGCTCAAGTACGTCAGCTCGACGCCACGAGCGCCGCTGTTGGGCTTCTCACAGCTGAATCCCAAGTTCAGCATCCGCGACGGCGGGACAGATGAGGACAGACTTCCGAGCACAAGCACGTGTGTCAATCTCTTGAAGCTGCCGAGATACAAGACTGAGGCGGTGCTTCGAGAGAAGCTTCTTTATGCTGTTACGTCAGGGGCTGGTTTTGATCTCAGTTAGGTATCATGATGCGATTATTTTTGGGGGGGGGATATAGGTAGTTATGGAGTGGCAGAATGATTTGCATTAGCGACTGGAATGTACATGGATGGGAGTGAATAAATTCAGGACCGAGCATCTTAGAATACATAGGAATGGAAGTAATTTCCGCAATTATCTGTGCTGGTGACTTATCGCTATATGTAGGTATGGTTACTAGTGTATGTATAGGTAGTTACTAGGTCAGAGGAGAGTAGTAGAACCAGAGTGATGAGAGCACATAACGTGAAGATCCTAGGTAAGTTCTTCCGTTAGATACCTCATATCAGACCAAGTGAAGCCGCCGCAACTCTAAGGAAGTTTGATGTTACCAGCGAGAGCATAACTCAACGGTTCCCGATGAACTTGTGGAAACTGTCCGAGAGAGACAAAGACCAGGATATAGGTATATCAGATGCTCTCGCGTAGGTTGTACTCTCGCATTACAAATAATCATTAATTCGGCCGTATATATATATATGGTATAAGTAACCATGTCGTGTTATAACTCCTGATAGCTCCTAGCCACCAACAGCGGTTTCCGTCTCCAGAGATCCAAAATCATCTGTCCAAACAATCCATTCGCCCACGAGAACCTATACACAGACGTTAGCTCAGAAGTAAAGTAACCAAAGGCATCTCAACAAACTCACCATGATCTCGTCCACTGGTTCTCATCATAGCTGTTGACCGTCTCATGGATCAGGCCGAGCCCAGCCGTCGAGTTCATCAACTGCCAGATGCCATTGACAATCTCGTCGTCGTCGTCACTCGTCATGAGCTGGACGATGAGACCCATTGGCCATGCCATGCCCGGACCGAGATGTGGTCCACCTGTGGCGTTGAGGATAGGACCCCTTGCGTAATAGGGGTTAGATGAACTAAGGACAAAAGCGCGTGTGTTGTTGTAAAGGTGTGGGAAGGCTGGCTTGTATCCAATATGCGGGATACTGAGCAGTGAGGGCAAGTTTGCGTCGTCCTGAGTAATAATCAGTATGTCTTGTACCAGTTTGAGGTTGCATGTGTGGTATACCATGAGGTTATAAGATCCAAAGCCGTCCACCTCATAGGCATACATCTCGCCAAACTTGGGGTGCTTCACAACACCATACTCATTAATACCAGCCTCGATCCCCCCAGCAAGCTCCTCCATCTGCATAGCCACCTCCTGATCCAGGGGTGACATGATCTTTGCGCATGATGCAAGGTACCGCGCAAACATCATGTTGGCGGGGATGAAGTATTGGTAGATGCATGCGTCGTCTGACGGCCGGAAGAAGCTGCGTACAAGACCGATATGGCCCTTGACAGGAGCACCGCGGCCGTGGTTGGATACCGTCTCGGAGGCGCTGTCCGAGTTGCGTAGCCACTTGTAGACTGACTCCTGAACTCTCCCATCCTTGTCGTAGGTACCCTCTTGCATGTGCTCGGCCACTTTAAGCAGCTTCTTAACGGCCTCTACCCAACCAAACTTTCCAAAGAAAGCACCATCATCCGTCTTTTCATAGTAATCCCACGACATCTGAAGAAAGGCAGCAAGCGAGTCAAGCTCATACTTGCACTCAAACACAACCTCCCCGTCATACTTGGGATTAACCGTGTCACGAGCTTCGAGCGATCGCTTCGCGCGGCCGAGTTTGGCTTCGGGTGGAGGGTGGAAGGCGTTGCAGAAGGGCGCGTTGCGGATGTACCTCGCCTGGAGGTTTATTGCGCCGCGGAAGAGGGAGGCTATGTCGTTCTCGCCCTTGGGGGGCTTTGCGGGGGAGAGGATTGATTTGTAGGACTGGAGCTGGTTTGCGCTGTCGCGGAGCCACATGGCGTTGATATCGCCGGTCGTGATGAAGGCCAGCTATCCATCCATAGTGTCAGCACATTCAAGAAAGAACAATTGGTATAGCAACTAACCTCCTCATCCGGGTTATCAGCCGCGACACCCCTCCATTTAATCGTAGTATCGACCGTATTAGGCCACGTATTCTGGAACAAGTGAAAGAGATCAGGATCGGCAATGAGCTCCGTCATCTCCTCATAGATGAGGTGCTCAACAGCTGGAACAGAATAAGTCCGACACTCTTGACCCGGACGTTGAAAAGGAAAGTGAAAGCGGCCCGAGGACGAGGGCTCATGGCCTTGACGGGCATACTGCTCATAGTTAGGACAACCGCCAGCCGAGACGGCTACAGCGGCCAGCAACAGAAGAGAGATAGATCTTGGCATGGCGACAATGGAGTCGTCATGTGCTGACGATCAATTACATCGGAAGCATTGTGAGATGGATGTTTCTTTCTCCAAGAAGTCAGCTAAAGGGGAAAAAGAAAAAGCATGGATCTCAAGCTCAGATCCATCATGGTGGTTTGGGGGGGGGGACATGTGAGCTATGGCCAATAGCGGTTGTTTACCCCTGGCACTTTAATCTGGGGAAAACGGAGGCCGTCGGAGGCCGGGTCAAGTGTTAGGGGCTTGAGCCAAGACTTTCGGGGGTAAAGATCTGCCGGGTTCTTTGTAGCAGTTCGTCTGTGATGATTTGTTCTTGAAGGCTTTTTTGTTGTTTCACGACTTGCAGTGGTTCAGTCTTATAACCAAGTCACTGCATCTAGGAAGGAAGACGTATTCCATATTCAACCCCAATACAAGTGATTGTCAACTCATGAGCTTGTAGCTTTCCGTTCCTGGGGTAAAGAAGGTTCAGAGATCCATGTGTCCATCCATGGAAACTCAACCTCGGCACGTGGGCCTTTTTCGGTATAAGCGACTTGAGTGAATTGGGGGTGTCCCAATCCCGCTACAGGTCTCAAGCCATTGGGACGGTTCTAATAAGAGAAGCCCCATGGCAAATCAGTGGATATATGAAAGACTCCAGAGTAGGTAATATGCGGGGTTTTGATAGTTTAACTCGCTATGCTCTAGCCCGATTACCGAGAATCTATCCATGCTATATATAACAGACATACCATCCAATTGGCAAACAATACCCTTGTTCTCTTTCTTTATACACTTCGTTTCGTCTAGACCGCCCAAAATGTCACAAGCCGTTCGTCGCTTCGCCCAGATCGTCAAGCTCAAGCCTCAGCACCTCGCCGAATACAAAGACGTTCACGCACGAGTATGGCCCGACGTACTAGCACAGATTAAGCAATGCAACATTAAGGACTGTATGGGATATTGAACAAAAACAGATATACGCAAGAGAAAGGGACTAACAGTGATGATAGATAGCATCTTTTTACGACGACAAGTCTCACGTATTGTTCGCTTCGTTCAAGTACGTCGGCTCTGATTACAAGGGCGATATGGCTCGCATGGCAGAGAACCCTCGTGTTAGGGAGTGGTGGCGTATGACTGATGCGTGGCAAGAGAGTGTCGTTCCTGGCGCCGTGAGCTCCGAAGCAGGAGAGCCGTCGTGGTGGAAGCCCGTCGAGGAGGTTTTTTACATGGAATGATGAATGCGCGAAGAGATGATATAATTCAACAAATAAAAAAGACATGACATATACACAACAAACACTTCAACTCCGCGGGTTAGAATCTCGTTCATGATTGACAGGTCATGGAAGAAACCATTCCTCTCTTTTGATAAAAACGCCCACGCTAATCTCGCTCGCGAGTTTTACATGATAAAAAAAAAGGGGGGGAATAGAATAGAAGAGTGAAAAAAAAGGGGGGGTTCTGAAGTGTGTATGCAAAATCTTCTCCTCATCAATCCCATTTCCTATTCTCCGTTCATTACCATCCACGGCCCGGCCCTGGTAAAAACGAATCAAATAATACACTGATCGGCGCCGTCGTACCAAGATGCATAACTATATCCGCACATTATGTACACCATTTCCTTTCTTTCTTCCTCTGTCTCTCTCTCTCTGCATCTCTGTACCTCAGCGTCTCGCGCGTAACGGTCCACCTCGCCGCGCAGAGCCATGTCCATGTACTCTGTCTAGTAGAGTAGACCTGCGTGCTTGGGGAGCCGTCACATCGCGCTTCGCATTTCCTCCAATGGCTCCAGACCCAAGGTCGATCGTGAATCTCAAAAGATCTACTGTGTTGTTTCCTCCAAGCTTGATGCTTTCAGCAGTCTTTGTCGGTACCCCAGAGTCCTTGTGAGCCCTGGCCAAGAAGCGCCCAATCGCTGACTGTGCCTCTTGAGCACTGTCTGAGTCCTCTTCCTGCAATACATAGAGCACTGCAACACGTGCAAAGTCAAGTACGTCCTCTGTCACCGCAAAGGTGGCAGTAGGGCTAGCCACACTGCCTGATCCAGTCGCCGACGTCTGTTCCGCGTCCGACGCGCTTCCTGTTGTCGTCGGTACCACGGTCGGTGTGCTTTCATCCACCACCAGGAAGGTAGGAGCCTCCTCCGAGATGGTGATGGCTGTCGGCTCTGCTCGGACAGCTAGGTCTGGACTTTCACTTTCCAGCTCGAGCTTTTCCTCCGTTTCGCTCTCCTTGGACGATGAGCCCTTTCCCTCTCGCGTTGCACTGCCATCAAAGCTAACCAGTGAGTTTTGCGCAATGCATGAGAGGTTTCCGGCGTTAAGGCTGTTTAGGATGATGGTGCCATTCAGAGGGATAGAGAAGTTGGCACTGGCATCCTCGATAAGGCGGGGGATGGCCTTTCCGATCGTCACGTTGCTCAATTCGCCTCCCAAATCCGCCGTCGTGCAGCCATCCGAGCCACCGACGCTGCAGTCCGAGCCAGTGAACCCATTCGTGCAGATGCACGAACAGACACCCTTCGAGAGGACATTGGTCCCTCCGTTCCGGCATGTCAGTGACTCTTGGCACTGAGCAAGTGCCGACTGTGGCTTGTCCTTGTTGCTCAGGTTCTTAAAGACGAAAAACTCGAGCGGTACAAGCACGGCAGCGGCAATGATGCCCAACAGTAGGATCATCACAAGGACGAACCCCCAAACTGGCAGGCCACAGCATCGCCGGCGTCGCTTCTGGTCTCCGTCCGGGGTAGTCATATCGCGGAGACCCGATCGTGAAGGCGCTTCGCCTAGTCGGCTAGGTGCCAGAGGCCAAGATGTTGTCCGGAACCAAGAGCCTCGTTCTGTTTGCGCCTGTGCGGGGGGAGGGAAGGCTGCCAACATGTCTGACAAACCTGCTGCATGTAAGTACTCTGATCCCTGATCATTGGGTGGGTACACCTACCTGAGTTCTCCTTGTCGCCACCACGGACTTGAGCCTTCTCATCGAGATAATCACTCAAATCCTCAAATCGGCTCGCCGGTCTGCGACCACGGTCCATCATGTTGGCGAGTCGGGTTGCTCGCCGGATCAGGTCTGGCAAGCTTGTGATACTACCTCTCTCCTCCATACTCCTCACAGCATCCATGTCCAGCCTAGGTGGTCTTCGGATAGCTGACAGTCGGTTGAAGGGCTGAGGAGACGGAGTCGGAGCCTGAGGAGTGTCTGCCAGGTTGGTTGCGCTAGCAGCAGCGTACGCACCGAGAATGGCATCCGGGCTCAAGACATTGTTGGGGGCGTTTTTGGCCCGAGGGTTTCGCCATGGGAAGCGTGTTGGACGAGCTAGTTGAAGCATCAACATATCCAGTACCTGAATTGAACGGTTGAACGGGCGATGGAGCTGGTCGATGGGCAGAATCGAGTATGGCTGACTTGGTGTTTACAATAGAGGGCTTGCCTCTCTTTCCAATGCTGGCGCTGCGAACCAATTTGCTCTCGTCGTTGAACTCGTTAAAGTCATCCTCCGCTGAGTCGTGGCTCTTATCGGTATCGGTTTCTGCGTAAAACGTAGGGCTGACCTCTCGGGATCCTGGCCAGCTATCAGGCATGGCGGCGCTCGAAGCATAGGATCTATGCGACCTCGAGTTCAGGCTCTCTTCGGGAATTGGCGATACATACGACGCATTCGAGTAGAAAGACGAGGCTCCTCGTCGAGACGAAGGAGGAGGTCCCAGGTTAGCGCTTCGTCGTGAGGGGGCTGCAGTAGTTGACTGGTTAGGAGTCGGAAAGTCAGGGACCGATCCCAGGCTGGAAGTGGTCATTCGAGAGGATGGTGAGGGCGGTACGGAGGAGTGATATTCGTCGGGTTCGGGTGTCAAGAAGACGGGGGTGGGATCCTGAAGTCGAGACTGATCCAACAAGGAAGGGACCTGGCTGGGGCGCGGTGGTCGCTGGGGAGCGTGCTGCGGTCGTCCAGGAGGTGGTCGATACGGTTCGGGGTCGGGTTGGTTCATTGAAGCCATCGAGGCCATCGGAGGACCGGGCAAGGGCCATTGCGGAACTTGAGTAGGCCTTGAAATAGTGGGAGCGCCGTGTCCGTTCCTGGAATCCATCGCAGGCGCGGGCTTGGCCCGAGGAAGCCTTGACTGCCCGGCCGGCTGTGCGGCCATGGGTCGACGAGGCGGAGCCCTCAGGTCACCGGGTGGTCCGTCATCCATTGCTTCTGAGTGAACCGGGAGAGGTTGATGTCGTGGAAGTCCAGCTTTTGCTCTTTCTCGTGCTCTCTTTACAGATCCAGATGCTGATAAGGGCGCGTCCATCTCTCTTCCATCATACGGTTGACTCATCGGGGTCCTTTATGGTAAATCAAGGCGGTCTGAAAATTGGCGGCGCAACAGAATTCCGGGTCTGGCATCAAGCCCCTATCTGCAGTGCAACTGAACTGTATGCAAGAGGCCGGTCCGTTGCAGAGAACGCAAGTGATGAACTGATGCAGGTAGCCGGCGGCTTGCAGCGCTCGAAAACGTCCTTGCGCGGAAGACGAACGACACAGCGTCCGTATATTCTGGGATCGACGTCTAGTCGAATTGGTTGAGGTGCTGCAGCATAAAAGATGACGTCTCTTTAAATCGGTCTGGTCGCACAATCGTTTTATTGACTTTGCGGTGAGTCCGAGGATGAACGGAAAACGAAGAAAAGGCGACACAAGAACGAAAGAGAAGAAACGAGTGGAGAGAAGATAAGACGAGATGGAACGAAAAATGAGAGTTTTTGCACGGTAAACCAGACCTCGCAGGCGTTGAAAACAGCGCAAAGGGGATGAAGATGCCACAGGGATTCGCAACAAAGGACGAAAAACGACCTCACTAGACCAAGATACGCAGCGATCCGATGCTCGGTGGCAGGGCAGCCAGCAAGTAAATCCAGTGGACGAGACGTGGTAGACGGGAAGGGGCCGTGTGACCGAGACGGAGGTGGACGAATCCAGAGGCCCTGTTTCAGGCTGGCGTCTGGATGGTTTGAGGATGTTGGCGGCGTCCAGCGGCAGAGACTCGTGAATGGCGAGCCTCGTCGATGAGGCGTCGGGACCTAAAGTCGAGGGAAACTGTGTCGAGGCGTTTGGGTTCCTTGCTCTTTCTCCTGAATTCCCTCTCGAACTGAAAGTGACGGTCTCGCGGTGGTTGTTCCTGTCAAAGCGGCTTGATTGTTTGGTTAAAGGGGATGGAAAAGTCGCCTTGTCCTCAGGACAGGACCCGAAATGAAGCAGAAAGAAAAAGAAGAAAAAAGAGGCGTGCAAATATGTGCACGAAAGAAAAATTCGCGATGGAAAAATAAGTCGTGAAAGAAATGAACGACGCGCAGACAACGACAGCTCAAGTCGAGGCAGGCTACCTAAGGGAAGGCACGAAGGTGTGCGGTGGTTGCGGGTTACAAAGGCAAGAGTGGAAAAAGGGAAGGAGTCGAGGAAAGAGACGAGCCCGAGTGAGTGTGTGAGTGACCGGACCCAGGGCGTTGGAGCTCGGCCAACATAGGCAGGATAGGGCGGAACAAGCTATTCCTCGAGCAGCAACACAAACGGGGTCGACCGACGCGCGCCGGGAGAAAGAGGTCCGTCTTGTGCGTGCCCCGAGAAATCAATCAAAAAAGGTCCCGTTTTGGGAGTGGAATTACGGGTGACTGAGACCCAGTCTGACAATAGACAGGCCAGGTCCTGACAATACAGAGGATCATCACCATTCACCAAGGATCACCCTGCCGTCCGGGCTCTATTATCTTGCCAGCCTGATTACCCCAGCCACAGAAGAGGACGAATATGAACCTCAAGCCTACAGAGAAGCCACAAGACCGGGCGAGCGAAGCGGGAAATCCATCACGACCGACAGGCCCTGAAGATGAAGGGGCCGATGGGTTACAACAAGCAAGGGTTCTCAAGGGGTCTTCCGTCCGTCGGCCGTTGGGTCCGTCGTCCCTATCTTGTCTCTCCCCACACATGCACGCGAGACATGACGAAGCCCTTCCTCTGACTGGTCCGTTCCCTCAAAACCCGTCTCGAAGCCCACCGCTTCCAATCCATGGGGTCAGTCCCACCAATGGCGACGCGGCATCGGCCGCTAAAGTCGACCAGGAGTTCAGACGGGGGTGTCCCCTGCGACACACGTTCTACCAGAAACACTAGCGCCTTCTGTTCCTGCGTCGAGGCCTGGTCTCAGAAGCCAGACGGTTCATCCATCGGGTCCATGATTGAGTGCGCCTCAACACCAACACGATGCTCTTCGTCCATCTCCAGGGTTTCTGCTCCTTTGCTGCGCTGGCCGAGCATCGCCTTCGCCCCTCATCCGTGGTATACGACGTCTATACGATGGATCGTCTGCCGTAAGACAACGCACCGACTCTATTTATTCTTCCTGTCAGATCGGGCTGTACACATGGACTCGTATCGAGCCAGCACAGCTCCGCTTTGCCACGGGCATTCAGCTCAGCCATCAACAACCACAGCACACCGCCAGCAGAGAAAGAGGACTAGAATCAGCGCCTCGCCTGGGGGAGACAGGCTTCCAAACCACCTAGGTTGGCGCTACCCAACAAAGGTCTGATTAGTCCGCGGCAAGGCGTTGGACGGTCTGTCGAGCCAACTAACGAGGCGTTCTTGATCAAGAGTCCATCGTTTGACGCTCGATTTCTTTAATTTTTTCTTCAATTTCTTCGATACAGTAGCTTCAGTCAGTGCTCGAGTTCATCAACAGCCCGTCCGCCTTTAATCTCTTCCCGGCCGTGCATGTCGACTGTTACGGAAGGTCTGTATGTTGGTTCCGCGCTCCCGATGCTGGCCATGGTCGTAGGCATCCTCCGATCGGGAGATTTCGAATTCTTCCCGCAATCCGTCGGGAGACTCATCATCTGCATGCGCTTCGTTCTTACGTCGGCATCGAACGACAATTCGCATCACTCGAGGCCCCCCTGGTCACGCTGGCAAACTTGGTGTTTCACCTTTCGAGATCTAGAGGCGATCATGTCTGTGATTGGTCGCATACGAGACAGCCCTTGCCGCTGTGGGCCTCTGCCGTTGGTTTGACCAAAGAAGCTTTGAATTGTGGTTTCGAACAATTCGAGTGTGCTGTCAACCTAAGTAGTTGGCCAAGTTATTGCGAGGTGTTCTGCTCACTACCTACCTATTCTACTGATGCTTCTTACTGTTTCTAGTCCATCCTTCAGCGCATCCTTTCAGCTCCGTCAACTACGTACCCAAAGCTTGATCCCCTCAAAGGCCACTGCACACAAAGCCACATCAGCTTGACAACTTGCTCTAGCCGTGAGTTCCACCACCCACCTTGGCGTGTCTCATGTACATCGATCTGAGTGGGTCGGTTCCAACGTCATTTTGCAACGCCATGGATCATGGGTCGCTTTTTTGGTTGTCGATCACTCTCCATACTTGGGATCCGCTCCCGGTTTTCATCTAGGGTAGCCTCATGTGAATAATTCCAACTGACCACACCGCGGCCCAAGTCAAACTCCGCTCTTCCGCCTCGTAAAGTCAGCGGCAATTCTCGTGGTCCCGCTACTGCAGGACTTTTTGGAAGGGTTCGGGATATGAAATGAAGTTGTGTCAGATGGGCTGTGTTGATTGACAGACTGTAATCTCATCGGCATACTCGTCCCGTCTGGCGGAAATCAAAGCTGGGCAGGGTCGTATCAATATGTCACTGAGATATTATGAGAGAGTGTTAGCTAGACTAGACAGTAACATGACGTTGTCAATAGCTACCATTAGTTCTAGAATTAAGATTATAACTGTCCAGTTCGAAAAAGATTCCATTTCTAGCAGCATTGACCTGGTGCCCTGGCCTTTGCCAGCTACCCTATTCAGTCGTGCATTGTTAAGACCATCCTCCGCGAATCCCCATCGGAGCCATTGATTATCATGCCATAGTCGTAATTTTACAAGAAGAAAAGTTCAACTGATTGTGTAGTTTTGCGGGCTCGGTTCTAGTCATGGCCGTTGACTCTAATGCCGAGGTTTCTCATGAATGCATGGGCGTGAATGTCAAAATATCTGAAGCCTTCAAGAATCTATCGATTCTTACCTGGCTAAAAGTACCATAGCAAACACCAAGGCACGCAACCAAGTAGCCGAAGTCAGGACATGGCTTGTCGGGCAATAAATCGTCAGCGCGTTCCCCACTGAGCCCGACCCATGCCCTCATCGGAACGCTGGTCATCAACTCCGGTAGCACAGAGAGTTGATTTCAAGAACACTGCCTGGCCTAGCCAAGGGTAGGTAGACGGATATCACGGATACCCTTGTCAAGCCCCGGACCGGAACGCCCACAAAGTTCAGTTGCCCCTGACTCAGACAGGTAGCCAGAGATTTGCTGGGGTTGTCTATTGATGGAAGAGTTATGAAAGGTTTATCGTAGACGAAGTCAGCGTGTGAATGCAACCCTAACGTCTAATGTATTGATGTATTCTAATAAACTCATCTCATTACATCCGGAAGACACCAAACTTGGTATCACCCGCCTTGACCTCATTCCTACCTCCCATCGCAGCCTGCAGACCGAGGCCGAGGTATCGTCTTGTATGCTGGGGAGGGATAATTCCATCATCCTGTCATAAGTTAGCTTTCATGCCTTTATGAATGTGTTTGCAGTTGACTCACCCATAATCTAGCGGACGAATAGGTTGCATCACTCTCCTTCTCGATCCGCTCCTTCAGCCCAGTGTCGACCTGCTTGCCAACCGTCTCCATCACGGCAGCCAGCTGCTCGCCGCCCATGACACCGATCTTGGCGTTGGGCCACATCCACAGGAAGCGCGGGCTGTATGCTCTACCACACATGCCATAGTTGCCAGCGCCGTAGCTGCCGCCAACGACGACAGTGAACTTGGGCACATCGGCGCATGCAACGGCCGTAACAAGCTTGGCTCCGTGCTTGGCGATGCCGTCACGCTCCGACTGCGAGCCCACCATGAAGCCCGCGATGTTCTGCAGGAATACGAGCGGGATGCCGCGCTGGGTGCATAGCTCAACAAAGTGTGCACCCTTGACAGCGGACGATGCGAAGAGAATACCATCATTGGCCACAATGCCCACCTTGTGGCCGTAGATCTCGGCGAAGCCTGTCACGAGTGTCGTGCCAAAGTCCCGCTTGAACTCGGAGAACTCAGAGCCGTCCACGATACGAGAGATAACCTCCCGGATAGGGAGAGGCTTTCGTAGGTTGGTGGTGGCAATGCCAAGCAACTCCTCGGGGTCATGAAGAGGCTCTGAGAATGTAGGCTTGGGGGCTTGAGTGTTGGGAGATTTCTTGGGCCAGTTGAGGTTGCTGATGCAGCGCCGAGCCAGAACAACCGCATGAGCATCATCCACAGCAAGGTAGTCTGTCACACCAGAGACGGACGAGTGCATCTTGCCACCTCCCAGATCCTCATGACTGACAACTTCGCCCGTCGCAGCCTTGACTAGAGGAGGGCCGGCAAGGAAGATGTGGCCTTGCTCCTGGACAATGATGCTCTCGTCACTCATGGCTGGGACATAGGCACCACCGGCCGTACAAGGGCCCATGACCACAGAGATTTGGGGAATTCCCTCAGAGCTCATCCGCGCCTGGTTATAGAAGATGCGACCAAAGTGGTTCTGGTCTGGGAAGACGTCCGCCTGATGAGGCAGGTTCGCGCCACCGCTATCGACGAGGTAGATGCATCTGCTGGCTGTTAGTACTGGGGCACAGTAGATTGACATTGAAGTACATACGGTAGCTTGTTTTCCTGCGCAACAGCCTGCGCTCGCAGGTGTTTCTTCACTGTAATGGGATAATATGTGCCGCCCTTGACTGTGCTATCATTGGCAACGATAACACACGTCACTCCCTCGACAACACCAACACCAGTGATAATGCCACCCGCGGGGACCTCGGCTTCTGGGTAAAGCTCATAGCCAGCCATGGGCGAGAGTTCGAGGAAGGTAGTTCCGGGGTCAATCAATGCTGTAACTCGATCTCTGGGGAGCATCTTCTTGCGTGCAAGATGCTTTTGTCTAGCCTTCTCGGAGCCTCCCTGCTGGATCTTGCGCGTGAGCTCTTGCATACGGTTCATGGCCTCGCTCATCTGCCTCTCATTCTCCTTGAACTCGTCCGACGACGGATCAATGACGCTCTGGAGCCGCGAGATGGCATTGGCCTGATGCGGCGGAGTGAGGTTCGCGACAGCTCGCTTCTGGGAGGACACCTGCGATTGCTGGCGGCCGAATTGGCGACCGAGGCGCAAGGCCTGGCGAGATGAACGTGGCAGGGACATTTCTGAGGGGCTTGCTCTCGACAGATTTTAGAAGTGAGATTGAGGAGGAAATCTGTGCGCCGTCAAGGGCATCCTGGAATGAGAGAGATGTCCCCGAGATTTCAAGCCCGTGGTGAATAGATACCGGAGCACGGGTCACGCCAAAGCCGAGCTTGTGACGTCGAAAACCTGGGGTAAGCGGGCCGTGAGAAGCCGCGTCGAACCGGGTCCTAGACGCGGCTATCGTAGCCTTTACTGGCCGATGCGCCTCGGCAGGGCATACCTCCGTGCGACATTGGCTCTCTGAGATAAGCAGGATCTTTTGTATTTTACCAGTTTGTGGTTTCTATTGCTTCTCGTCAATTGTTTCTTCACATACCACATTCACAATGGCAAGCGTACGGACTTTCAGATCACTCGTCCGACCTGTTGCGGCCAGGCAATGGCGCCCTGCTGTGACGCTCCCCGCAATACAGTCTCGACTTCACTCGTCCAAGCACCCCAAAGGCTTCGAGGCCCCTTCAAAGGAGGAGCTCGATGAGCTGAGGGACAGAGTGCAAGAATTTACTCGCCGTGAGATCACGGAGGAGGTGGCGGCAAAGACAGACAAGACCAATGCCTTCCCCGCAGAGATGTGGCAGAAGCTGGGCGAAGCTGGCTTTCTCGGCATCACGGCTGACGAGGACGTGGGAGGTCTCGCCATGGGTTACCAAGCACACATTGTTGTCATGGAGGAGCTTTCCCGAGCCTCTGGATCCATTGGCCTTAGCTACGCGGCACACTCACAGCTTTGCGTCAACCAGCTCCAGCTCAACGGATCACCGGAGCAGAAGCAAAAGTACCTGCCCGGCCTCATCGCCGGTACAAGCGTCGGCGCCCTGGCTATGTCGGAGTCGGGCGCCGGCAGCGATGTTGTCAGCATGCGGACGACGGCCAAGGCCGTGGACGGCGGCTACGTGCTCAATGGATCCAAGATGTGGATTACCAACGGGCCCGATGCCGACGTGATCGTCGTGTACGCAAAGACGGAACCCGACAAGGCCTCTAAGGGCATCACGGCGTTCCTGGTAGATACCAAGACCGAGGGCTTCAGCTGTGCCCGCAAGCTTGACAAGATGGGAATGCGCGGCAGCAACACGGGCGAGCTCATGTTTGACAACGTTTTTGTGCCCTCCGAGAACATCCTCGGCAAGATCAACGGCGGCGTGAGAGTCCTCATGGAGGGTCTTGACCTGGAACGTCTGGTGTTGAGCGCTGGACCTCTCGGCATTATGCAAGCGGCACTCGATGTTGCTCTACCATTCACACACCAGCGCAAGCAGTTTGGCCAGCCCATTGCGCACAACCAATTCCTCCAGGGCAAGCTGGCAGACATGTACACCAAGCTGCAAGCTTCTCGAGCATACACATATATGACGGCCAAGACCGTGGATGAGAATGGTTTGATCCGTACTCAAGACTGCGCTGGTGCTATCTTGTATGCTGCGGAGCGGGCAACAGAATGCACGCTCGACTGCATCCAACTACTGGGTGGCATGGGATATGTGGAGGAAATGCCTGCATCTCGATTGCTTCGCGAGTAAGTTTTCCAACCCTTGGTCTCATTTCCCGGCATCCTAAGATGAATGGGGGATGAAGTCGACCTTGATGAAGCTATGTATTAGAGACTATGAACTGACCACATTTGCAGCGCTAAACTGTACGAGATTGGAGCTGGCACGTCTGAGATCAGGCGGATGGTGATTGGAAGGGCGTTTAACAAGGAATATGCACAGGCATGAGGAAGCAAAAGCTTCGACGCAGGGGCTGCGTTGTTAAGGACTGGCGTGGGGGAGTCGACAGGAGATCGGCAAAGGTCAGGACGATCGGTGAATCTTCGCGTCGGTGAGACGAGATTCCAAGATGAAGACCTGGAAGTGAGGTAGCTGGCGGTGTGACCAGCGTCTCACCAACATGGTCCTTGGAGTTCCTATTAATGAAGGGCTTACGTGTCGAGGGCCGTGTACATAGTATCAGTGAAACCAGCATAAAGAAGAAAGCTGAGCCCAATGGGACCAAAAAACTTGATGCCCATGTGAGAAAGGACGAGACAAGAAGTCGGCCGACCAGCAGGGTTACTTTGGAAAATTTCCATGTCCCACGAGGACCGACCAGGATGGGCAATCTAGCCCAAGGACGCGGGACGACTAGCGGCGCGCCCTGGCGACCGGGTCATTGAGAGCTGCTTCCCCTGCCCTGGACCACAGCTATAGTGGGGTCCTAGAGATTTCGTTATGCTGTTGTTGATGCTCGTCGGAGTTGCTGGATGTCTCGGAAGCAGCCATCGCGAGATGTTTGGGCTGGTGTTGGTGCCTATCCCCACTGTGATGAAGTTGTTGTCTACGCGCTGGTGTGTCCACAGAGATCAATTGGCTTCGTAGACCGCTTGATATTGCTTGTCGAGTTTCAGGAGCTAAAGCTGTTAATGGAGACCGCCTCCAATTACCAATTACAGTTGGGATGTCCCGTCTCTTCATCTCTAGCAAGAGATCATGATGATCAGCCATCGCAATTGAGAGGACTCGCTTGTCTCTTTCCTCAATGGCAAGAGACAGTCTCAAATAGCATTGTGATTACTGTGTATGATCCCACCTACTAATGAAGATGTGCACACACAAAAACCTGCAAGCCAAGTTGGCAGAATCGCCACTGACCTGATGATATGATCAACGAGTTTCGCCTCTTTCCCCGCGCTCTTTGCTTCTCTCCTCCGTATCCGGCCTTGTCCGCGGAGGGGGAAATCCTGCAAGGTGAGGCTCTGTGCGACTCGGCCGGACACGAGCGAGGGCGGCGTCTAGAACGTGGGGTTTACTGGCCCTGGTGGTTGTTGAGAGAGGGTTGCGTTGCGGCGTTGCAGCACCCACGGGCAAGGGTCGCGGTGTCAATTGGAAGATGGAAACTCCCAGGCGACCCCTGCGAGTCCCTGAAAAACCATGGGTGGCCCTGGATTGCCCGACCTCCCAGAAGTGGAAAACCGGTGCGGCACACCAATCGCCAAGGCCAATGGGCCCTGTCTGCACCACCACCAGAAACTCTCAGACCCCAAGATATCAAACTTCTCTTTGAATGAATAATGACTTCTCGTCAGCTGGACCACCTTCTCCATTTGCTACTCACATGAGCAGAAAAGAAAAGCCTCTCTAATCCTGCATGCAGCGTTTAACCGAGCCATTGGCATCCATCCTTCTTGTTGAGCCGCCTATCCAGACAAAGTCAGGCTCGGATTTTATACTGATGCCTGGGGCGGGGCAGCCTCAATGGCTTGCAGCTCCTGTGGAGGGAATCCTCGTGGTGTTTTGCTTGTTGTCGGTGTCCGTGTTCCGTGCCCTCCACCCTGCTTCAGATCCTCGTCTGAGCTTGCCAATTGGCAGAGTTGGGGACAGTCTGGAAGGGGATCCACGGTGATGATGGTCTTTGTGATGCATCATGGATCCACGGTCGGGTCGCGTCTAGAAGAGCCGGTCGGGTCGGCTTTCATAGTTGTTGTGTGTGGGTTGTCGTCTAGAAGCCAGCCGGTCGGACCGGGGTCGGATTGCTTCTTTGCGGCGGTCCCGTTTGCTCGGGACCCCGGGGCGGGAAGAGCAGCAGCTACAGTCAAGGTGAAGGTGAAGGAGCTCTCCGTCTTGACCTCCTTCGTGACTGCCCTCTTGCTCGACGATATAAACCTTCAAATTGTCACACCATTTTCAAGCTTCATCTCTTCACCCATCTTCTTCTCTGCACACTGCGATCATCTTGTGAGTCTGCATCTTGGTCAATCGTTGCTGTTGAATTCGCGGCATCCAAGGTTCATCTTTGCCGTTTTTGTCCCTGAACGCCACACCAGACCTGCACATCCCTGCAATATCTACGTCAAGCTTCAGAGCTCAAGCTTCATCCTGGAGCAAGCTATTGCCACTTGAGCTCATCTCTCCAGGCTGTTCCTTGCTAAGCTGTCATTGTCTGCTCTCTTTAAAAGCAAATCAGTCCCGCCGATTCTTCTCATTCTCTTCCCCCCCCCATCCTCACATATCGTCACATTCTATCATTCATCATGTCTTTTGTACCAGTCCTCCGCCAGTGCGCGCGCCGCGCCGCTCCCTCCATCCTGCGCCCTTCTTTCACAGTTGCCGCCGCGCGTAAGATTCACAGCATCCCTCCTCGCCAGGACAAGCCTGGAAAGTATGCCCAGACCGATCCTGGTATCGAAGTTGAGTACCCTGAGGACCACGAGCTTCCTAGCAGTGAGCCCGTCCTTGGTACTGGTGGACAGTATGTGAAGCCCACTCTGCCCACCTTTTCGCTTGACGGCCATGTCGGTATCGTCACTGGTGGTGCCCGTGGTTTGGGTCTCGTTATGGGTCAGGGAATGGTCTTTTCTGGCTCCAACCTTGCTCTTGTTGATATGAACAGTACGTTCTCTATCTTCACTTGAATTTCAAGACCGATTTCTGACCCGTGTTATAGAGGAGGAGGCTGAGAAGCAGACTACCTTGCTCATTGAGGCTTTCAAGAAGGAGAATCCTCGTGCTCGACGGTACGTATTCCCATTTTCCATGTTGAGCTCCAATTGAAGCTGATTTAATCCCCAATAGCATCCCCAAGGTCACTGCTCACTACGCCGATGTCTCCGACCCCGAGTCAGTGGATGCTTGCATCGCCGAGGTCGTCAAGGAGCACGGCAAGATTGACAACCTCGTCACATCGGCCGGCTTCACTGAAAACTTCGAAGCTGTCAACTATCCCATCGATCGTCTGCGCAAGCTTTGGGCCGTCAACGTTGACGGAACTTATCTTTTTGCGACCTCAGTCGCTAGGCACTTGATGGAGCGCAAGTCTCCTGGAAGCATGGTCATGATTGGTAGCATGTCTGGCGCCATCGTCAATGTTCCCCAGCCCCAAGCCCCCTACAACGCCGCCAAGGCTGGCGTCCGGCATCTTGCAGCTTCTCTCGCTGTCGAATGGGCTCAGGCCGGCATCCGAGTCAACTGCATCTCTCCTGGCTACATGCTGACTGCATTGTAAGTTTCATCCACCGCGCTCCCCTTGCGTTTGTAGAGTCTCGGGGCAGATTTGAACTCATTACTAACACCACCACAACAGGACCCAGAAGATTCTCGACGACAACCCTGACCTCAAGGCGAAGTGGACTTCTCTCATCCCCCAAGGCAAAATGGGCCAGCCCCAAGACCTCATGGGTCCTGTCACATTCCTCCTCTCGGACGCTTCTTCATATGTCACCGGTGCTGATCTGCGGGTTGACGGCGGCTACACTGTCACCTAAATGTACAGCGTGATCAAAGAAAAAAGAAAAACGGCTGAGATTTGTTTGTATTTGTTCCTTGGTGGGCAGGCTTGCCAGGCTAGAAGCGGGATTGGGTTAGATAATGGTAATGACAACTGAAAAATATTCTACCAAACAAAGAAGGCTTAACTGCCGGGCTGTGCCACAATTTGAATCCTTTGTTAGTGTCGGTACTTGAAGCGGCTGTTGGCTCAAGAAAAAGTACATGTAGTCAAAACTAACAATGAGAGAAGAGACTACAAGACGGGCACCTGCTGACAATGCTAGGGTTGCCAACTGGAGGTCAGATCCCTGTCCTGGATGTTGGTGCACACACAATTAATTGATGAGTGACTTGATCTCGATGACAAGTCAAACTTCTTTCATGTGGCCTATCTAGGTGCCGAAATCGGATCGCTGCACATGCAAACCCTTGACATTTCCGAGTGCAACCCCCATGAACTGAGGCGGCTCATCAAGTAACTTACGGTATTGCCGAAAACGGATGGGGGGCAAGGATCTGGCTGCAGCGAACCCAACATGTTCGTCGACTCCGAAGCCATGGTACAATCAACGGTGCCGTTGCAGCATTAGCAGGGGAAGACTTTTTTTTTTTCACCCTCCTGCAGCCACGGTGAACAATAGGGCGCGGGATGTCGACGCGGAAATGAGGTGAGGAGGCCCAAGAGTAGGTTGCTACTGTGAGCCCAAGAACCTGATCTGGATGATAGATCAGAAATGATGATAACAATCCTACCCAGGCGCCTTGCCACTGGCCCCAGTATCGTACGGCATCCCCACGGGAGGAGGCTCTGGGCAGATGGACAGTCGATTGCTCAAACCCTGGAGCAGGTGCGCGCTGTAGGGCTTGAGGGGTTTCGTCATGTCACCAGAAGTCAAGGTCAGCAAGATCCGAGGCATGGGATTCGCTGCCCACGGTCGAGGCCAACTCCCTGGGTACTGTAGGAGGTAGGTATTGGCTGCAGGGTCACATATCCCCGGTTTTGCGACATCCGACAGACAGTTCGAGGCCGAGGCCATGCGCTCTCGAAGATGGGTTTTAATCTGAGCGCGCGCGCGGCGGCCAAGATGGCGCAATCGCCCCTCTGGACGACAGTCCGACCAAAGAGGAAGCTTGCTATTCAACTGCAACCCCTCCTTATTGTGAAGCTATAGCGACCTAGGGCCCCGCAGCGTCGAAGCTGGTGTGGCTCGAAAACGTGGGGGGCTTGCTTGCCCTGCCGCGAGGGGCTTGTCGACGGGAGGGGGGGACGTTGGTAGTACATGTACCTTGCACTGGAGTATCGACCACGTGGGCAACTTGCTTCAAATCGTCATTCAGCGGCGGCCTCGTTGGTGGGAAGGGAGCAAAAACTTGTTGAACTGACGGGTCATTCAGCCCAGACGACTTTTCCCTTCATTCCTTTGTTTTCAAAATTGGGGGCTGGTTTTTGACTCGGGGGCTTCCCCGCGAGGAGAGCGAGAGTCCTAGCTGGAGCTTCAGCTCTCCACTGTTAGCCGAGCTTACAGTACATTCAATTTCAAAGTTGACGCCAAGTTGCTCATGTGCCGGGGCAGAACAGAGTCAAGGTTCTTGCTATGACGGCATCCGTTCGCGGTGCAATTCCTCTCGGCCGACAACAACCACGCGTAGAGACGGGGTGGCTTGCTCCCCTCACCAACCCCGCGTCAGGTGCCTCCAGGAACAGGCGTCAGGTCGAGTCTCGTGAAGTCCCGCCCTGCAACTGGCGCACTTTGGACTGGATTGGATGGGCGAGTAAGCGAGGGTTGGGTTGGGAGCCTCAGGAGGGGGGAACTTGTCGTCTCTTGCCGCGGATGGTGGCTGACGGGTCACACGACCACGAGGATTCTGGGGATATCCCCGCAAGGGGGAGGGATCAGAAGGCTGGTTGCGGCAGGAGAGAAGAGGTAGGTAGGTACAAGGGATGAGAGATTAAAAAGAAGAAAGGCAAGAAGAAAAAAGAAAGATTGAATCGTAATGGAGGGGATGGGGGGAGAACTAAAAGGACCAATCTAGAAAAGACTGACTGCTGCCGGAAACCCGCCCCAAACAGGACGAAACACGGATGGCATCACGACAACCTATATCTGAGC
Organism: Fusarium oligoseptatum; assembly: GCA_003946995.1. NCBI lineage: Eukaryota > Fungi > Ascomycota > Sordariomycetes > Hypocreales > Nectriaceae > Fusarium > Fusarium oligoseptatum. The sequence continues at coordinate 296,252 of NKCK01000002.1, forward strand.
AACGTGACAACTCAGCTTTTCGCGCATCTGGCCGAAACTCGGGTCTGCGGAGAGACAATGAGTCGCAAATTGTTCTAGAATGCATTGCGCTAGTGTGTGTCAGGCAGCACTGCGAGCGGATAGACGCAGCATAGGCGATGATCCTGCCAGATCCAGACGACACCTCTGGGGTTCTCGAGTCAGGAACTACAAATGATGGAGGGAGAGGAGAGACAGTACGCGGAGCCGCAGAAGCGAGATGTTGGAGGTTCGGTTGCAGTGACTTTGATCAGAAACATGATTGATTGATCATTGTCAGGCGTCAATGAGTTGTTGTCTGTGTTGCAGCTGCTGATATGGGAGGTTAATATCATGGCGTAGCTCAGTGTGTAAGCGAATTTCGATGTCGACGACGAACTCAAGGCAGAATCCAAAGCAAAGCAAAACCAAACATGAACTAGTGTCACGATCTAGTTAAATGGCTTTTATAGTAGGCCCGCTGTCAACCACCTGGAAAACGGTACCTACATGTCGTTGCTCTTGGCGTGAAGGCATCCAATATTGAAGCCCCTCGGCCGGGATTACACCAGAGGCGGTGAAACCAAATTCCCAATCCTCTGGCGGAAAACTCGGCCCACGAAACACGCTCGACGCCCCAGGGCCAGAATGACAGCTTGCCCTGCATATAACCGGCTGGTAACTCGTGCGCCAGGAGTCGACGATTGGTGATATTTCATCCCGTCCCATGAACCCGTGACCTCGGGGGTCGGTCCTAATGGTCCCTACCCGAGTTTAGTACTGCGCTTCGGATATGTACCTGCTCAGCCACCAGCAGCCGGGAGAGTAGGTGTGATGCATGCAACAGGGCGACGCAACCACGACGAAAAGGTACGGAGATATTACCAGCATCAGCCCTGTCTTTGCCGTGTCAGCAAGTGACCTACTTACTGGTCGCCGACAGGCCGCTGACCTCTGTACAGAAGCATATGTAGGGAGGCAGGTAGACAGAGATGACGAAACCTCAAGGTGGCCAATGGATCGATCGATCGATGGAAAACCGGTAAAGGTACTCGCCCAGCCAAGGTCTAGATCTTGTTTAGAAGCAGAAGCAAGTAAGTGCCTTCTCCACGTTCAACGTCAGGGAAAAGGGGAAAGAAGAACATGAACAAGAACAAGAAACAAGAGGACCCACTCAAGGAAGGATAGCTTCCATTAGTTTAGCTTGGGGTTCGGCGAAAGAGATGGATTCCGGGACCAAAGATCGACCATGTGAGGAGCTTTCCCGTCCATGAGGTTCTGGTAGCCCGGTACGGTACTTGAGGGTTCCATGGGGGCCCGGGGGGGAGGGGGACCCAGCTAGCGCACCTCACCTGAGCTGCCCACTAGGAAGGACGCCAAGCCCGCCTCCCCCCGGGGACCCGCCCGGCGGCGCATCGCTCATGACCGATTTTGTATGGGCTAAGCTTAGCTAGAGAAGCAGCAGACGACGAAAACCACTGAACAAAAGGGAAAGAGAGGCCCAGGTTTGAGGTCATGTCCATCCTTCCATAGGATCATTGTATGTAAAGGAAGGTCCGAGGTTGAGATTGGAATTCCTTCTCTCCTTGGCCTACCTATTTCCCATCTGTTCCCATCTACCTCACTTTCATCCACCTTCCCACCCTTCTTACTTACAATAACACCATCTCATCTCCCTCGCAGCAGTGGCTTTGCCGCGTGCCATTCACACAGAACACCTCCAGCCAACTTACCAGAAGCTGTCCTGCCCGTCGGCAAGGTGGAGGGAACCAGCAGTGAGTACGTACCGCCAGCTCCGTCCCATCCCATCTGCCAGGTCCTAACTCCACCGCAAGATAAACGTCTTGGGCTGAGCGACAAGTCGCGAGCTAGAAGCCCACCCCTGGCTCTCTCTGGCAGAGGCTCTGATGCATTCCGTCGACAGGGCTCGCACTCACCAAAAATTGGATCATCTTGGCCTGGACCGGTCAGCGAAGCAGCAAAATCAGCGGCCTCTCCGGAAGGTACCTGGCTTGATTGTATCTCCACCGTCTCCCGGCGTCATCCTCACCGAGACGAGAGGGCTCCTCCTTTTCAATCGCCCTCCCTCTTCACGTACATCCGCCATATACAAGTCTGCCACGGCACACGGTTTCATTTTTTATACTCTGCCTGCTCTCCCCGAAACTCGTTAGCACGACGCCAACCCTTGAACTCAGTCGGCGCCAGAGCGTAGAAGCTTTGGCATCTCTTGAGACGGGCCACTGCAAGCTGCGTTCCTCATCAGCCATCGACCAGCACCGCCCGCAGCCTCCGACGTCGCCGCCGCCGCTTTTTTTTTTCTTCTTCATGTGTCACGGCCCAACGATTTTAGCAGCTTGGGACGTACCCTTGAACTCCGTCTCGCAGCACTTTGATACCCTCAGCCAGCATAGCATCATCAGTCCCTCCACCGGCTCTCCACCGTCTTTTCTTCCGGCTCACTAGCAGGTACAGACTTTTTTTCCCCCTTCGATCTGGTTCCTTTTATTCCCTATCTATATCCATCCCTTTTTCGATGCATACCCCTGACCTCGTGACGCGCAGACTTTCTCTTTGCTCTGGAAAAGCCCTTGACCTGGGAAGCATGCAATAAGAAACCCCGAACACCCTGTTACACTTACACAGCACCTGAACGGCCTGCGCAACCTGGCTCCTGGCTGCGCCAAAGCACACGCTGAGCTAAGCTTTTTACTGCAACACCACACTGACACTGGGTGCCACTTACTGTTGGCGTTGCCTTGATTCACAAGCACGAAGTCCACTGTTACTGTCATCACCACGAGTTCACACGCGATTCTCTAGTTCTTGCGTCACGAGCTTACGAGTCACGAGTCTCTTTGGGGTTTCCTTTACGACGGGAGTTGTTTTTCTGGAGGATTCACCGACCAATGATCCACGCGAGAAACAAGTAAAGGGAACGACAACAAGAGAGATCCTGTAACTCAGCACCTCTCTGTGCTCCTTAACCACCGTCAGCTGCTGCATCGCTCAGCCCAGTCCTGGTGTCCCCGAGATCTGGCCCAGTTGAACAACTTTTCACAATTCAGCGCCAGCTTTGCTTTATTTAACCCGCCTTTTCGTCTTCACCGCGCCTCTGCAGCTGAGCAAGTACTCAGAGGCCTTCGTTCGTTCGTTCAAATCGCAACCTACGTCTTTCTTTCTCCTTGGATGGGTTTCACGACTTTCAGTTTCCCTCACATTTACTGAACACTCATCACCTGGACTCTCACTCAAACGCCGACCTCTCACCATTCATCTTTCAGCGACCATGCTCCGCTTGTGCAGCCGCCGATAATAAACTCTGTGCCCAAGATCCGTTGGGGAGCTTTTGCGGACTAGACGACTATCCGGCCTTTATTTCTCACCTGCTCCTGCAGAAGCTACTCAACAACTACTGGGCTCTAGCGGCATACCCGAACCTCGCCAATGGATTCGAGTATGCCTATGATGTTGCCCAAGGGCATTGTCATCAACACGAAAAACATCTACAAAGAAGTCGCCGACTTTCCCGTTGTCCCTCCTGACAAGGTCTGGGAGTATTGGCATGGTATATCCGCCCTTCTGCATATATCTCGTATTCTATACACAGTCTAACTTGACCACAGTATATACCACAACATACAAGAAACTCAAGGATCCCACAGCTTGTCGGCTCGAGAACTTTTGGTGGCATGTCTGGGGAAGCGATCGAAGGTTTCTCAAGGGCAGCGCTCTAGCCAAGCTTTATGAGGATATCTCTCTTGGGCCAACTTTCGTCCCCCTCAAGGGACCACCGAATCGATGGGAGGGTCCTGATGTACGTGTCACTGGGGTCTAATACCCACCAAAACCCCTCGGTCCTCACTGACATGGACGCTCAGATACCACCCCTGATCAAGCAGATTCTGGAAGCAGCCGAAGCAGAGGCAACACCCCCACTGCCACTGCCACAGCCCCAGGGGTCCCGCCATACAAAATCCACCGACTCAGCGTTGAGGACGCTATCTTCCAGCGCGTCAAAGCCGCCACCTGCCCATCCGATCCTGAAAAAAGCCCGAGGCCCATCATCCTCAGGGCCGCGGCCCACTGCCCGCTTTGTGTCACCCCATGAATCTGCCGATGAAGATGAGATCCCCTCTTCGGGGAGCACAGCCGCCACGGCTTCGGAGGCACCCGTATATGTAGTCTCTTCACCGAAGAAGAAGACTTCCATTCCCCCGGCCCAGAAGCTCGCACCCTCGGCGGCTGTCGTAAACAAAAATATGGTGCCGCCAAAGAGACTAACAGCAACCTCCGTGGAGTCTAGCAGTCGAGAAGGGGGCTCTGGATCCTCGAATGGGACACGGCATGCACCAGTCTCGCGGCCCGTACCCTCGAATGTTGACACAAGCCTGGAACATGACCAGCCAGCTTCAGGAGATAGTCATGGCGTGTCCCATGAACACCCCGTGATGAGTGAGAAAGCACGTGGAAAGCAGCCAATGGTGCCCGTTCGGCCGGTTTCCTACAGAAACGAGGTATCCAAGGAAAATGTACGGTCGTCACCGCCAAACGACCGACCACGAAGTATCCACCGCGAGAAAGGTGTGCTCCCGCAGGCCCGATCGCTCATCAACCTCGCTAGCCATGGGTCGCGTAGGGGGTCTGGAGCTTCCTCTAAGTCAAACTTTGGTGTTGGGTCTCCTGAAAGCGACAAATCCGGTAGTCATCTGGCTCCCCCAATGTCCCGGTCTCATTCTCACGGCGGTTACGACCAACCCAAGCCTCAGCATAACCTTCGGGCACCAGGTCTCTTTACCGAGGCCACCTCATCAACGTCAAACGTGGCCGTCACGGGCATGATTCTTGATCAGTCCGGATTTGAATCGTCACCCGTGACTGGCTTCGTGGACCACAGACCGCCTCAACACCACACGATTCCCGTTGTGCCACCCAAACCGTCGGTGCTCGACGCCCGATTCACCCCAACCCAGCCTACGACATCGGCTAGTCTTCCCCTGGGACGTACAAAAAGCCAGCTGACGCTCCTTTTGGAGCGTGAAAAGGCACGAAGTGGTGGCAGTAAGCCGAGATCCAAAAGCTAGGCCCTTTTTCATCCGTGAAAACACTCCCACATGCTCTGTATATGTCTTAATGTCGGGCGGTTTCGCTACGGCTTTGTACACCATTTCTCAGTGGAGTCTTAGACTTCATTGATAATGATTTTTTAACCTGTTGGGGTCATCCATGGATGTTTGCGCATGCACTGCTGTGGAGTCCGGGTGCGTCAAAATTATGTCTTCCTTTCTTATCTTGTTTTCTCAGCATTTGGCTTGGGGACCGGGTAGCATTCTTCTGAGGCCATGCTCGTAAAGGGACGGGTTGGCGGTATAGGGTTGGAACTCGCCAGGTGCATCATCATGGAGGCGAGGCGTTTGTGATGGAGTTGCTTTGGTCCTGATCTAGAACGGCTTTTAGGCTGGCGAATACAGGCCAGAAGGAATGGAAACGGGATTGATACCACATAGAAAGGAAAAAAAGTACGATTGATGCAACATTATCAGACAAAGGGGTTCTAGTGATATATGGTGATGCTTCAACAAGTCTACAGGACATGCTACCCTACATTGGTTCTTGTTCAAGATATGGATGGATTGGATTGTAATAGCCCCTTTAGATCAGGCATGGCATGGAAACGAAAGGCACAGAGATCAAGGTAACTGGACTAGAACAAGTGACAAGTGACAAGCGTAACTTGAGGGTGCTTGTTGATAGCGATGTCTCATATAATGGCGTCTAATGCTCAAGGCGTATACATGACATAGATAGAGGGAATATGACAAGGTAGATATTACTCTTGACAGTGTTTGTTTGCAAAAAAAGAAACGGTTCTGGCTCGAACCGTAGGCAGGGCTTTTGTGTGTTCCAACCAACCAACCCTTATCCAAGGGACCTAGCTCATCCAGGGGGAGCTCCATTATACGTACGTAGATTTGATAAAATAGCCGAAAAAAAAGGAGGACAAGAAGAATAAACAAGAGAGAGAGAGAGAGAGTATTCTGCGGGCTAGCGAATAATGAATTACATGATGTCGTCGTATCGATAATCGGTATTGATTAAAGAATGGAAGGGGAATGTGTTTGTTTAGTCGTCCAGCCTAAACATCTTGCGTAGGGTGCCAAACTTCTTCTTCCTCGGGGTCCCGGTCTCTGAGCCTTCGGGGATACCGTGGCTTTGTCCGTCGACAGAGGCCGGGGGAGCATTATGAGTTGCGCTAATGGCGCTGTGAGAGGTGCTGCGACGCTTGAGGAAGCCCGCCTTGGCGGTTGGAGAGGTGCCGGGCCCGCCGGCGGTGGATGGCCGTCTCTCTTCGTCAACGACGTATGTGTTTTGAGAGCCATCGTCGAAACGGTCTTCCTCCTCATTGGTGTGGTGGCCGTCCTGGAGAGGCCAGTTGGCTCCACGCTTCTGGAGGCGTGCGTTGTGTGGGTGGCTGCCGCTGTTGCTACGGATGACGGCGAGCTCCTCAGTGCTGCGCTCTAGACGAGTGTCTCGTCGTGAAGCACTCTCGCTGAGGTTGCGGGAGATCTTGTCAGAAGGATCTTTCTTGCGCCGGAGGATCGACGACATGAAGCTTCCCCGGCGCTTGTGGCTCGGTCGAGGGCCCATAACAACATCGCCGGCGGTCTGGGCGGGAGGCAAGGCCCCCAGGCTCTCTCGTCCAGAGCCACTTCGTTTCAGTGTAGAAGCCGTACGAGGACTCATGCTCGTCGTGCCGTTGGGGGCTGAGGTTGGTTGGGGTTGCTCTGGCTCGTCATCACTGTCGGGAAGGTCAGGCGAATCCTCATCCTCCACGTGAGAGGGAGTTACTCCCATGGCAACGGCAGCAGCATTGCTTGAGGCCTGGTTGCGCATCGTTCTAGGAACCCGCTTCTGCTTCGGCCGGGGCGTGGGTGTACCTTCGTCCTCGCTCGAGTCCACAAAGCGACTCCTGAAGGCTGGACGGGCATCGTCTTCATCGCTCGAATCATCAAAACGGCTACCGGCCCGAGCCTTTTTGCCCTTGCGTCCGAAGCCCGACACGCGCATGCGAGAAGAGCTGGCATCGCTGGAGTCACCACGCAACGAGTGACGCATACGGCCACCCATGACCATGGGGGGCGGGGAGCTCGTGTTGGAGTTGCGACGGAAAGCTGACCCAGCTGGTGACAAAGATCGCAGACTGAACCGACCACTGCCCCTGCCGCCATCAGACGCGGGAGCCGGTGCTTCTCGCAGGCTTCCTCTCATGGTTCTGCGAAAGCCCATGCCTTCTCCACCTCCAGCTCGAGCACGTCGAAAGCTGCTCTCGCTAGAATCAGAGCCCCGTCGTCGCAGGCTTGGCTTCGTGATAGGAACTCTCTCCTCTGAGTGGTGACGGCGGTGTTCCTGGGCTGGCTCCGTCGTGCCCGACGGCTGATAAGATGCAGGTCGAGAGTCTTTCCTCAGAGCAGGGGAAGACTTCTTCACGCTCGCAGGAGAGCCATTGGCTCGGAGCGACTTTCTCATGCCAGTACCAGCGGCCGTGGTAGCCTCTGGCTCTGGGCGAAGAGATTTGCGAAAGTGGCCTTCCTGAGGGCTCGGCGTTGAGGCAGCGCCAGATCTCATAGATTTGCGCATGCTGCTACTTTGCGGTGGCGATGATTGCTCAATCACTGCAACTTCATGGCCCCTCATAGACTTTCGAAGCTTCGATCCTCCTGCTGGCTTGGTTGGTTCCTTTGCCTCAGCCTTGACTCGAGGCTCCTCAACCTCGTCGCGGGGCCAAGTGGTTCCGGGTGAGATCTGGTAAACTCGATTCAGATCCCGACGTTCTGATGATGAGGTTTTTGTAGGTGATTCCTGTGGCTTCTCTACTGCCTTCTGCTTCTTCTGCTTCTTTTTGCTTCGGCTTCGTGGGCTGTACCACTTCCACAGGAGCGGCTTCCTCGTCGGAATCTTCCATAGCCTCCTTTTCAAGCTGGCGTCGTTCGCTGGCACTCAGGCTCCTCCAGTAGGCCTTGGCATTCTCCCAGTCATTGGGCGTCTGCAGGGGTTTCTGCGTTGAATCCTTCTTCGTCGTGGTATCCAAAGACAAATCGGCCTCCTTGGATTTCGCAATGGCCTTCTCAAACACCTTTTTAGGAAGTATCGGTTCGATGGGGCTTTCAACAACAGCATTTAGGGACATGAAGCCATCGCCCTCCATATCAGAGAGATCTTCATACGCATCGCTGTAGATGCTGCTTCCGTCTGATTCTTCTGACTCTTCCTGGATGTCGTGCATTTGGGGACTGGGAGGAGACATGGTCGTCGACTCAAATGATCGTTGAGGTGTAATCGGTGCTGGCTTGACAACTGTCTTGGTGGGCTTCGTGGTTGAAGAAGCATTCTCAATGGCGTTAGATATCTCCAAGCCACCAGATCCAGATCCAGATCCGCCTTTAACTTCATCAGGAAATCCACCTGGGACGTCGAAAAAGTCTTGCGGCGAGTCTTCTCGGCTTTCTTCTGGGATACGAGGGCTGGGCTGCGTAATCGATATCGTCGGCACGTAGTCGCTGGGCGTCGAGTTGTCATCAGAGTCGACATCAGGTTGTTTTGAAACACCGTCGGTAGTGGTTCGTATCTCTGGAACGGGCTCGCTAGCAGGCGGCGCTTGGGTGTGCGCCTCCAGTTCAGATTCATCATCGGAGCTCAGATCACTGTTGCTGATGTATCCGCTGCTCTCGACAGATGTCACTACCGGAGGCAACGGCTCCCTGTATTTGGAAATGTTGGCTTCGTTGCGGGAAGACTGTTCGCGCGCTAGCACTGACCCGATAGCTTGATCACTCGACTGTTCCAACTCCACCTGTCGATTGTTGGCCGGAGAGTAAGATGAAGTCACTGGTGGAGAGAGTGATCTTTCAAGGGGACGGACAAGAGGTCGTTCTTCAGGCTCCCTCGCCTTCTTTTCGCGAATGCTGCCAAACGAGGGCAGTGCCGGCCTGGGAGTCATCTTTTCATCGTCATCCAGAGAAATTGAGTCTCGCTTGTATCGTCCGATGATGTTGTGCCAGGGTTTCTTTGCCTGAGGACTAGGTATTTGGGATGGCTCAGGCTCAGAGGGCTCTGCAGACTCTCCCACTACCGTTGTGTTCTGATCGTCAAAGCTTACCCTGACGCTCCTCCTTCGAGAGAGTCCATCGTCTGAGTTAATCAAGCCCGAGAGAGCGTTTGAGGCTTCTGAGCCATCCTCTGAAGGAGAGGCATCTCTCGTTGGACTTGAATGCTTGAGTGCAGACTTCCGAGGCGACACGGATCGGGGAGGGGGCTCGTGTCTAACGAGTAACTGATCGGTCGTGGGCGCAAAGTGCGTAGTCCGGCCAGGACTGCGTGCAGGACTCTCTGAGTGCATCCGCGTTCGACGGATGCTTCCATTGGGATTTTCAATCGGGGCCGGAATATTGGCTGGCTGGACTTGCTCCTGTTGTTCCTTCTTACTAGGCTCGGGCTGAGATGGCTGGGAGGACTTGACCGGTTCTGCATCGATAATCTCTGTTGGACGATGTTGCGGGGCGGGTTGTTTTGCAAGCTGAGGTTGAGGTTGAGGCTCGGGCTCTTCATCTTCGTCAGAAACCTCATGAACTATAGAAGGTCGTTTTCTGACTGGGGTATCAGGCAATATCACGGTAGCCGGTCTTGATTCGGTCTGTTCCGCCCTGATAGACTTGGGTTCGACTGGTTCCTCAACTTCCGATTCCAACTCCGACTCTGATTCGACCAGGGTTTGCTGTCGCGACAAATCCGACTTAGTTTCGGGCTTCACCTCTGGCTCTGGCTCTGGCTCTGGCTCGGACTCGAGGTCGGATTCGAGTTCGGATTCAGACTCGGGTTCTGGCTCTGGTTGCGGTTGCGGTTGTGGGGCTTGCTTCGGCTCTGGGGTCTGTTCTTGCGTAACCGTAGAGTAAATGTCCGTAGGAGTTTGTGTAGTCTTGGTGACAGTGGGTGGCGGGGCAGCTGGTTCAACAGCGGTTCCTTTTATCCTTCCGACCGTTCCTTTGGACAAGTGAGTACCGCTTCTTGATCCCTCGTTTTTGTGCCGTCGGACTGGCTTCTCGGATGCATTCCTGACGCGTTGCTCCACTAGCAGGAGTTCGGCTCGGGGGACCATCCTCCTCGAGTTGGGATCATATACCAAGGCATTGTCGGATGCAGCCGATGGCTCCAGCATAGAACGGGGATAAGAGAAGTTGATAGAGCTTGGACTGCTGGGCCGCAAATCGACGGATGCCCTCTTATCAGCGACAGCAGCCCGGCGCACATTGGACATGTCGCCAGATGTTGGTGCCCCAAACCATGATGAACCTTGCCCATCTTTCATCTTCTGACTGGCCGTCTGAAAGGGCTGGACCTGCAAGCTCATGGCTCGCTTGTGAGTTGTGGGCTTCGGCTCAGACTTGAGATGCTCATGGTTCGGAATCTTGGGCACAGGAGGTACGTCGTGGGTGTTGGGAGGAGCGCCGCGCGCGGGCGACGGCGATGGTGATCGAAAGGTCCGCTCAGTCATGGAACTTTGGCTTGGGGTCCGCTGAAGCTCCCGTCTCCCCCTATCCCGACTCCCGGTGGATGAAACTGATGCGCTCCTGCGCATAGCGCGCTTCGACTGAACCTGAGATACATTGGTGGGCGTCGCTGGTCGAGCTTTGAGGGCGGCAGCGGCAGCAGCGGATGAAAGGGATACGGATGGCTCGCGTCGCATAAAGGCCGAGGCAGCGGCCGTCGCGGCATTAGGATTGGCTGTCTCCCTGGTCAAGGGCTTGGATGGAACGGCCATGTTAGCAAGGCGGCCTGAGGTGAGGGGAGGTGAGGTTGCGATAGAATGTAAGAGGGAGAGATGAAAGTTGTCGCAAAAGGAAGGGTCCATCAGCAAATATCAAGGCCACCGATGCAAGCGCATAAGTGACAGATAGTCTGGATGGCGGCGTGTCATTGCATCGGCATGGCGCACTCGCGCAAAAAAACTCAAAAGACAAAACCGGCTTTGCAGAAGCGCCTCGAAATGGTTGTCTCTCACCTGGGTGGGAGGGCGATGCCTCCTCGAACCTCCAAACATTGTGGGCTAGGTCAAAAAGCGGCGCCGACGCCAGCAGATCTCAACAGAAGGCGTGCATGAGAATTCAGGAGAAGGGGGAATAAAGAATAATGGCGCTGGAATGTGATGGTTAGAGTGTCGGGAGAAAGGAGAGGGCGGGCCAGGTACTGTAGAAAAAGTAGTCGAGATCAAAAGAGGAAGATGAGGATTCTTGGATTGATCCAAATCCAAGATGAGAACCGAGAACTGATGACGAAAGGTATCAAGCCACTAGACCCAGCTCGACACGCTAGCCACGCTAACCCAATTTGAGGTTAACAGGAGGGTCCCCACTGCAGCTTTTGTTCCGGCTGGGCCAGCCAGGGCAGGGCTTTTGCTTTAATTGAGTCGTCATGCTCGCATCAAACATGGGCGTCAAGGGTCTTGATGATTGGGAGGAGAATGAATGGTTGATACCGTTGACACTACAGTACTGTACTGTACAGTACAGTACAGAAGCCAACGGTTCCATGTGTAAGCAGAGCTGGTCATTGTACAGTACCTACAGTGGGTCTCAAAAAGTAACGACACAACCCGGGTTTCCCCGCTGTATTAGTACTACTACTAAATAAGATTATATCTTTAGCGCCTTATTGTATAGCTAAATAAAGGCTAATTATATTATATTTTATATTAATCTATAGATAATTAAAAGCTATATCTTTTAGTATATTTAATACTTAGTATACTAGCTATAAGTATATATAATAGCCTATATTCTTTACTTTATTAAGTAGATAAGGTTTTTAATAACCTCTAGCTTAATCTCTTATTATAGCTTAACCGCGGCTATAATAAGAGCCTGCTTTAATTCCTTTATCTTAGGTATATATATAAGCTCCGGATATCTCTTATAAATCCTCTCTTTAAGGATTACTTAAAGGTTTTCTATAGGGTTAAGATCTAGGCTATAGGCTAGCTAGTCTATAACCTTAGCCCTTTAATTATTATATTACTTATAGATTTAATTAATAATAATATAGGCTATAAATATATTAGTATTATTATATTAGAAATAATTATTTTTTATAATAATATAGGGAAGATATTACTATAAGTATATAAGAATAATCCGCGTAGTTACTTCGCTATGTTTACTTTCTAAGTTGCTAGCTAGGGGGATTATTAAGAGGTATTTATAATAATTAAAGGTATTAAAAAATATCTATAAGTGCCTTATTGGCGTGACCTAGGTCTAGATATTTTATCTAAAGAGTCTCTTATGCTAGGGATAATTAAAAGAGGTATACTTATAAGAAGAAGATATATTAGTTTATAGAAGACCTAGGTCTACTTTTAGCTTTCTTTTTAAGTAATAATAACCTTATTAAAAAAGGTTTATTTTTCCTAAAAAGTCCTTAGCTATATAAATATATTATTTTATAAAGTATAAATACTTTTTAATATATTTTTTACTAAGGAAAGGTTAAAAAAGAGACTAATAATATATAATCCCTTTTTTTTATAGGTATAAAATTAAAGTCGCGTTATAGTAGGTTAACTTAGCTTCTTCTTTTTAATTTATATATCTAAAGATAAGGGTCTTAAGTAATAACCCTTAAAATTCTTTTTTTTTCTCTCTCTCTAATAATATATAGCTAGCCATACTTAGGTTAGTCTATGGCATTTTATTAGTCTTAATATCTTTAGATAATACTATAAATTATATATTAAGAAATACCCTCTTCCCGCGTAATCTATGCTGCTAATACCCCTAAATTATACTTCTAAATAACCCTCGTTCTTATATAAGGAGAATAATACTTTATTGGGGCTATTTTGACTTAATTTAATTATATAAGGAATAATTAAAGTTAGTAATGATTTTAGTAGAGGTCATAGGGAAAGCGGGGTATAGGAAAATGTGTCGTTACTTTTTGAGACCCACTGTACCTACCTACTCTACTTAACTGGGCACAGCCCTCAGCTCAGCTTCCATCATCCAATGTGCAGCTCACCCACCCTGCCCTGTTTCCACACATCCGGTCAGTCCCATGCATCAGCGGGCTGGGCTATTTGTAGATCAGTTCCCATTCAGGCTCAACTCTCCTGACAAACGGCAAACCAAGCCATGTAATATTCTCCATCTGCCGAGATCTACCTCTCGGCCTTTTTCATTCATTTGGGGTCCATTTTGACCTCTATCAGCTCTATCTTGAAATGTGTGATTGTTTACTGTTGAGCGGCCACTCTACCTGTCAGAGCACTTATAATTAGCCCCGGCTTTGCTAGCTGGCCCGCCCTGACGTCAGTCCCATATTACTTGTCTAATTTCGAGCCGCTTCAATGGAACTTGACTTGCCATCACGTCACTCCAAACAACTTCTTAACTCTACTGGCATAAATATCTGAGAGTGGTTGTGAATTGGGTTACGCTACACTAGGATCCACATAGCTATGATATGTTCAACGCTGACTGTTCTTCCCGCTGTTACATATCCATGCTGCAGTGACAGTTGTCGTCTTAGTGCAAAAACACACAGCTAACTTCCCGTGCTCATAACCCAACTAGGTAAACAAAGGTCGCTTCCTAGAGCCTCCTCCTCACCGAGTGGCTCTCGATCCTTAGCTATCAGGTCGTCCAATGAAATGGTTGATAAGAGTAACAAGCCAACATTTTATCGGCATGTCTACCTCGCCTCCTAAATCATTCGACTGCTCCTAGGTTGCACCCGCCGGTATGCCCGGATCCCCCCGATGCAAATGATGTCCAGTTGCATCCGAGTAGTGATCATCGAGTCCGTCCACGTAGTCGTCCTCGGACTGCGTGGAATGTCCGTTGCCCGTGTTCATAGGAGGGGCGTCAGGGTCTGCGTGCTCTGGCTCTGGCTCTGGAGGAGTGTTCTGGTTTGTTGTTGTTTGTCCTCTCGCGGGTGCCTTTGCATTCTTCCTGCCTTTTCGACTCTTCGCCTTCGCCTTCTCGAGAAGACGTTTACGGTCAGCCTCTTCCTGGCGATGTCGTCGGTCCTTGATTTCGTATTTTTGAATCAGTGCCCTCGGCGGCTCGCCAAAGATTCGTTCGTACTCGCAAAACTCGCAAATCCAAATGTCTTCCGCCTTTGGTGGGTTTTGATAATAATTGTCAGCCGCAATTCGACGCCGGTGACGTGCAGCCATGTCAAGCTCCTTTTCCAGGCGGCGTCTGCTCTTTCGACGAGAACTCCCTGATCCGCGACTAGCTGCCTTGGAAGAGCCGTCATGATTATAGCCGTTGCTATCGTTCATCCCTGCCGACATGCCTGGCATCGTCTGAGTCGACATGCTGTGTTTACTAGAGTGACCTTGTTTGCTGATCAGTATGCTGCTCTAGGTACCAATTCCCTGAGACTTACCAGGCCACCGAACTGTCCCAGGAACTTGGGAATCGCAGGTGAAGGTGAATTGGGTCGAGGCAGGCGTGGTCTTCGTTGCCGAAGAGTATTGCTGAAGTAAGCTCCCGTTCTCTTGAGGTTGAGGACGCTGCTTCTCAGCGTTGGCGACAGCAATAGCGTTGGAAATGATACCGCGAGCTTCGCGTTCTAGGATTGGAATTAGCTGTCTGAATGAATGTTTCGGTGTTGTTGCTGAAGAAGAGGACGATGCCAGATTCGTTGTAAAGAGGAAGGAGGAAAGAGCCTTCATAACATGCAGGCAACATGCAAAAATCGGTTGGGTCGGCTGAGCTGGCTGGTCAAGTGCTATGCATGGCTCCGTGCCGCCACCTGTTTCCAGCCGGCTTATTATGCTTGGTTGGTGCAGAATGCTGCATGAGAATAGAGTCTATCTCAGATTCGCCCGAATAGGCAAATCTGCAACAAGGCGGATAGCTGCAACAATACACCATTGGCAGCGAATACACATGCACACGGCAATGAAAAAGGCATCGACAATAGGTAATAAAAGAAAACTCACCGGCTGATGCCCATTGGGGTGGTGCAGTTTTGGATGCTCGTCCAGCCCACGTAGTGTTACCGTCGGGCAGGGCTCGTAGCGGACTTCTTCCATTCCTGGAACGCCCCAATCTGCCTCGTCCTGGCCCTGATATTCCTTGGTTGCTGGTGGAAAAGGTTCCCGAACCTGGATACGCACCCGAATGGGCATATGACCTATCGCCATGGAGCTCGCCGGCCGGGGAGTGTGCCGTGCCTGAGGATATGGCTAGGGAGCCTATCTCGTTGTTCAGCGCATGAGTGCCGTTGAGAGTGGGATCCCCGGCGGAGGGGATCTTTCTCTTCTTCTTATTATTGGTATTCTCGAATGAGTCGTAGCCGTCTACTGACGACGTCGTTGATGGAGGGGGTTGCGGATTTGGATGTCGAGGCGGATCTGGCCTTGACGGCCGATGAGAAGGATGAGTAAGGGTCTCTGGAGGTGATCTGGTAACAAGGCTGCTCTGCAAGGCAGTCTCTTCCTCATCACCTTCTGACAACCCCACGCCGTTTCGCCGTGGTGTGTAGTTGCGCCCCGACTCTGTCCTGCGTCCCTGCTCAACTGGGCTCATGGAACCGGTCCTTGGCGGGCTTCCTTCATCTTTTAGAGTGTACGGGGGGTAGTAGAAGAGAGGTGTAGTTTCGTGAGTCGACGGAGGGTATTTTATTGAATCCGCAACATCTGGAGACAACCTCTCTCTAAGCCGGCGTTTCGGCAGCGGCCTAATCGGTCGGTCTGGGAACAGCGACGATACAGTATCTGGCGACATTTTGGGGCTATGATCTGCACGAGAAGAACGAAAGGTTCGCGTTAGCAGATATGTCGCCATGATGCTGACAAAAGCAGTCACGAATATAGCGAAGGAAGGCATGGGAGCAGAGAGGTAGCTGGTGGGGGATATGGAGATGTGGGATGCCGGCGACCGCAGCCCAGGCTTGATAACCGTCCCCGGTGATCAACCAACGGCCAGCTTGGGATTGCGACGGGCTTCGCCGGCGTTGGAATCAAACGGAAAGCGTACCCAGCAAACATCGTATAATAACCCTGGCCCAAACCGTATAACCAAGAACGGTGGAGCGACAAGTTTCCCAAACAAGCCCGGGAGGGAGCAATCTGTACAAATACGTCGACAAACAAGACTCGATTATTCAAGATCGACCGTGCAATTCGAAAGGGGTATCAAGATCGGAGGTAGGCACGCCAGGCGTCGAGGCTGGTTGACGCGGAAAGCTCGAAGGGGGGTAAGTTGATTCGGTCGGGCTCTAAAGCGTTCTGTGTGCGGGTCAGAACATGGTCGTCGATGCAAGGCATGTCATGCTCGAGCAGCTGCGACTACGACGAGCGTAGGCTGGCACTGGTGATGTCTCTGGTCGTAGCATCGACGGTCTCTCGCAGCGGTTATGCCGATAGTCGCCAGGCTTGCTGTCGGTCGTTCAAGGTCGGGTGGCTTACCCAGTCACTGACGGGCGGACGGGGCCCAGGAGGGTGAGGGACACCTCGGGCAAGCGTAGACGAGGCTCGGAAATGAAACAGCAGGTCGTCGATAGAGGTCCCAAGAGCAAGTGACGTAGATCGTGACAGCGCAAAGCTGACAGCACCTTTGAGGTTTCCGTAATTCGAGTGTGCGAATCGTCACTGAGGCTAGGAGTTGCAACGAGGGCCGAGGGCGGTTATTAGGTTAGTCAGCAGAATTCCCCCTCTGGTGTGCTGTCAAGGTGGCACTCGCCCTCCCTCGCCCACCACTCTCCCTAACCATGATCGAGACTTGGACGATTTGCACTGTGTCTGATTTATGGATATTTAGAATCAAAGATTTGAATAAATCCAGGTGCATTATTTTTTATTGATTCTTCATTTTTACTGCCATCTTTCAAACCGTGAGTCATGAAATAAATGATATGGCAGTTCCATGACGAGAGTTTGCTGACTGCGACATCAATGATTCCCTGATGTCACTGAGGTCCATTCAGCGGAAATCAACCGCGCAAGGTGGGTTATGGATCAGACTGCAACCGGGCATTACCCGCTTTGCAGCGCCGGCGAGCTAATCGAAACAATTTCTGCACAGTGGATGGGCGGCGCTGAAGCTCCCTGTAAGGCGCGTGCCCCCCAGTGCGGATATGGACCCTAGGACCCCTGTGAGGTACCTCTTCCAGGTACCTGGCGAATTTCGTGGTGCTGTAGTGGTTCGGCTCTGTTCTGAAGCGACACCACGCCGCGCTTCGCCCACCCAGGCCCGCGCCCACTCAAGGCCCGCGCCACCTTCCCTCTCTCTCTCTGATGGATGCCGCTCGCTCTCCCACGCTTCCGTCCATCTCTTCCCGTTCTCCTCCTCCGGACCAAGCTTCTCCTCTCGTCTCCTCTCGCCCATACACACATTGTTGCAGTTCCTCCGTGTCATGACTGCTTCGCCTTTACTCCTCTACGACATGCTTGCTTGCCAATCTCGTCTTCAACTCGACTACTCCTCCTCTACCTTCTAGTCTCTCTAGTCGACGCTGGTCTCCAAGCCCAGCTCCTACATCTGCCTTGATCGCTACCGCACCACACACCAATTCTCGCGATCCTACCTTTCCCCGGCTCTTTTAGCAGCTTTAACTATACATCCTTTCTCTCGGCAGTGTTACACGCGCCTATACTCGCCTGCCGGACCTTGGGTCTCGTCCACCTCACGTCTCACGTCTCCTTCTCTTTTCCTCTCCCCACCTCGGTGACCCGACTCCCCCATGGCACCTCCCTCTCCGCGACGGTCATCGAGAGCCCGCGCGACCAATTCACAATCTCAGCAGTCATCTGTTTCGTCGAGCACCTCTGGCCGAGCTGAGCGGAATACGAGATCCGTCGCCAAACCCTCTTCTACCAAGTCCACGCCTAGCGCCTCGTTGTCGTCGGAGCCCTTTGAAGATCTAGACGACACCCTCCTCGGTCGCCGGCGAAAAACGCAATCACGACGACGATACCGAAAAGGCTTCCAGGCCTGACAATTTTGACATGGCAAACGGAAGCGATGACCTCCAGGAGGAGGAAGATGAGGCTGTCCGCTGCATCTGCGATTCTGAGGACTACCCAGGTCGCCCACCCGTAGAGGGACCCGACGCCGACTTTTTCGCCTCCATTGAGTTCACTGAAGATGTTACCGGCTTCTTCGTTCAATGCGACGTTTGCAAAGTCTGGCAGCACGGCGCCTGCGTGGGCATTTTCAGTGCCGAGAGCTCCCCCGAAGAATATTTCTGCGAGCAATGCCGCAAAGACCTACACAAGATTCATACTGCAAGCAATGGGTAAGTCAATTTCCGCCTGTATTTGATGCGAAGTGTCCGTCTCGAAATTCGTCCGCATGGTTGTGGTCGACTTTTTTCGACTCACGGTCGGCTTCGTTCGCTCTTGGCCCACTACCAAGTTCACACACCAGCGTTGATTTTTCCCGAATGCTAATATCCTTTGCTTGACAGACAAAAATACTCGAAATATGTTCCTCTCAATCGCCCATCGCGGGCAACGTCGCGGGCGGCCTCGATTGCCAAGGAGGGGACTCGCTCCCCAAAGAACGGGACAGGCAAAAACTCACGGCCTACCTCTGCTTCTCAGACGTCGAAGCGCCGATCAACAATGAACAGCCGCGATCGAGCCTACGAAGATGAACAACTCCTTCGCGCCATTGAGGCAAGCAAGGAAGATGCTCCTCACGATGCGCCAGAGGCCTTGACCAGGAGAGCCAAGCGGGGACGGAGTGACAGTGAAGAGTCAGTCACCCTTCATACCCAACCTCGGGATGATAAGCTGACGGCAACGAGAAGCCATACGAATGTCAAGAGACAGCGAACCAGCTCTCGCTCCGCTTCGCCTCCTGCTCAACCTGTCGAGGCCACCAGTCGCGAGGAGTCAGACGAAGAGTCAAGCACTCGCAGTGGCGCAAAAAAGGCTCGGAATAACCAGACACAAAAAGCAAAGACTGAAAAAGGAAGACAAAGAGCGTCAGAGACAAGAGGCGGCGGATAAGCGCAAAGGACGCGCAGAAAGGCGCCGTGGAGAGGGTGAGTTGAACTTGTCTGCCTGGCTGTACTCAATTGCTAATTTTGAGTAGACTCGGATCCTTCTGAAGAGACACCCGTCGCCCCGGTCAAACCGCCTGCGGCAAAGAGTATCGAGACTCCAATTGTGACCGAAACTCCAGCTCCAGTTCAGCCAGCCCCTGACACTCCACCTACGAGCCACCCTCCGGCTACCAATACCCATAAACGAGGTGGAAGAAATACTCACAAGAAGGGCAAGGGCAGAAATCAATACACTAGAGACCGTGACGCGGATGGCGAATCCCCGGCACGGTCAATGTCGCGAGACATTCAGAAGAATGGGGACGAGTCGACACCAGGCCATTCCAAGTCGACCAACGAACACCACCGACATGGCAAATCAAAGGCGGCCCCTCATCATAAGTTGAGCATGATGGACATGAAGCGACGGGTGGGCGCCATCATGGACTTTATCTCGCGGACCCAGGTCGATCTCGCGGCAGAGGCACTTCCAGTGCCTAACGGGGCCACAAGCAGCGGCCGGGTTTCACCCCAGAAGACTCCTATCCCACAGAGTGTTAGCAGACCCGAGAGCCAGTCCACAGCAGCGGAGAATGGATCGACTAGGGAGTCTTCTCACGACAAGGACTTCAAAGATCTGAACTGTATGGAGATGATGGATGTTCTAACACGGGATATGGTCAAGTGGCAGAGCCAGTACACCTGAGCACATACAGCACCGGGTTTCGACAGCACCCTGCTATGCTAGGTAGTAGCGACGATATGGGCGGACATGGTTTCTTGAATCTTTTTTTGGAGTTCACGGCGAGGTGCATCACGGGGCGTCACGAAGCATCAAGGCATGATGCAAAGGTGCGGATTTGTTCTTCATCGCTCATTAGTTACGGTTTGTCGTTTGTCTTTTATCCGGAACAAGCCAACTACGAGGTCTGGGCTCTTTGGTGTTCCGGCTCTTTTCTTATACCCCAGTATGCCTGGTTGAAAGAGTTTGCCATTGGCGTCTTTACAAAGCTGCAAAGGGGCAGCATTATTTTGGGAGAAGGATGAATATCGGAAGGCTGGGTATGAATATGAATCTCAGAGCGTCGTTAGGTAGTGTACATGGAAAATGTCGTCTATGCAGACAGATATATGATACAACGATAGAATGACACACAGGTTCAAGACCTCGAGGTCAGACTATGCACCCGCCTTTTCTTGTGCACGCGCTTGCTTCTGCAGCTTCCTCGCCTGGGTTAGGCTCAGCTTGGGGCTTACTATGTTGGCGTGGTATGCCTCAATGCCCTTATCTGATAGATCATCGAGGACAAACCTGCCCAGTTTACCCTCTCGCCATTGAGATAGCACTCTAGCAGCAGCGTACGACAAGACGGGCGTCCCGCGGGCCTTTACCTTACCCTCCTTCCTAGCGACGGCCTCGAGGAACTCATCGACGTCGTTTGTGGGAGCGCAATATCGGCTGTACAAGGTTGGATCCACAAGATTCATCTTGTAGAGGAGGTAATCAGCCAGTATAACTTCCCGTATCAGCCCCTTCTTGATGCCCTGCGTAAGGGCAATCTTCATCATGGTCTCCCCGTCATTGACATAGGGCTGAAAGATGCCGGGCGTGTCCAGGATATAGACGCCGTCGCCCACTCCGCCCCGGGACTCGGGCTCGAGGATACGGACGGGCGTGCTTATCTTTCGTGTCACGCCCGCCTGATCACCCGTCTTTGCGGCCTTGGCCGTCCCCTCCTTTGTACCGGCGCTCCGTAGCGTATTGAGCAACGAGCTCTTGCCGACGTTGGGCATTCCGACGATCATGGCCCACACCCCAGTCAACGAGTCGGACGCGCGCGCGATATCCTTGACCTTCTTCAACAGCTTCTGTGTAGTAGCGGGGTCGTTCTTGTCCCAGATGATGAAGCGGTTGTCGGCGTGAAGCTTTCGCAGAGCGTTTGCGGCGCCGGGGGTGTCCTGACCGAGGCTCGCCTTTGTGTAGATGAGGAGGCGCTCGCGGCCGGCGACGGCCTTCTCGAGGCGGGGGTTGTGAGTGGACAGCGGGAGGCGGAAGTCGCGGCACTCGAGGATCAGGGAGATGTTGGAGAGTTTATTAACTAGCTTTTTGTTGGGCCGAGGCGTGGTGGCCGATGTAGTAGGTCTTGGGGACCACGGCTGGGGCCTGAAAGACCTGGCGGGGGATGAAATTGGCCATGGTTGTCGCGGGGTCTTGAGAGATTTACTCGGGATTGACCGTCGGAAGCATGTCTCTGGGTGTGTGCCTGGAGATTCGCATCTGGTATCATCAACATGAAGGGTCTGGACCCTTGAAAAAAAAAAAAATGATGTAAATATCAGCCTTGCAATCGTAATTGTCCCTCCTTCAGCCTCGCCCCACCTCCGGCACGTGGAGATAAGATAGGGAGATAGAGTATCGCATCTCTGACGTCATAGGAACCACGAGAACCTCGTAAGCCAATAGCTGATGGAGGAATGAGCACGCCTTTTCAATTCATTCATTGATTGTGCGAGCAAAGCCCTAGATATGCATTCAATTCACCGAAATAAAAAGCCAAGACACTGCTAAGCAACAGCATGGTCTAGAGCAAGGAAGGAACTGAGAGCAAGAAACGACATAAGTTGAGGTCCTAGACTGGATTGGAAAGGTCTTCCTCCGCCATGTCTCACTTCCACAAAGCAATTGCGCTGTTTTTGCTTCTTGCATCAAACTGTCGTTGACAGAGCTGCATTCTTTTGTTTGAGAAATGGCCAGGCACGAGCCGGTTGGTTCAATTGAGATGGAGAGAACTCCTACCTTTGGATCTGGAAACACCATCACTCCAGCATCACAGAACACCCCAGGCAACCAAGCAGACGGTGAAACCTTCAACACCAACGATGCGCCTGAACATGCCCCTAAGTACTTTGGAAAAGGCGGCAAGCTACGCCCCTTTCGGTTACTGAAGCAAGACATGGTCAACTTCGAGGGCCGATGGGTGTCAGACTGGCAGGTCTTTAACCAGCAGGTTATCGCGAGCGCTGTTTACATCTTCTTCACAAACATTCTGCCGGGAATCACGTTTGCCAGCGACTTGTACACTCTTACGGGCAAATCTTGGGGAACTATTGAGGTGGTGTTTAGCACTGGACTCTGCGGGTTGATCTTTTCCATGTAAGTGAGCTATCTATCTATCTGTCGCTGTCAAGATCCCATGTTGATGGATGGATGTAGCTTCTCTGGCCAGCCTCTCACCATCTTGGGAGTAACAGGCCCCTTTTCAGTATTGGCTGAAAACATCTACGAACTATGTGAAACACACTTTCACGTAAGATCCTCCAGACTTAAACCTTGAACACATTCTCATGGTCTACAGGTCGAGTTCCTCCCCGTCATGGCATGGTCCCTCATCCACGCCGGATGGATGCACTACCTCCTGGCAATCTTCAACGCCCACGACTGGACCATGCAGTACGTGACGCATTTCAGCGCCGACATCTTCTCCCTTCTCAACAGTGTCATCTACTTTCACAAGGCTGCCATGGAGCTTAAGCGCACCCACGCCCGAGTCTCGCTCGCCGCCTTTCTGTACGCCATCATCGGCGCCGCTGGGACGTGTCTGTTGGCCATTCTTCTATCGACGGCCAACTCATGGAAGCCCATGCTTCATAGATATGTTCGCCTTGGGCTGACGGAGTATGCTGCTGCCATCTCCATCGTCTTCTGGATCGGTATCCCCTATGTCGGGGAGCTGGCTGACCTCGACCACGTTCGCCTCGAGGTCCAGACCAAGTTTAGACCTACAAACCCTGATCGACAGACCTTCTTTGTGCGCTTCTGGGAACTACCTGTGGAATGGGTCTTTCTGTCCATGATCCCTGGTGCCATCGTCACTGTCCTGTTCTACTTCGATCACGAGATTAGCAGCATCATCTGTACCGTGAAGCGGTACGGAACAAAGAAGCCTGGTGGATATGCCTGGGATATTGTTCTTCTGGGAACAACCACCATCATCTGCGGTATCTTGGGTATCCCTCCGGCCAACGGACTTCTCCCTCAGGCACCACTGCACTCAGAGTCGCTGATGCATTACGTCCTTGAGAGTCCTCCCGCTGAAGAGAGCGAGCAGCCAGATTCACCTCGACCAGTAGCACGAACATATGAGCAGAGATACTCGCACTTTATCCAAGCAGCTATGATCCTCGTCTTTGTCTCTCCACCGCTACAAAAGCTACTCGGCCTTACGCAAACGTCAGTGCTCGCTGGTCTATTCATGTTCATGGGTTACCAATCCCTCTCAGTCAACCCCATCCTCGAGCGAGTCGTTCAACTTCTCACCCCGCCATCAGACCTACACGAGCTGCCCCCCGGTGTGACCTGGTTCGGTGTCCACGCCTACACAATCACCCAGATCATCCTCACGGGCATCGTCTTTGGCGTGACGCTCACCGTTGCGGCGCCCGCCTTCCCCCTCATAATCATCGCCCTGGTCCCCGTGCGGCTATCCCTCATGAACAGGCTGTGGAGCCGTGAAACACTGCGTCTGGTCGACGGCTGGGCGTGCCGGGATGGGAAGCCCGAGGATCCTGTCCACCACCACCCCGAGATGCTGCAGGGATCCTTGGATGAGGAGAAGGCCAGGACCTGATGGGCCTGCAGTTGCAGGGCTTGGCTCATGAGGCCATGCTCGGCCCATATTCTGTGTTTCTTTTTTAACGTGTGATACCCCGCAGAGGATCGGGGTCTGTATCCGCTACTGATGCTCATCTCATCGTTGTTTCGGTTGAATTAAAAACGACCAGGGCGGTTGTGAGATTCCCGATACACTGAACCAAACCCTGTAACTTTGAAGACCCGGGATCAAATCCTTCGTTGTGACATTGAAGAAACGACCTTCTTTTAGCCTTGAAACATGACTACTATCACTGTCCAGGGCAAACATGCCCTCGTTACTGGGGCTGGCTCAGGTACGGAATTGACGCAGCCGAGTATGAGGGTTTCCAACAGCTGATATCAACACACAAGGCATCAACTTGTGCTTCGCTCGTATGCTTCTTGAAAAAGGCTGCTCAGTTCTCATAGCCGACCTCAAACTGCAACCAGAAGCTGAAGAGCTCCTCAAGAAATACCCCTTCCCAGCAGCTGACGGCCAAGCCGGCGCCTTCTTCCAGAGGACCAATGTTGCATCTTGGCCAGAGCTGAGCTCGGTGTGGAACACAGCTGTGAACAAGTTCTCATCCGTCGACATTGTCGTCGCAGGCGCTGGCCTCTTTGAACCCAAGTGGGCGTCCTTCTGGGAGGCTCCCAAGACGGAGAGTAACCCGGACACAGTCTCTGCCGACCCTGCAGATGCCGATCCAGGCCATTATGCTGTTCTAGACGTCAACCTTGCATCTCCCATTCGGTTGAGTCAGCTGGCTATCGGTCACTGGACCAAGACCAAGCAGAAGGGTACTCTTGTGCACGTTGGTAGCATGGCGGGTTATGGGGCTGGCATCACGACGCCGCTGTACTTTGCGAGTAAGCATGGCTTACACGGCTTCGTGAGGTCTCTGGGGGGACTACGTGATGAGCTTGGCATCCGCGTAGGATGTGTAGCTCCCGGTGCAGTGAGGGTGAGCATCAACAAACACAAACAAACAAACACTTGACTCCAAGCTGATAATGGTAGACGCCTCTCTGGCACGATGACCCGACCAAAGCTGTGATGCTGGATGAAGACACGGTTCTTATTGAACCCGAAGAGATTGCCCAAGGCATGTGGCAGCTTGTCGTCAACGAGGAACTCGGCGACGGAACGATTCTCGAAGTAACAAAGGGCGCCACGAGAGTAGTCCCTCTATTCAACGCACCAGTACCTACCGGCGAGGGTATTCTAGTCCCAGGCTATGCAGCGTCCATGGGGACACTGTACGAGAAGCTGAGAAACGAGGGCTTGAGTGTCTGAGATGAAGCAGACGTGTTCAAATCACCTCGACCCCAGTTTGTCTAGAAAGACAGGTGAGGAGGTCGTGGAGTAGGCCAAGCTTGTATCATGTTGTTGTTGTTGTTGGCCAGTTACAGGAGGAGCCCCAAGTTGGATGCAGGAGTGTCTGTCTGTCTGTCTGTCTGTCTGTCTTCCTTTAGTGGAGACACGAGTACGAGGTGGCGAGATGAATGGGTTTTTTGGCGGTGATGGCTGGTCATGATGCTATTCATGACGCTTTATAAGAGCCACAGTTGGACATGATGAACTGATGAGTAGATACGGATATGAATACGATTACACAAATTTCAACAACAATAAACACACCCATGTCCATCCCCAACCCCATCCCCCCGGTTGGCTCGGGTTCATCCATCTCGCGCCTCCTGGTCCATGCTCGACAATCGACGACGCGCAAGCAAGCCACATTCTATTACAATGGATCCCGAGTCAGTCAGCTTTTCTTCACCGCATGGGACAAATTGAGGACCGTGAGGGCTGGCTATGGGAGATGATCGTGAGAATCGGGGGGCCCAGCAAACGCGCCCAAGCATTGATGATTGTTTCTAATCTCGTATCCAAAAACAAAATAAACACAATCGGCTCCCTCCCTCCCCGGATAATAAAAAGCTTTGGCCAGAAATCTTGGCTCTTTTTTGTCTCCAACCGCTCTCTTTCTCTTTCTCCTCCTCTCTTCCTCTCTCTCCCTCTCTCTTCCTGCACGGCTTTTCCGCAAGTAGGTACCAATAGATGTACAGCCCTAAGGAGTAGCCAAGACAGACAGCCCCCTTTCCCCAATCTCCCGGCCAAATAAAGACCGGGACTCAAACCGCCTCCCAGAAGTAGTAGTAGTAGTAATAATAATATTCAGAAACAATAATCCCTCGCATGGCGGTGTAGAGCGTCGCATCGAGGGCAGGTGTGGTGTCAAGTAATAACGGACGGGGTGACGTGAAAACATGATGACGATACACTTCGTGAAGCGTCGTATTGGCGATTCGAAAAACCAAATCAATGAATGCCAATTTCAAAAAGAAGAACAAGACAGACAAATCCATATATCGCACACCGATTTAGTGAGCCGCGAAACAAGTTGGGTATCTTGATGAGCTGCCTTCATGCCGCTCTTCATTTCCTCCTCTTCTACATCTCCCTTTACCCACCACCACATTCGCCCTCCCCAGTAAAGAAGGCGGATCAATCGGCCTCTGAGTAACAGAAACCAATCGTTGAATAAAAATAGAAGGGGAATATTCCAAAGCATCGACCGTCTCATTGAGGTACTTGGCTGCTCGGGTGAAAAAAGGGGGGGCGAGAAGTGGTGGGCGAGGGTGTCTCAATCTTCGGTCTTTGAATATGCAAACAGTGTAAAGAAAAAAACAGTTGGTGGTTGTTTAGCCAGCATTGGTCAGTCGAGCGTGGCGGGCGGTTCCGGTTCTCGACAGCCGTAATTCGAGTTGTTGTCGTTGTTGGTTTACTTGATGTTCTTGAAAAGATCATCACCAAGACTTCCCTCGTCCTTTTCGAGATCGGTCAACTCGGGGATCATGGGAGGCGGCGGTCCCGAAGGCTTCTTGATCGTGGCCGTAGGCGTGGGCGCGCGAGGAGGCTCTTCAAAGTTCATTGTGCTGATTCGCTTGGACCCCGTGTCTCCAGTCCTGATCCGTCTGAACCAGCCGCTGCTCCTCCTCGACTTTCGCTCGTCGAGGAAGCTGGAGCCGCCCTGGCTGGAAGGTCGACCGTTGGTGACAGCCGCGAGGCTCGCGCTCGATGGATTCTGGTTCTGGCCCTCTGCGTAATTGTTATTCAACATGGTCCTACTGAATAGGCGACGGATGCTGCCTTGACGGCTGGAAGCTGCCGGGCTCAGGGGGACATCTTCATCCGCGTAGCGCTTGGTTCCAGCGAGATTACCATTGGAGGAGGCAGGAATGCTCTGTTGGGGCGTTTCCTTGCTGTCGTCACTGACGACGTTGCTCTGTGTCTTTTCGATCTCCTTCTCGACGACTTCCTTGGCGGGCGGCGGCGTCTGGGGAGGAGTCGGCACCTTTTGAACCGGCGAGTCCGGAGGCGGCGGGATGTTGGTGCCGTCTGTGATGCTTCCAAAGTTGAGGTTCAGAGCGGGCAGCTGGAAGCGCGAGCCTCCGCCGCTCTTGTTGAAAAGAGACGACATGGTGGGTGGTGATGAGGTCAGGTCAGTCGACAGCAGCAACAGGTCGTAGCACGGATCGATGATGGAGCACGGGATCGATGAATGGCGAGGGCCCGAGTTCGGAAAGGGGGTAGCGAGCGAGCGAGCGAGGGGGAGCAAGGGCGCGCGGAGAGGAGCTCAAGAAACACGCGTGGATGGCCAAGGTGAAGATGGCAGTCTCTCTCTCTCACTTCGAGTGACGTCTAAGTCGAATACGACTGGGATCCAACAAGCGGGATGAGATGACGAAGCAGAGTTTCGTACTGACTCCCCGCAGCGAGCGCAGGAACGAAACACAGGGCGACGAGAAAGGAGAGCGTAAAACGGCCAAGGACCCAGGAATAGAGAGGTAAGGTAAGGTAAGGTAAAAAAGGTAGCCTGTCAGGGACCAAGATGGGAGGTGGAAAACTGGAGCAGGGGTCGGGTGGCTTTTGTCGTTGTGACTTGCAAGGGTTGAGGACGCGGCGTGGCGTGCTTTTGGGATCTTGGGATGATCCCGGTCAATTGCGGTGAGAGAGCCAGAGAAAAGGCGAGATTCAAAAAAGGGTCTTGATAGAAAGACAGACGGAAAAAGAATCAAAGAAGCAAAAAGGGGATGGAGGTGAAAGAGGAGGGAGGAGGAGGAGGAGGAGGAGGCATGTTTTTGCAAAGAAAGAATGGTGGAGGATGGGGTCTGAGAGAGAAGGTACCTAGGTAGGTCGTGAAAGGCGGCCACACACCCACCAGCACCAGGGGTGGAGAATGTCATGACGGGATCAAGGCCAGGTACCCTCCAGGTACCGCCAATACCGCAGAGGTACCTCGCCGCCGGTGGTTCGCTGCTGGGCCTGCCCCTGGAGGAGCTGCAGCGAACCCACCGGCTGGTGCGGACCCCGCTGGAGGGCACTGGAGCCACGAGGGCTTCTGGGTGAGCTGGTGAGCCAACAAAGGCGGTGGCCAGCCCGTAGACGGGCTGCCCCAGGTACCCAACTCTGGAGCTTCTGGTACCTGTCTTTGACTGGTTGGCAAGGCGGCACCTCCCGTCCCGCCCATTACTTTTCATGTACCTACCCAGCTGTCAACTACCGTCATGCAGTAGGTGAGGTCCCAGCTGGAGCACGGCACGGCACGGGCTGGGGGCTCCATGGTGGACGCATGGAGGGCAGATAAACAGCATTGGAAACAATTCAGGACGTTCATGGCTTAGACAATTTTTATCTACTTAGGTATCGTACATACATACGTATATATCTCACATGGATCACCTCCACTATTTGCATCACTCTTACTCCCTTCCTCGGTCCTCCTCTCCCTTACAACCCCTCCACGCCACATACGTCCACGCCAAACCACACAAGAAGAAACGTGTACCGCAGCAGCCATCTTTCGATTCCCACCATTAGAATCAAGCACACAGTCCCAAGGGCTGAATGTCGACTGATAAAAAGCAACTGCAACAACTCTTCTCGAGGGAAGAAAAAAAAAAAACCCCGGTACAAACGGACCTGTAGCAGAGAGATCCAGCTTCCCGGGCCATCAAATCTCACTCACATGCTAGCTCTCTCTCTCTCTGTGCTACCTACCAAACCACCTACGGCGCATGCAGGCACTTGGCATGCAAGCTTGCACCTGGGCTCTTTTGATTGCAGCTTACCAAAAAGTTGCTAGTAACGGATGCTGTGCCGCATAGACTTGGTTATATACTTTCCTTTAACACGGGGGAGCAATTAAATATTTCATCATGCGCTATATATTATCAAGCTCTCGTAACAAAACACACGAGGGCAGGATCGCGCGTCTCCAGGGGAAACCAGGGACAGAAAGCCAGCAGTGTGATCGATCAAGACATTGTTCCAAAGCCAGCCATTGTCTTGCATCAATGGGTTCCATATCAGATCCCACCCTCCTCCTCCCTTCTTGGCACGGGAAACATTTTTTTTTGTTTCTCTATTGATCAATTGTGCCTCAAAGGGAAACAGATTGTCTCTACCCCTTTTATCGACTTTTTTTTTATGGTAGCGTTGCATCTCTAGTGCAACCGTTCCTGGGGCTATCGCCCAAAGTACCTCGGAAGTTCAGGGTTGGGTGAAAAAAGGTACAAGCTCTCTTTTGCATCGATCGAGGCCTAAACGACTTTGGGCAACCCACCACAAGAAAAATGCAAGTTGTGAAACTCTGCCACTATTCCCAATCTCACCTCGACGATTACCCATCTCGTCGTCCCTGCTTTCCCGATTTAGACGTCCCAAAACCACCCCCCCAATCCCCCACTTGCCACGCCCAAGAGGATCCATCTCCCGCATGTTCGGTCCCCATCGCCGCCGAATCGCCGTCCCCGGTTAATTGCGGACTCTGATTGGTCTGTGTCTCCGCCTCTTCAACGTCATTCGAGCGAGAGCTCCCGTTTAAGCTCGGTTCTTTTTCTCGAGTTTGAAAAGAAGAGGTTTCAAAACGTCGTGCGACTTTCTGCGACCGATAAGCAAATCAATCAATTTATATCCTCTTTCGATTAATTGATTCTCGGTTTCGTCATGGCGAGTTCACAGTGTCTCCGTCTTCGACCCCTCGCTTCGGGCCTTGCTCGTCCCTCGGCCAAGCTCCAGAGGCTACCCGTCGTTGCGGCGCGATACAAGTCGGGTCCTTATGGCTACACTCAGGCAAAGGCGCTCGTCTTTTCCAAGTATGGCGAGCCCTCTGATGTGCTCCAGTAAGCTCCTTCTCTCGTTTATTACAGGAATACCCTCGCTGACAGCTCCCAGAATCCACCGACACTCCATCTCCCCCTCCATCCCCTCCAACTCGGTTCTCGTCCGATCCCTCGCCGCTCCCATCAACCCCGCCGATATCAACACCGTCCAGGGCACATACGGCTCCAAGCCACCCTTTACCTCCCTAATTGGCACCGCCGAGCCCTCTGTAGTCCCCGGCAACGAAGGCGTCTTCGAGGTCGTGTCAGTCGGCTCCCCCTCTTCTTCTCTGCAAAAGGGCGACTGGGTTATCCCCGCTATCGGCCAGTTTGGTACCTGGAGGACGCATGCTGTCGACAAGGCCGACAAGTTCATCAAGATTGAAAAGGAGGGCTTGACCCCTACACAGGTTGCGACCGTCAGTGTGAACCCTTGCACGGCGTACCGTATCTTGCGCCACTACGGCCCCAATGCTGGTCCCAAGGCCGGCCTGGGTATGCGCCCTCTCGAGGTCAACAGCGGACAGTGGTTCATTCAGAACGGTGCCAACTCGGGTGTTGGTCGAGCAGCTATTCAGTTTGGCAAGCGATGGGGTCTGAGGAGCATCAACGTTGTCCGTGATCGCGATACTCCCGAGGCGACCGAGGCACTCGTCAAGGAGCTTCAGGACCTTGGAGCCGACATTGTGGTGACAGAGTCCAAGTTCCTCTCCCGTGAATGGAGGGATCAGCTTGCAGAAATCACTCGAGGCGGCCGCGAGGAGATCGGCCTCGGCCTCAACTGCGTCGGAGGCAAGTCGGCCACTCAAATCGCCCGGGCCCTCAGTGAGGGCGCTAGCATGGTCACCTATGGCGGCATGGCCAAGCAGCCCGTGTCCCTGCCTGTCGGTCTCCTCATCTTCAAGGATATCCGCTTTGTTGGCTTCTGGCTGAGCAAGTGGAACGAGCGTGATCCTGCCGGTCGCAAGCACATGATCAACGACATCCTTGATATTGTCCGCGCAGGCCAGTTCCGTGACGTCCCTATTGATGAGGTCAAGTGGGACTGGGATACGGAGGAGGAGACACTCCGCAATGCTGTTCAGCAGGGTCTTCAGGGATTCCGCAATGGCAAGGGCGTTTTTGTCTTCGGAGAGACATAAATCGAACAGAACATAGCACCAACGGCGTGGCAGCCCAGTAAAAATTAACTAAATAATCTACCTTGACCAGCAACGTCCTCGTGTGTCCAATACCCCAAAACTCCAAGTACCTAGACCTAGACCTAGACCTAGACACAGCCAGTCATAACTACCAAGAGTTCTATGCTCTAAAAGCTTGCGCCCACTCGTGCAGCTTGTCAATCACAACAGGCGCATACGCCGTCAGCGTATCTTCAATAACCCGGTCAAAGTATCTCAGCGCCTCCTCCTCGCTGAGCTCCAGGTGGAACCGCTCCCGCACCTTAAGCACCGCCTTATCCGGCTCCAGCCGGATATCTGGGATGTTAGCGTCCACCATGAGGCTGAAAAGGTTAATTATCAGGTTTGACGACTTGCGTAACGCCGTGTATGCCAGGAAGCAGTACTGTTTGAACTGCTGATAGTGCTCTGACTGCACGCCGCCCATACAGTCCACCATCTCCTTAGAGAGCTTCATCAGGGGCGCAAAAGGTTTAGGATCTCGACCAAGGATAAATCCAAAGTCGGCGTGGAAGAAGTGCCCGTCGGGGGCAAGTAGCAAGTTCTCCAGATGACGATCACCCACACCAAGGATATATGTAATAACACAGTATCCTGCGCAGGATCTCACATAAGTGTCCAGCGTCTCTTGTCGCACACCCAGAGGTTGTCTATCGTCTGGGTTATGGTACTTGAGGTAGGCCAACGCTGGGTTTTGCCGGAACTTGTTGACAATGCTGGACAAGCTTGCAGACTGAACAAACTGCGAGCCGCCTGCCGATGTGCTAGTCGCCAGGATCTTATAGGGAGTCAGCTTGAGATCCAAGTTCTCCTTCTGCAGAAGCTGATCCATCAGTGTGATGATCTGGATCACGAGCTGATCCTGTCTAAGATCATCGCCCAACTTGAAGATGATGGGATATGTACTTCCAGTAGTAGTCTTGAAGGTGCACTTGAACGGGTTCAGCGAAGACTTGAATACCAGAGTTTGGTCTGGTACGATGCCAGTGATCAGTATTGATGGATCAAGTGGCATCGGCAGGGGCGGGTCAAAGGTAAGCAGCTCGTTCTTAGGATCTGCCAAGAAGTGCTTGACTTTGTCCACCTTTTTAGGTATAGAGTCATTTGACGTCTTGACGTCTTGTGCGATCCTAGATAGGATGGCAACCAGCTCTGCTTGTCGCAGGAGAGTTTTGCGTGTTTCTGGGCCGCCTGGCTGCTTGACAAGCTCAGTCATGAACTCATAAGCAACCTTTCGGTAGATGTTTCGGTTATCGATGCCCTGTTCAGGGCTACGGTCATCACATTCCACCATTAGATACCAGTGGAAATAGTTTCCCAGCATAAAGTTCGCCGCAGCACGCTGAATCAAGAAGCGAGCCAAAGATGAATCATGGCTACTCTCTTCGTCCGAGTCTGTTGAGATGTGCTCGTATTTGAGAGCCTGCACCAGCTGGAGAAGATACAGGAGCAATTCCTGATCATCCGCCTTGCGTAGTCGGTCCACGGCGTAGGACCGGACTGCTGAGTTGTCAAACGACGGACCAAGAAGCTCAAGAGCGTCATCAACATCGATCGCAGTCCAACGCCCAAGCACCTGGATTGCTTGCTTCGATTCGCTCTGGTCGCTCCAGTTGACTGACTTGACAAATTTGGTCAAGGCTCTCTTATCTCGGGTCAAATGATAGCGGAATTTCCACACCAAATCTGTCTCTTCTGGTGTGAGGATCTGGGTTGGAGGATACGACATGATGAGATTGAGCTCATCTCGAACCTTGGCATTCGGTTTCAAGTCCTTGTCGAGGATGCCATGCCGGTGAGAGCTTCGGAACAATCGCCGATGCTTGGCCTCTGCCGGGTTGTCCCTGTGGCCGACCTCGGGGTCATAGACCTTGATCAATCGCCCTTCAAGCCCATAAGAGCTTTCACTAAGGGCGTTAATTCCTGGTCCGTACTGAACCTGCGGCTGACGGTGAGCCATGCTGGCCTGGGAGACTGAAAGATTCTGAAGTGCCGAGATCGGGGGAGGATCGTATTCATGGTCGGCAAAGACGACGGGAAAATCGAAACGTGGCAACTCAATGTTGAGAAGAAATGTTGAAGGACCTGGTCGTCCATCCTCACTTTTCTCATTATCTCGACCATTCGTGTCGTTCTCTCCGTTAATAGCTCGTTGTCGCTGGAGCATCTGCATCGATGACTTTGCGGCTTGAAGGCCTCGCTTCTCGAAACTGCGAAAGACCATCTGGTCTAGCCAGTCGACACGGGGAATCTCGCCCATCTCGTGCTTCTTGAACAGAGTCTCCATCCGGTCCAGCTCTTCTGCATCTTTATCCAGAGGAGGGAGCGGTCCCTTGCGAGATGTTGTCCTCTTTTTATTTGAGACTAGGGCGGGAGTTGCTGTGTTGTCTGTACCATCTGCGTGCTTGTGACGGTGAACGAGGCACTTCTGCCTGCCCTTTTGCGCTTGATTATCCTCATCAAACATGGGCAAAGTGGTGCCGCCGAAAGGAATGGCATGACCAAGCGCTCCAGTCCCGCCGGTTGGCGATAGGTCCCATACTGTGATAGCCAAGCATGAGTTGGGCGGAAGGGAATCGTATGTGATGGGTAGCTGAAGCCATTCGTTCCACCTATTCTATTGATTAACAAACGCTCTGTCGCGGGTGATGGGATATCGTACTTTCGCTCGGTTCGGAAGGGTTTGTAGGCGGTCTGAACGGGTACCGTCAAGGGCTTGGAGCCGGCCCAAACCTGAACCGTGACGTAGAGGTCAGAGTGGGAGCTGGAAGCTGACGTTAGTGGATGCGCAAACGATAAGGGACGACTGCGCTACCTTGTGTTGGAGCCGACGTGTCGCAGTTCGGGCTTCTCGAGGAGAGTCGAAGGTTTGAATGGAGGCTCCTCGCCCTCAAGATTCATTCTACCGCGCATGTTAGCCAAGTCCTGGAGTGTTGATGGAGGGGGAGTCGCACATGCGAATGCTCACAGGATGATGGACATCCTTGGAGCCCGCGAAGGAGAACGGGTCCATGCGCCCGTACTCAGACATGATGGGTCAAGTCATGCTGCAAAAAACAGAGAGTTGAGGTGAGAATGCGCGCCGAGTGTTTTGAGAAAAGTCAGGGTTAAGTTGGGATGAAAGATGGCAGCGGGATAGATGCGCTCATAGCTTCGGGTCACTCACTGCCTGCATTGCGATAAGATAAGAGTTACTGCGGGTGCACGGGCCATCACGCGCGGTTGTCATGAGACGGGCCGTAGATATGGCTTGAGTTGAGCAGTCTGAGTTTTATGCTGCATTACTACAGACAAAACGTTTCTTTGTAATATACTATCTATTATGAGACTGGATTTCATCTTGCATGGGTATTTTGTTGGGTTAGTTTCGTTAAAGTTATGACCTGCCGAGCCAGTGCTAGAGAGCACCCAGAGGATCCAGACAGTGAGTGCATGGCTAGGTACCTGGTAGGTAGGTCTCGACGTACCTAGGCAAGCAATTTATTGTGAATGTCCCTATAACGAGCGAGCAAGAGTTAATCCATTATGATACACATACAACATCAATTCATGTATCAAAAATCATCCCCCTGATGAATCCCAGCTGAATCACACGTGCCTTGCATTGCGCTGAAAGCTGAGTTCTTGGCAATCGTCCAGGCTGTCCACTCACGGCACACAACTGCCGTTGCAGCCATTTTCAGCAAAAACTCCCTGGGGCCTGGAATGGATGGATCCAACGCTGCGCCAAGAATAGTCTCCCTCACACTTCAACGTCTCACCCGTTTCTCCTTGACGGAATGCTAGACCCGAAACCGCTTGGCTGGAACCTTGTGGTAGTCCAGAAGGGCAGCCACTTTTGTATCTTGAAGCAATGATCTTGGAGTGAGGACATGCTTGAGCTGAAAAGATTAGCCCTAGCCTCCATGGTCAACCCTCCGGTCCCCCGGTCTGCCCACTCTTCCCCGGACCCATAACTACCCCAGATTGTCTGACGAGACTAGCTCGGGCACGTGCAGCGTAGGATCGTCACCATCAGTCTCTTGTGTCCAACGAAGTGAGGGCTTGCTTTTCCTGTTCTTCATCTCTTTTCACTTGGGTGTGTCCCCCCACCGCAGCAGCGCCCCATGACGCGATATTGTTACGCCTGAAGCAGGCAAAAGCATGCCTGTTCCAACCCTTAGCGATGGCGAGCTTGTTAGGAGAGCCGACGGGAGATATACTCCAGAGGCGGTAATGGTTATTGTGCGGCAGGCACTTGCACCGTCTCCCAAGTCCCCCGAAGCTAACAGTCGTCTCCGCAGACTTGTACGACTGTATCCCTATACAATGGCATCGAACTCCTCTCCCTCATCTTTACGACCTTTAAGCGGTTCAGAGGCCTCTACTTTTGGAGTCTTCTCGTGGCATCTTTCGGCGTGGTCCCGTATGCGGTTGGCTGGCTGATCGACTACTTCGACCTCGCAGGCGATGTCGCTGGCATACTCATCAATGATATCGGTTGGATTCTCTTAATCACTGGGCAGGCATTGGTCCTCTACTCTCGACTTCACCTGGTCCTGGACAACGACCGTATACTCTTGGCCGTCAAGTGGATGATTATCTTCAACGCTGTCGTCTGGCACACCACCATGACGGTCTTGCTCTTCACAGTCAGCTATCGTCCCCGGGAAGGGAGGGCCAGCTACAATCCCATCTTCAACATTCTAGAAAAGGTCCACATGACGTGCTTCTGCGTGCAAGAGTTTATCATCTCTGGGCTCTACCTTTGGAAGACTATTGATATCCTCAAGACAGCTCTTGGAGGTACACGACGTATCATGCGGCAACTGTTTGTTATCAACATTCTGATCGTCATGATGGATATCGCACTGCTTGTCGTCGAGTTTACAGGCCATTATCTGTGGCAGCAGGGTCTCAAGGTGGTCATGTACTCGATCAAGCTTAAGCTTGAATTCGCCGTGCTCGGCAAGCTTATCGAGTTTCTACAACACGGCGGAGAACCCGCAAACTCGGGACAGACGCCTATGTTTGGGTTCGTCGAGGTACCTCCTGAACGTCCTGCAAAGGGTAAAAAGGCGAACTCGATAAGTGCCCCCGAGGCGGTGGGGTTGGAGAGGGTCAGAACGAGATCAACGGTAACCTCGTCCCTAAAGCCGCCCCAGAATCAACACAATGTACTCGGCCGGATAGTGGTCAGGAGGAGTGTTAATGTTGAAGGGAGCGTGTTGACAGCAGAAGCAGATAAAAAGAGCAGCAAGAGCACGGATGAGCTTTGCGAAGATGTTGGTCGAGCGTCATAATTGCAATACCATTTTGTTTACTTCCATCATCTTGCCCATGGAGAGAGCCCACAAAGTCACATAAGGTGCTCGAAATGTCACGCAGAACTGTCTAGGCACGTTGGAATGAAGACTTAAAAATAGGTAACTGAAAGTATCCCCCGAGTATCATTTTTTGAGGTAAACAATCTACAAATTCATATCCCATCATTAAAACCCATCCATCTTGGTATCAACAAAAACACATACACACTCATGCCCAACTCCTTGGTGCTAATACATCATCTATGAAAACTCAACGGTGACTTTCTCACTTGTGAGCCTTGAGATGCCACTCAAACACATTCTGAAAGATCTCCTTGCCATCACCCTCCATGACATCTCCGTGGCAAGGGATCATGGTGACAAAGTCCCACTGGGCGATACGCTCCATGCTCTCGTTGAAGCTGTTCTTGTCCTTGGATGCGACGTACCAATTGAAACGCCTCAGCCACTTGACGTCACCGCGAGGGTTCTGCACGCAGGCAAAGACCTTGCCGATGGCACCGTCCTGAGGCACCTCGGCTTCGGGCACCTTGCTGTACTGCTCGGTGGGCGGCAGGTTGAAGAGCAGGTCGGCCTGGATGACGACGCGCTCGGGCTTGTACAGGAAGACGATCTCGAGGTTGGCATGTCCGTCGACGTATTCGTAGTCAAAGTCGGCGTCGAACTCGGGATCGATACGGACTTGGCGCTTGTTGTCCTTCTTGAAGACGACGGCAAACTCCTCGTTGCCGATCTTGGGGTCATCCTGCTGCTTGGCGCGCTTCTCAGGGAGACCTTCGGGGCCGATGAGCTTTGCAGAGGGATACGCCTTTGCCCACTCCGAGACGAAGATGTGGTGCTCGTAGTCGAGGGCGACGATGTAGCGGACGTCGCCGCCCATATCCGCGACCTTGGCCTTAGCGGCCTCAGTGAGGGCCACAGGGGAGAAGACGGCGAGGCTGCCCGAGGTGAGCTTCACCACGGTACCCCGGCCGCCAATCTTGATCTTTCCATAGCGGGAGAAGGGCACGGAAAAGGTGGCGATGTTGGGAGTGACATTGCGGATGACCATGACATCCTCAGGCTTTGAGGGGATGAGCTTTGACGACATGGCTGCTGTTGCTGCTGCTTGTGTATGACGTGACTGGGTCAAGGTGCGTGTTTGAGAACAAGTCAAGATGGGATGGATGACTCTGGGTCTTTTAAGTAAGGTCGAAGAGGGTTGATAATGGAAGACGCTGGAATCTCGAGCTGAAGATGATGATGGGCTGCTGTATGCAAGGCTTGGCGTTGGCTGAAGAGTGCGTTGAATGGTTGGTGGCTGTTGTTGTTGCTGCAACGTCTCGAAAGATAAGGATTTATGCAGAGTAGGGAAGT
Organism: Fusarium oligoseptatum; assembly: GCA_003946995.1. Classification (NCBI taxonomy): domain Eukaryota; kingdom Fungi; phylum Ascomycota; class Sordariomycetes; order Hypocreales; family Nectriaceae; genus Fusarium; species Fusarium oligoseptatum. Next base: position 333,949 of record NKCK01000002.1, read on the forward strand.
GAGACGTGTTTAAATACAAAGCCCGACTCGCCGAGGTACGCAACATGATAGTATTTTTTTCTAGAAAGGAAAAGAGACAAAGGAAGAAAGAAAGCAGGCTTGGTAATGCATAATGCAAATGGTTGATTCGTTATGACATCAACAATCAGCCTGCGGTAAGTTTCTCGGTCTGGTTAAACCCGTTTGAGATTTCAGGGCAGGGATGGAAGACACGGGCTCGGCCGATTCAGGTACCCCGGCACCCGGGAGTCGGAGGATTTGATATGGCTAATACGTAGTAGTTGCCGAGGCACGGATGGATTTGAATTTGGCTGCTCCAATTGAGGGTCTTGCTGCGCCATGATTCATGTGTAGAATGGTGGTGCTATCTAATGTGGCTGTCGGAGTCAATTCCAAATATAATTGACACTAGCTAAATAGTGAATGTGAGTAATACGAAGCGCATACGCCGTTGTAAGCGGGCGGACCTGCAGCAGCGGCGGATCCGAGACAAGGTGACAAGGTGCATAAAGGGATCATCAAGCATAATTTGTCAATCAACCCTGGTCACCAATTCCAAATTCACATAGCCACGCCTATCCAAGAGGAAACCTACGATAACATATCCACTAACCTAGACCGAGTAAAAATTAAAATCTACTCCATTGATACATATCAACACCTAACAAAACCACCTACTACAATCAATAAACATCCATGTAATCCAAGTATCACTCCGACTCAACCTCTATCCCATGCGTGCCGTATGCCCAACGAGACAGGTTTGGAGATATGGGCTGAGACAGGTGCTGCCAAATGTTTACCCCAAACACGTAAGCCATCTTGAACAAATCCTCGATATCCTTCCTTCCCACCACCAGATCCCCATCTACCCCGAAGAAGAGCCAACTCCTCTGGACCCGGCTGCTCTCTAGCATGTACTTCCTCGTCAGACCGTTGGCCTCGAACCAGATGGCCCTCTCCCGCTGACATGCCATGTACACCTGGAACGTCATCAAGACTACGCAGTGGTACATGACGATGATGAAGCATTCGGGCGATGGCCGCTGAGGAAAGTTTGGCCCCGGCGACCCCTCGACCGAATCACGGGTAAACGGCCAGATCAGACGTATCGCCCTGCCCATCTGGCCCATGCTATAAGTGAAGACTCGGTAGATGAACTTGCAGACGCGAACCCAGGCTCCTGCGTGTGTCATGGCAACCAGGCCAAGATAAGCAAAGAAGGACCATACTCCAAGGACTCCTGAGTCTATGGCCCCGACCATGGCCTGCGTTGCGCTCTCTGGATCGTCTAGCTCCCTCACTTGCCTGTTTCTGCCTTCCGAGGGAGCAGCATTGCTCGCCGGAGTAGTGTTGCTGGCTGGGGCAGTGTGGGATTCTGCAAGGGGTGATGGTGCCTTTGGTGTAGTACCTTGCTCCTTGGGCGGATTCGACTCGCCATGGGGCTCGCCGACAGATGATGTCGTCTTGGGAGGGCTGGCAGGCTCCTTGGGCGATGTCGAAGCATCTCGGCCCTGAGGTCCAGACTCAAAGACCGGTTTCTTGCCAAGCGCACTCGTAGGAGTCAGGGTGGAGTCATCAGAGGGTTCAGGAGTTAGAAGCTTTCTCGGAGTCGCGTCCGAGTCAGGCACAGATGCCGCCGACCCCAGCTCTAATCCCGAGAGTTCATCTGCAAGACAGCTCTGACTCTTCTTCGAGTGTCTTGATAGCTCTTCTAAGAAGGCCATGGTTTGCCTAAAGTCTTGACGATGCACCTCCGATGACCTCTTTCGGGTTGAGAGACAATCCCTCTCCCTGGCTGTTTGCTTGTCATCACCGAGTTTCGACATCTTCTCAGAGCAAGAAGTCTCCTCAGCGTTGCAGCGTCTAACGGCTAGCTGGATCCTCTCCATCTGCAGCCGAGCAGCCTTGGGAAGCCAAGAGTTGAGCCAGGTCAGATTGTTAACGCGTGGAGAGCCCCCGGCGCCGTTGAAAGGAAACGAGTTTACGGATCCTAGGCGACCGAGTTGACCTGGGGTAGGAGTGCCAGCGGCGCTTGCACTGGAAGCCTGGGTCATGGATTCTAGGTTCGCTTTAAGACTTTGGTTGCTGGCCGTGAGATTGACGATCTGGTCTTGAAGTCCTTCAATCAACTGGGTTTTACGGTTCACCTCGGTCTTTTGCTGATTAAATTGCTGAACGGCATAGTCGAGTTGTTGCCGAAGTTCGGCGGATTCTTTTTGTGTCGCCCTTCCACTCTTCGGTACCGGCTTTGCTGGCATCCTTCTTAAACTCCCTGTGAAGATCCTCCCCGGCTTCCAAGAGGCTTCGCATCATCGGATCTAGATGCTCGAAACCGGAAGGCTTGGACTCCTCGGGCAACATATGCTCGTAATCGGAAAGCTCGGGTTCCTTGGGCGACATACGCTCGTAATAGGTAGACCTAGGTTCCTTGGGCTCGAGCGGCAACTCGCTCTTGGGTGTAGACTCGCTTTCAATCTCCGCTGAATCGATACTATCCTCAACTCTTCCTCCTCTATCCCACCTGGACGAGTGATTCTTTCTCTGGCGTTGTGAGTTCTTGAAACTTGCCCTTGCTTTTGGTTTGGGGGGTCGACGGGAACTTTGCCCTGTACTTCTTTCGCCTTGGGCGTCACTAAACGATTCCACGAAGGCTCTCGTGAAGCCACTAGAATTACCGGTACCGGAGGACATGGCAGACGCGCCGCGGCCTACACGATCGGCTGGAGGCTTGGGAGTCCGCTCGCTGGGAACTGCGCCTGTCCGTTGGGTCTCCTCCAGCTTTCCCTGGAGCTTTTCCATCGCTTGTGTATGTTTGTCGCCCAGCTCAGCATCCATCTCAATCAGAGTATCTTGAAAGAATTGGAAGTCGCTTTGTAGGGTAGCAATGGCTCTCTCAGCAACTGCTGTGACACATTGTCTGGTGAATTGTTGCATCGTCATCGAGGCTCTTTGGACCTCACCACGACATTCAGGCGCGGTCTCATAAGCAATACCCTCGAATCTTCTGTCTAGTTCGGCTAGGGCACCCATAAACTCCCCCTGGAGCCGGTTAACTGCTCGTTCCAGGTGGGCATCAACTCGCTGGATAAAGCGTTCCGTGGGGATAGTTGTGCTGGGCGTTCCGCCGCTTCCTTGAACGACGGGGAGCTGCTCATCAGGCTCAGACTCAGCCCCCTGTCGGTCTGTTTTGGGGCGCATTGTAATGGAGAATACAAGAGAATGATGAGGTAGTCGGTAGGTCGATACGTAGATCGGTGATCAAAAAGGAATGCAGGTGTCTTCTGTGTTGGCTAGGCGTTATGGGAAGATTTGAGAGACTTGAGATGTTCAAAAGTGTCTGGTCAAGTCGAGAGCCCCCGTCTTTTCAAGGAGAAAGCCCGCTGACATTAACCTCACCAGGATTCCCTGTGACCGAGGGGCTCATGCAAGGGAAGGTCTTTGTCTATACAGTTTCTTTGACACGGGATTTCTTTCAGGCTGGGCCCCATGCGCCAAAAATAAAGTGTGCCCCCCTCTCTAATTGCAAGCCTTCTCTGTCAAAGAAACGCGTCTTGGTCAAACATGGATCAGACACACCTTCCCCCTTATTGTATCCATAAGTAGGGGGTGACGGGAACAAAGAAGATGCGCCTCTTTGGTGTGTGCGCAAGCCCAACATCGCCTTCTCCGAGACGCTGCCCACCAAAGACAACAAGGGTATCAAGGTTTTCATGACAATACGATTCGAGTTGTCGGCTCGATTCGTCTCAGCTCGAGTAGCCGCTCCTCTCTCAGCTGTACCAACCCCGTGCTCCGGGGCCCGCGTTCGTCGCTTCTTTCCTATGCGCAATCATCGGTTCTTGTAAGCCGAACGTGTTAATGATATCACGCCAAGTCTCCATATCCATTGAAAGAATCGCTTGATGTTTGGCTGCACCGTGACGTGTTGGTTCTTCTTCTTCAGCCTCTCTATCCACAGGGGCTACAGCATGTGTTAGTTGTTATTGAAGCTTTTCTGTGGCAAGAAAACTCACCTAGAGCTGGGAGGCCGAATTCATCGAAATCGATCTCAACCCTTCCATCTCGAATGAGGAAACTGACATAGAACATATTCTCTATTGTTTGTCCAAATGACTTGGGGTTCACAACGAACCGCATAAGGTCAATGCCGCCAGTGCTTCGAAGACCATGATTGTGCATGATTCTGGTCTTCTCGTCCTCTTCCATGTCATCATCGATGAGGTCCATCACTGTCTGTTGGATATCGGCTTGGATATTCTGTAGTTGATGGAGGATCTTGCCGCAGATTGCAGTGAGATCATTTTTCTCTCTTAGCCAAATCCTCGACGTTGAGCACTTCTGGGCGAGTCTCTGTCAAGTTGTTGGGTCGGAAAGGCGCGCTTCGTTTCGTAATCTTACGTGCCTTCTTCTCAACTGAGAGCGGGCCAAGGAGGAACCCAGGGAGAGCTGGCCGACGTATGTAGGGCAATGAAGCGAAACGGCCAAGATGAGGCCAGTTCATCATATCACCATCGTCACCAACATCGTCCTCGCCGTCTTCGTCCCCTCTGGTAGGTCTTCTTCGTTGCCGCTGAGTACTCGATAATTCTGGCGCATCGTCGTCGGTAATGCCACGGCCTTGTCTCATGTAGGTGATGCACTTTGACACAAACTCGTCCACATCAAGGCCTTGAGAAAGGCTTCCCTGGGTCAGTCGCAGGGTCTTTCGATATGATAGATCGGTAGTGCTAACGAGTAGCCGTGAATCGATCGTTGCCTCCGTGGTTTGCCGTACTTTCTTGGACAGCTCATCCGCTCGGAGAATGGCATCGTGTAGTCCTCGCGAGTCGGATTGCAGATATTCCTCGGTATTCTCCGTCACCTCACGAAGCAAGTCTCTGAAGCCCTGCTGGACCTTGCGACGCTCTTCCAATGGTTGGTCAGGGTCGTACACGTCGTCCCCGTCATCGTCGCTATCTGCCGATGGCTCTACCGTTCTCCTTCGGAAATTTGAGGACTCGCCAGTTCTCGTATCGGCGCGCTTTCTCTTGGAGGCAGATGCACTGCGCATATTCTCTCGCTCTCGCATTGTCAGACTTCGATGCGCTGGTGTAGCTCGTGATGAAGGCGTCGGCGATCGCGAATGCGACTCCTCTTCCGAGGAGTCTTGCTGGCGGGTCGGCATCGGGAAGATGTAAGCTCTTGAGCCTTTCTATTGCATCTACTCGAGTATAAATCGGTTCATGGCCCTCTCAGCCTTTCAGACTTTACGGTGGAGAGGCGTGAAGACACTATCACGGTGATAGTAGACGGTTGCGAATGTGGAACAAAGAGCATGTAGACTTGGAGGTCGCGTAAAACTGATAGAAGACGCGTAGAGGTACGTACCTCAATTAACGCCATTAGGTAGGTACCTCGACAGAACGGGCAGGCAGCTGGGACTTCGCGGGGCAGTTGAGGTTTACTCGATGCACGGACCACTTGACTTCAGAGCATCCCACCTCACCCAGGGCAGAAAGTCTTTGAGATCTATTATTATATCAACTGCCCGGTCAAGGGCTTATCACCAATCCGAATCCATGGATAAAACTATACCGATGCGGAATTTATTTACCTATTCAAATAAATATCGGATTATCGCTTGATACCATGTTGCTTTCAAATCCAGTTGAGTACCATATTCATCCTCCACACACTGGGCAAAGACACTGCAGCGACTATTCCTGCCTCCCTACCTCCATACCTGGGTAGGTGTAGGAGGAAGGAAAGACTTGTCAAGCTCGCTAATTTTATCATTATTGAGAAATATCTCCTTGGCTGCTGATGTCTTCCAATCCTTACCAACTTGCCTACCAGGTTGCTTACATACCTGATTCCTCACAAACTTCCCCCATGCTGCTCCACTCATCTCACTTCGCTCACAGCATCCATGGCAACATCGTTTAGAAAGAGTTGATATGGAACAAGCCATGAGCATATCTCGTTTGCTCTCGTTCCTTTCAATTCTGATAGCTCTGGCCTCTTCATACTCAACACTAATACTGTCGCCTGACTTAACCATAGGTAGGCCTAAAGAGGTCCGTTCGTCCGCACGAAGGTACCTACTCAGGCCTAACAGCAACGCCCACGTCGATGAGACAAGTCAGGATCTCTCAAAGACCCCAACAAGTCTGTTCCCCGGGGCGCCGTTGGTTAACTAATCCTCTGCAAGACACGCAGGCCTTAACATTGGTCCTGTTCCAAGGCCGCCACGTAACCTTATCAAGCAACAATGGTCCCGAGGTCTTGGCCGCGGCACAGATGCGGGCATTTCCGGTCACCTTCCAGAAACAAGTGCAAAATACCCCGGCCGGAGCACCCTTTCGACTTCAAGGGTCCAAAGCGTCGCTCCATATGGCGCCTTCAGAGCGAGACATGGCATGCAACTTTGACGCATGTCAGCAGAGCACTCTCACCGCTCTCGACCAAAGGGCAACATGCTATTTGCGACGGCTTGAGTAGATATCCATGAGGGGGTTGGTTCAGTTTTAATGTGAACCATCCCACCAGTTCGGCGGGGCGGTCTGGAAGCCGCTCCATGTTCCATGGGGGCTCGTCCCTGAGTTATTAATTTGTGCCGAGCCCAGTCGAACTCTCTGTTCTGAAGGAATGCGGTTGATCGACTTGCTTTCTCACAAATGACTCAGGAGCGGGAAAAGATTACCGTAGGCTGTGGCTGCGGATGTTCCCAGATAGGATCTCGAGATGGTTCACAACGTTCCCGCAAGCGGTTCCTGCATCTGCAACGCATACAAGTCACAAGTTCAACGTCCCAGTTATCTGGTGATCTCTCCAGCCCACCCTTTCGATCTGGCGGTCATTGCTCTGTAGGCGCAAGCCCAAATGCCCAAAGTACCAATGGTTGTCGCGGAAGCTTACAGCAAGCCCATCAACTGAGTTAGAGCGCAGAGAGGAAGACACCACATCTTCCAGATCCGCCATCCCAAGGGCGACGTGTGGGTGGAGGGGTTGCCAAGTCGGGCCTGGGCTGATGGTGTTGCGCAAGGATGATTTGGGTGTCACATAGCGCATCTTCTTTACACCCAAAAGGTCTATCAAGTGTTGCATCATAGGCCGGCCCGACCACGCGGCTCGCGGAGGTTAGGGGCGATCAGCGACGATGAAGCAGCTGGCTCGGCATGATCAGCCAAGGAGCTTCTGCTTCTCGCGATGTGCGACGACGGCAGAAAAACGGATATAAAAAGCAGGATTAACGAGGTAGTCTCGGCATCAACTGCATCATCGAGCCCCCACAAGTCTACCGTAAACCTGCCAGCGTTTGGGCTCCAAACCCTGCCAAGTCTGGGCTCGCCAACAAACCGGATTCAACATCCGTCCACGCCGTCCGTTGTGGACAGGGCTTCCCTCAAAAGACCGTCGCGTCTTCTTATCGATTGGCCGCCCTGGGCTTCTCGACCTCCCCACCACGACAACTCCATGCCCCCTCCCCCCTGCGCGCACAGCCCGATCAATATGATCCACCACGCCCAGAACCCCGCCATTCACAGCGGGCAGAAACGCTGGCCGGTGGTCCCTCGGGACCCGGAAAACCACTTGTGATACCCCGCTATCGCCGTGTAGAAGCCTCCGTGGAAGCTCGTCATTCCAACTCGGGAAAACGCCCGGCCAGGGGAAGCCCTGAGGGTTGTCCGAGAGGATGCTACCGTGCAGCACATATCTCCCAACCGACTAGTTTAGAGGCCTGAGTCGTCGCGGTTGTGTAGATACTGTCGCCAAGGAGAGAGACACAGAGCTCGTGACACATATGGGCGTAGATAACAAACCTGCTGAACAGGATCCAGGGAAGAGCAAAGTTTGGTTCATGTCTTGGGCGGCGCGTCATGGTGTTGTCGTCCACAGCATCATCATCGTGTCTCCTCTCACGTGTCCCCGCATCTCAACCCCTCTCCGACCTCCACGCCATGGCTCCCACGCCACGATGGGTTACGGAGGCCCAGGCTAGACCTGGGTTGGCCTTGAACTTGGAACTTGTCCGAAGTACTGGGTTTGCCAGCCCGAGCCGTGTACTCCATACTTTGCCGACTTGGTGTTTCTCCAGGTCGCTTGCTGCCCACCATCTGCTACCTCCCTGAGCTGCATGCATGCATGTTTATCCGCGGCTGTGCATTAAACAGCTGGGTATCCTGACCCTCCTGTCTTACCTTGGGCCAGAACAAAAGAGGCTATCATTCCTGGTTCCCGCAACTCTGGCAGGTCTCACTCAACTCACCCTCTGACTGTTCACGGACCCTTGAAGCGTCCCAGCCGCTCACCGTGTGATTCTCCTGTTGTCTCGGTACTTATACTCAACTTCAGTCTCTCGATAAACCTTTCCTGGGACAGATGCTCGAGCTCGCTTGTAGTGCCCCTCTTCCGCTTTTTCGACCGTTTCCCTTCCGGGTTCTGCCATCATGACGGGTGCTATCGCTACGCCGCGCTACAGCGCTGACGACTTTGAAACGGCTTCTATTCACTCCGCTGCGCCCTCTTATGGTAAGTGTTGAGAGGTTTCTGTATAGGCTGCCTTATACCACATACCTATACATAGCCCGAAATGACTGGGAAGTCCTGCAAGAGATCGGGAGCTGACTTTGGTGTGCCTCAGTTTCGGAAGCACCCTCTTACCACTCGATCAACCCGTTTCCCGAGGCTGTACCGCCGTATTCTCCTCCAGTCAGAACTACAGCCGCTCCCCGAACAACGTCTCTCGTTCCCCATAGCAGCGGAACCTCTACTCCCACCAACCGCCAGCAGACGATCGGTCTCCCTCCTGTGCCCGCTGCTCCTCTGCGATCCGTGCCGAACCTGAACAACTTCCGCATCGCAACATGGTCCTCGGTCACCAGCAACCCTGCTGCTCGACACTATCATAATGTTGCTCAGCGTCGGATGACTGCTCAGACGCGCGATCCAGTGGACAGCCTTCGTCGGGTCATGACCGACCTCACCGAGCAAGAGCAGGATAGATACACCAGCCGACCTCTGGAGGACCCATATTTGGTTGGTGAAGTCGCAGCAGCGAGGGCACGCTCCGAGCGACTCGCGCGTGAGTCAGGGGACGACATCCTCTTGCGCGAGGACCGCCAGTGGGACTGGTTCTTAGGTGAGATCAGGAGGCAACGACTTGTAGCAAGTTGCGTATGCTGACACTTAACCAGCTCGAATGAAGGACTCGGACGAGCGAGAGCGGAACTGGAACAAGTTCCGTCGTGACGCAGACGTGGGAAGCCGTAAAAAGCTTCTGCGCCGCATTGGTGGGCGTCGTTTGATGTGATTTCGACTTCTCTCTCGTCTTTCCCTTGGCATCTTTCCTTATGTTTATCTTTCCTTCCTTCTATGGGTTTCATGAGTATCGTCTTCTTCTCTTCTCGCCGCGCTGGGACGCTGCTGCTGTGTCGGAGTGGACGTTTGCCAGTTGCATCTGAAACGACATTGCCGCATTTTCCTCGGCGTTTGATCATCTAGAATGGGTCCTGGATGACGCATGACATGAGAACACGGGGTTCTCTGGCTTTTGAATTATGAGCTCCAAATGACGGCGTAAATGGGATCGTCGCAGGCATTTCCTCTTCTTCTTCTTTGTCACTCATTCCAAACAATAGGGGCTCTGAGGCTTTCGATAGGCTGGAACAATTAGGTAGCTCAACCAAATGGACTTTGAAACAAAAACCAGAATCTCACACAAAGATGTCGTGCTGGTGTTGACAGATACTGTGCTTGCTTGCTGATGCTAAATACCGTCAATTTCTCCGCCTGTCCTCTACCTGATTGAAAAATACACGTTTAAACGTTCCAAAAACGCCATGCCGATGTACATACAAGGACGCGCCTCTGTAACCTCGTGGCAGTCCTACCATCCTCAACGTACACGTCGAACTCTCCTAAGTGGGTTGTATGAATAGGGTGTTGTGGGCTTCGAGCTGGTCCGCTTAACCCTTGCTCTTGGTGTTGAGGATAAGGGCAACAATGAGACTGTAATCAAGGTCAGCTTGTGAACGACGTCATATGCCTGCTGATAAACACATACCCGTAAAGACCCAGAACTTCGCCGAAAATCAGAATCAGAACCATGCCGACAAAGATCCTGGACTGCTCCATATAAGCACGAACGCCACTGTCACCAACAATTCCGATGCAGTAACCAGCAGCAAGACCTGTCATGCCAACTGCGATACCACATCCAAGATGCATGAAGCCCCTGAAACCATCAATCAGTATTCCTGCCTAGCCGGACGGCGTCGACAACGTACGAAAACAAGCTGTAGTTCTTGGACGGGTCCAGATCCTCAGCGATGAGGACGGAGATGACGAGCGAGTATACGGCAATGATACCGGACATGACGACGGGGATAAGGCACTAGAGTGTGCGTCAGATAATGAACGAGGCGTGTTCGAGATTCGATGGTTGATACCTTCATGATGAGGTCTGGTCGAAATGTACCAACACCAGCAATGCCAATACCGGACTTGGCTGTGCCATATGCAGCGCCAATACCTATCAAGTTCGTTCAGCAATCGGTCTCGATGATATCGCGTCGCGTAGAGGAAACACCGTACATCCGAAGATCATTGCAGCTGCAATACCGGCCTGCCAGTCGCTGCATCAGCATTCGCGTCCCCCCTTGAAGTCGTCATCCAGCGCGACACTTACCATCCCAATGAAGGGGGCAAACTTGGGGGCGAGCTCTGATTCTGCCATGGTGAGGGAGCGCGGCCGTCGGAGGAGCTCGGGGACAAGGGCAGCTTTGACGATTTTCGGTTCACGTTGGGAGCTTGTTGATGATGTAGCCTCCTACCTCAAGGCTACCAGAGAGAGTTGGGAGCTGAGGTGGAAAGCCACTCTGGGCTAAGCTGGCGCAGCCAATCACGGGCCAACGGCCTCCACGCTTAATCACGTGACATTGATCAAGTGCCAAGGCCGGCTCTAAACTTCAAGCAACCCCCTGTCCACGACTGCCTTGCAGCTATTAACACCTGCAATTTCAATCGGTCTGAGAGGGAGATTGACTGCCACTGCCATGATCATAGAGGGATGCCTCTTTCTGCAATTCATCTTTTTATATCTGGCAATCGCTATTTTTATCTTATCGACGGACCGTTTCCAGGGTGGCCTGTTAGCGGGCGGTCACCTTGCCGCGTGGTTCGCCTGGTCCGCTTGGTCTCTCCTCATAGGCAAGTTGATGACCCGGGGCAGCCGGCGGTACCTGATTTTTAAGGCCTCTCGGGCAGGGACGGGTTCCTTTTTGGAACTCGAATAAGATGCGTATAAGACATTGGGGAGAAGGAGATGGAGTTTGCTTGTTCAGCGGCTGCTTTCACCGCCTTGGTCGAAGCCAAGATAAAAATAATGTACAGACAACAAATAGAGGCATAAATGAAGGACGTACGCAACGGCAAAAAAGAGGGAATCAACGGCTGCTAGCGTGCCCCTTGGCACTTGATGAGCGACCCTCCATCCCCAGCAAGGAGGTTCACTCACGTACGGTAGAATACCGACCTTGTCCCCTTGCTACCTGAATTGCCGTGATTCCCGTGGAGAGTTGATCGAGCCAGCTGCTCCTCCTCGGTACGCCTCGAAGCGCACCTTGCTCAGCCCAGCGCAATCAAAGATACACACACGTGAACGGACGGGGGATGAGAGAGAGGCCTCTGGATCACGAGAGGAAGGTCACGACGTTACCTATTACAGACAGCAGTCTCTGGCAGCTCTCAATGAGGGACTGTTGGCAAGGACCGATCCTGGGCAACAACCTAACACCCTCACCCTCGTCGTGGCCGTCGGTGCAACATCCATGCTCTCTTACACTGCTACCCCAGCATCCTTTGTCCCCTTACTTTGTACTAAATAACTGCCCATCCATCGCGGCGCGCCCACATTACATTGCGCCGCCCCCCGTCACAAGTCACCACGCCCAAGAGGCCACCAAGAGACCGCCATCAGACAGGTGGATTTACGGTGGACCTAGCACTGGCTTGCCCTGGCTTATCCGCTGTTGGCTCCCTGCTCGCTCTCGCGTTGTCCACTGCCACTGGACCTGCCCGCTGTACGTACATACAGTAGTAGCACGCCGGCTGGTACTGGTACCTGAAGAAGACGTGGACGGACGTGGACGCTGCTGCCCGCGGTCCACTTGCCCACCTCTACTTACCTGCTGCTACCTTACCTTACCTCCATACCTCGACCTACCTCCGAAGCACCAGCACCAGAGTGCGTGGATCGTGAACCTGCAACCCCCTCAAAAGTCCATCACCAGAGGGTCACCAAGACGTCGAAACGGCGATCGTCCATTGCCCGCGATATCTTTATCGTCACCCTATATCGGTCGACGAGCCCCCGGACTGAGGCCCCAGGTTTGGCATTTTGCTCATCCGGCCGGCCGCCTCCCCCCAGCGCCCCCTCGAACCCCGTTGAGCCCAAACTTGCAAAAGCCGACTGCTGCTTGGGCAGAAGCAACCCCGAATCTCGTTGAGACTCACAACTTCCCACCCCAACGGGCGCAGCCTCGCGAGGGCATCTGCGACGCCAGTAGACGGACGACTCTGGCCCACGCATCTGCATCTGCGTCGACGGCATCGTCAAAGGGGCCGTGTTGGCGTCGACTGACGGCGGCGCATCCGTCGACGTCGCCTGTTGATCCGCTTGATAACGGACTCCTGTATCGGACGGCTTCAAAAACGGTTCGTTGCCTTTTCCCATCCGCGTCTCCTTCCCACATCTGTTTCCTCTCCTGACTGCGTCAATGCACAGGCAAATTATCCGTCAACATGTCCAACTACGGTTACGATCCTCGGGGAGCTCCTCAACGGCCGCCGCCACAACAACGGGGCTACGGCGAAGAGAATAACTACCAGCGAGATGCCGCCTTCTCCAACATCTTCGGCGCCGCTCCCCCACCAGGGAGATCACAGACGATGACCTCGTCATCCGGCATGCCTCCGCCCATGATGGAGGGTCGCACCCAGACCATGTCGTCCATGTCGGGCATGCAGCGGCAGCCGCCGCCCCGTCCTCCTCCGGGTCAGTACGGCGACCGTGAGTCCGGCAGGACTCGCACAATGGACAGCAACAGCATGGGAAATGGATACTATGGCGGCCAACGCTCAGCGTCGGGCGGCCAGCAGATACCGCCCCACTACATGCAGCAACAGCAGCAGAGGCGTCCCTATCCTGGTCCCGGAGGGCCGGCACCTCCGCGTATGGAGCATAGAGGCCCGCCTCCATCGCAAGCTGCGGGAGCAAGGACACCGGCACAACGTTTTTATCAGGGAGGGCCGGGCCCTGCTATGAACAGCGACCCTTATCGCTCCCAATCTCTGGCCTCTGCTCCCCGACAACCAATGTATCACCCACCTCCTAGCTCATACCAGCAGTCCGCGAACCACTTCCGACAGGCTCCCTACTCGCACCAGAACTCGGCGAGGACGACAGCTCAAGGGCGGGTTGTGCCTGAGCGTCATGAAGATCGTGCCATGTCCTTGACTGGCAACTATCACCCTCTAGGCGATGCCCACCAGACAATGAGCGGCCGAGTTATCCCCAACCGACGAGCACCAGGAGAACTTCCGACCACCAATGGCTACTCCAATCCGCACCCTCAGGCCCCAGGAGCACAGACCCGTACTGCCAGCATGGTCTCTTCCAGTGCCGGCGATCATGCCAGGACAATGTCCATGGCTTCCACCATAGCTCCGACCATCACTCCCTCCGAGTCTGACGCCTCGACTCTTGTCCATCGGCCTTCTAGAAGCAAGTCGATCGAGAGCGAGCGTCCGCCGACCGCAACCAAGATCCGACCGCCCCTTGTTTACCCAGCTCTGCTGTCACGAGTCGCAGAATGCTTCCGTCGAAAGATCATCACGGGTGACCGCACCAAGAACGAACTGACATACAAGAACGCTTTCAGTGGTTCAGAGGCTGTTGACGTCTTGTCATACATCATCAGAACCACGGATCGAAACCTTGCCCTGCTTCTTGGACGAGCGTTGGATGCCCAAAAGTTCTTCCACGATGTTACGTACGAGCACCGGTTGCGAGACTCTCAGTCGGAAATGTACCAGTTTAGGGAGACCCTGATGGATGAGCCAGAGGAAAAGCCTGCGGTCAATGGTGTCTTTGTGCTCTTGTCTGAATGTTATTCTCCAACCTGTACCAGGGATCAGCTGTGTTACTCCATCGCCTGTCCTCGACGACTGGAGCAGGTTTCTAGGCTGAACCTGAAGATTAACCCTGGCCTGCGGAAGGAGGACGCGGCCAACGTCAACGACGACGAGGCGACCAGACAGACGAGCAGAAGCTCTGGATCAACTCGGTTCCCAAGGAGGTTGCCGAGAAGGTTGGAGAGCGAGAGAAGAAGAGGCAGGAGGTTATTTCGGAGATCTGCTACACCGAGCGAGACTTTGTCAAGGATTTGGAATATCTTCGAGACTTTTGGATCTTGCCTTTGCGATCAAAGGCCTCGCCGGTGCCGATCCAGCGCCGTGAAAAGGTGGTCAAGGGAATCTTTAGCAATATTATCGACCACCCGAGCATTCACACGGTCAGCTCGCGGTTTGCTTCTGGTTTGACGACTCGACAGCAGAAGGAGCCGATCGTCCACAACATTGGAGACATCTTTTTGGAGTATGTCCCGCAGTTTGAACCCTTCATTCTGTACGGTTCCAAGCAGCTGGAAGGAAAATTCGAGTTTGAAAACGAGAGATCGATAAACTCATACTTTGCCAAGTTTGTGGACGAGATCGAACGACGCAAGGAATCGAGAAAGCTGGAGCTTAACGGTTACCTGACCAAGCCCACGACGCGTCTAGCTCGATACCCCCTGCTCTTGGAGAACGTGCTGAAATACACGGAGGATGGTAACCCCGATAAGGAAGATATCCCCAAGGTTCTAACCATGATTCGAGACATCCTGGGCAGAGTCAACGCGGAATCTGGAAAGGCTGAGAACCGATTTAACCTGAGGAGGCTTCACGAGCAGCTCCGGTTCAGGGCCAATGAGAAGGTGGACCTTCGACTGACTGAGGAAGGCCGTGAGATGGTGTTTAAATGCCAGTTCAAGAAGTCACCCACGGATCCTGCAGAGATTACGGCTTTCTTGTTCGACCACGCGGTCCTTCTAGTCCGTATCAAGCAGACGGGAAAGAATGAGGAGATCAAGGCATACCGTCGTCCAATTCCTCTGGAACTTCTTGCTATTCGGGAAATGGATGAGGTGATCCCCAAGGACGGCAACATGAAGCGATCATCGTCGAGCTTGATTCCTTCGATCCGGGCCAATGCCAACGATACAGCAAAGAAGGACGGCTGGCCTATAACCTTCCGCCATTTGGGCAAGGCAGGATACGAGTTGACGTTATACGCAGCGAACCAGGCAGCTCGACAGAAGTGGCTCGAGTTCATCCATAACGCGCAGGAGCGCCTCCGATCACGAGCCGACTTTTTCAACACGACGACCATTACGAGCAAGTTCTTTGCTGGCACTAATCGTGTCAACTGCGTCACGCCCTTTGGTAAGCCGAATTGTTGGTTGTTGAGGAAATGGCTAGGTAGCTAACCAGTGGCAGATGGCGGTCGCAAGCTATTGTACGGTACGGACAATGGCGTTTACGTATCTGATCGAAAGGTCAAGGATCAGGTACCAAGAAGGGTGCTGGAGACGACTACTGTCACCCAGATTGACATCCTAGAGGAGTATCAGCTGCTCTTGGTCTTGTCCAACAAGACGCTCCAGTCATACCCGGTGTCAGCTCTCAACCCCGATGAACCGGCAACAGTGAGGAGACCTAAGAAGATCCAAAACCACTGCAGTTTCTTCAAGACTGGCATCTGCCTGGGCAGGCATCTGGTGTGCTGCGTCAAGTCGTCAGCCCTGTCTACCACGATCAAAGTCTTTGAGCCTAACGATGCCATGACCAAGGCCAAGAAGCAGAAGGGTATCAGCAAGTTCATGAGCGGAGGACACGACGAGCTGAAGCCGTTCAAGGAATTCTACATTCCTACCGAATCGTCATCGGTGCACTTCCTCAAATCCAAGCTGTGTGTCGCCTGTGCTAGAGGGTTCGAGGTGGTTTCGCTTGAGACGCTTGAGACACAGTCACTGCTTGACCAAGCTGACACATCCCTCGACTTTGTTAATCGTAAGGAAGGGGTTAAGCCGATTCACATTGAGCGTCTCAACGGCGAGTTCCTGCTCAACTACTCAGAGTTCTCATTCTTCGTTAATCGCAACGGATGGCGAGCTCGACCGGAATGGCGAATCGACTGGGAGGGTACGCCTCAGAACTTTGCCCTCAGTTACCCGTGGATCCTTGCCTTTGAGCCCAACTTTATTGAGTTGCGCAACATGGAGAACGGTGCGGTGCATATCGTACCTCGCAAGAATATTCGTATGCTTCATAGCAGCACACATGAGGTGAGTAAGAAACCAGTGATGCTGTCAACTATGCTAATTAATCATGTATAGATTCTATTCGCACACGAGGACGAAAAGGGAGACGATGTGGTCGAGGCAATTGACTTTTGGAAGAGCAACCGTAAGTCGGAGTTGCTCGGCTCATAGCAATAGTCACAGCCCGCACACACGCACGCAGACGGAGTATTTTCTGGAAAGATTTTTTGTATTATTTGGCAGCACCCGAGTGCTATGGCGTCAGCCATTGCCGGGCGCTAGATGCTCAGGAGAGTTGAGTCATGGCAAGGGGGCCTCGCTTGTCGATCCCTGGCTGGGCGATGTGAAGATAGGGGGCTGAAATTCGTCTGGGACGTGACGACGTCTCATCAGCAGTCAAACAACGCCAACGCTCTAGCTTCAAGGGGCGAGGTCGGTGTCGGACTACAGAGCACGTCGAACGACCGGATAGGGGTAGAGGTGTTGAAAGTTTGGGAACGGAACGGAGTGAAGTTGAGTGGTAGACGGACGGGCAAGATGAGAGAAGAGAGATGCTACATGTCAGAACAAGAGACAGAAGGGTTAACGAGCTTGTACTCTGGAAGGATAAGCGACTGATTGGATGTTGGCATGGAGCTTAGGGGCATTGTGATGGAGCGTAGTGAATTAAGTTATAATGGGTGGACGTTGATAATTGCGCGTAATCTACCTACTCGCGGCGAGCGTCTGTCTGTCTTTCTGAATTACAATCAATCATTGTGAGCTGATCTATGGTCAATAGATGTTCCATTGATCTCATCCAAACGCTGGCTTAACTCTTGCTTGCTCAACATCTACTACCGTCCACAACTGCTCCCTCCCTTTTCTTGCGCCCCCTTGTCCCCTCCCAAACTCCTATCTCATCCTGCAACACCTCAACCACCCAAACCATTCTAACCTCGTCTCCAATCCTCTGTACCGCAGCCTCAGCATCCTTCATAGTCCGTGGGATACGGGTACACAGCAAGTGAAGGTCAAGCAACTGCGAAAAAACGACACCATAATTGGGCTTTACACGACGTGTGCTGCTGTGAGAGCCTTGACCTGGCTGAGGAGGAGGAGGTGTGTGGAAGATGGATCGGAGAGTGGCATCCAGAGGTGCATTGTTCTTTATCTGCCCCGTTGGTGGTGGACCTGATGAGGATGATGATGATGATGTCGAGTTCAGGAGCATTATCAAGGGGCTTGATGATAGGTTGCGTGAGAGGTCGCGTAGGTGTGAACCCAGTAACTGCATGGCAGAGTGAGCTGCTGATCTTTCACGGTGAGTGAAGACGCCAGTCATCAGTGACGAGAAGTGAGTAACAACGATGATACCAGGTTGAGTCATCTGTTGCCGTTTGTTGTTGTTGTTGTTGTCCCCTGGTGAGAGAGCCTCGTCGTCATCATCTTGACTGTCCTGTATCTCCTCATCTTCTTCTTCGACTGGCTTGTTAAGATCCGCCAACACCTCCCACAAACCATCAAGATCAAACACACACGAAAGCATGACCTTGTCAAGACATTCCCTCAACTTTGTCTTGGCAACATCTCCACTGACACCTTGTGATTTGAGCTCTGCCTTGACGGCATCCTTCAAGCGAGCCAGCATGACGTTTCTTGGCTTTGGAGTAACGACGAGTCCCTTGGCAACTCTCCCATCATCGCACAGAGAATGCGCAAGAGTCTGAAGGCCGAGCTGCATACTGTCAACTAGGGGGTTTCTTTCTAACATCAGCACGGTTTCTTTACTTGCCTGAACGCCCATCTCTTCATCCTCAGCACTGACTCCGACGACACTTCCTCGTTCAAATCCACCCAGCAACAACACATCATCATCAAGAACCGCACACCCCGTCATGCAATATCCCAGCTGAACTGCTGCAGCGTCACGTCTTCTTGCTTCCTTGTCAGCTAGCACAGACGCTGGGATAGGGTCGAGTGTAAAATGTGAACTCGCCTGCGAGGCGGCTGGAAGTGGTGGTGACTCCATGAGAAGAGAGGTGGTGATTCAACAAACGAACGATTCAAAGTTGGACAACAACAACGAAAAAAGTAAAAATGTCTGTCTTTTTGTTGTTGTTGAGAGCAAAAGAATAGGTCTCAGAGGGAGTCGAACCCTCGCTGGCGGAATCAGAATCCGCAGTCATAACCGTTAGACCATGAAACCATGGGATTCAGATGTCTGCCCGAGTCCAAATGTGGGTTCTCAAGTTGGTGCCGGTGATGTCGTGGTTGGTTGATGTTCATGATGTTGGATTTTGCTACATTGCGGGTGCGATGTTGTGGGGATGTGGGGTGTTGTTCCCTGAGCCAATCAGAAGACATCGTCCAACTTTTGCCAGGATAGGTATCCGTTTATCTTGAGGATTTCTATACAAGGTTATGGCATGTTATGGCATTCTTTGCTTATCATGGTCCAGATTTGATTAAAACTACATGATGCCAAGACTACCTAACCTAGGTACCTAGATCCTAGGCCAGTACCTAGGTATACGTAACTAAAAGATAAGGCAGGGAGGCGTGATCCGTATACTGCTAATCCTCGTACCGGGGAGGTTCAGGGGTAACACAGGTCCGCCTCTACTTCACAAGACAACGTGTAGCAGATTGATATGGATTGTATTGATGCTGCTGCTACAGTCAGACATCAAGCCCTGCTATAAAAACATACAAAAGGGTTTAGACCACAACCTCCCGCAGTCAAACTCTGAAGTTCCATCCATGCCCTTGCTAGTCTCTGTATTGCCAGCTTCAGCATCCATCTGCATATTCGAAGAGTTTCTGCTTCTCTCAACTTGTTCTCCAAAAAACGAGAAGCAGGCCCTGTCTTTGCGCCTGCTTCATGTCATCCATGCTGCCGTCCCAGAAACCAACTAACAAAAAAAGACAAAAAAGAAAAACCTGTCCGGTGAATACATCTCATCTCGTTGCGTTCTCATATCGCTTCTCCAAAGAAGGACGCGCATCACCAAGGCTCTTGCGTGGCGCCTCTGACCCCTGACAAAGGAAAGACTCCGAATCCTGCACTTCCGTGTACTCTGCTTCTTTATCCATCTCCTTTGGCGCTGTATTTTCCTGGTCTCGTATCGGTAAAGAAGCAGGCCATCCCTTCTCATTCGTTGACCGGTTGCCATGTTTCGACTGCCACCGCGTCGGCCCTCGGCTGACGTCGAGTAGTCGCCCGGCACTTGTCCTCCACTAGACGGCCGTACCGGGCGCAGTGCCGTTGGCAGGAATTTCCGGCCGAGGTCTTCGGCCCTTCAAGCTCTTCATCCGGCCCATGAAGCCTGAAGGCTTGGCAGCACCGTCATCAAGTGTCGTCGCGCCGTCTGCTGTCGCTCGTCGCTCCAATACCGCTCCAGCAGAGGGGCGGCGAGGCGCAGGAGGGCTGTTGGGAGACCCTCGACCATCTCGAGGTCGTACTGAAAAGCCTTCCTCCCCCTTGCCAAACTCTGCAAAGAATGGGTTGTTGTCTGAGCCATTGCTTGCTGCTGAGGGGTAGTTATCAGGAGTGATCCTGTTGTACTCGCCGTTGAGACGGGTTTGGTTGTAGTCGCGTGGGCCCTTGTTGATGTGACGGATGCGTTGCGCAAGTGACTTTTTTCGTTGAAGACCTCCCTCAAACGACTCTTGTGCCTGCTCCGCCTGGTGTCGCTGAATGGCGGTTCGCGTCGCAGGTGTACCCTCCAGGAAAGTCGATGTTCCTAGGCCGTGAGACTCATCACCGTGAATCATTTCCCGACCGGTGGCGTCAAAAATGGGCGTCTCCTTACGGGATGAACCTCCAAAGCGGTTACCCTTGCTTCCGGTAGCAAAGTCCCGGAAAGCCTCGTCTGTGGCATTGCCCATAAAGGTCGAGTGATCGGCCTGAGCGTTGAGCGGTCCCGCACCGCCAAGGGAGTTGTTGAGCGAGTCTTTAGGGAATGCTTGCATCGGTGCCCGTCTGGCATTCTGCCGGTTGCGGTGAGGGTTGAGAGCGTCAAAAGGCCCATCGTGATGGAAGACTGGCAATGTTAGAACTCAGAAAACAAACGTGAAGGGGGCATAAACATACGTCCAGTACCGTAGATGCTTGTGGCATCAAGCTGATCAATAATGTCCATCCGACGACTGGGTCGGTTAGGCTTGCTTCTGTCACCCCGATCACGCTCTCGGTCACGATCACGATCGCGCTCGCGTTCACGGTCACGGTCGCCCTTATCGCCCCGCTCTTTACCATCAGGGCGACGTCGTTGTTCAGCCTCGCGACGTCTGGCAGCCTCAATCATCCTCTTCTCCTCGTCTGTGAGCGGACGTGCATCAAAGTCCATCAGAGAGGACTCGGAGTTTCGTCGCACTCGTCGAGGGGGTGGCCTTCGCTGCGGCGAGTTGGGCTGCTGCTGCTGCTGCGGTGGCGGCGGCGGTCGGGAGCCGGGGGCCTGCATTCTTCGAGCGCGGAGGGCTTCCTCCTGGGAACGCGTTGGGCGGTGGTTACCGCTCTGCGGGGGAGGTGGGCGATTCATCGGTCGGCGCTGACCCTGCTGCTTAGATCGGTCGTTGGCGGAGTTGTCGTCGAGTGTCAATGAATCCTGTGACGTAGGCGGTCAGCATCTCGCCAGATAAACGTTTACGCGCGCTCATCTGAGAGGGGCATCTCAAAAGCGATGCGCAGCAGATAGCAAACGTACAAAAATCTCTTCGGCAGATAGAGACTTGGAGTCAGAGTGCGATGACATGACGCCAGGTGACCTCAGAGGCTGCTGCTGTAGTTGATCGAGGAATGGCTGGTCAAGAAAAGGGTTTCGCGACAATGGTCTTGGTGGAGGGTCATCAAAGGGAGATGCCGGTTTGTTGGATGAAAGGAGGAGAAGGTCGGCGCTGGCTGGAGATGGAGCGCGATTGCGGAAGGGGTTGTTGGAGGATAAATTCAGTGAGAGACCGGCGGATTGGTCAGGACCGGTGTGGCCTGCTTCCAGGAAAACCATCAGTTTCTGCTGCCAGAAAGACGAAACGGAACGACAACGGGCGCATGCATGCGAATGACGACGACAGATGGACCAAGATGAAACAGACAATCTCCTCAACATGACACAAGATGGCCGCCAGACAGGTGGATCGGACAGCAATCTTCTGCTGAGTTGTCTGCCAAGTTGGCTCGCACCCCAATCCGTCTCCCCTTCCTCATCCAGTCCCGTTTGGCCTGTAGATTACAAGCGCCGGGCTGGGGTACGAGACGGGCGCAAATCCTGGCGACGACTCGAAGGGGGATACCTTTGGATGGGGGGCTCTTTGTCGCAGATCACATCAAAGCGAGATCAAGGGGTGGGCGCTTACCGGACTGGAAAGACTGAGCTGTAGACATGATTGCAAAGGGGTCAAGCTCGGGCTTGTGTTTCTGATTTGAAGATCCCAGGAAAATGATGCGGAGCCAAGGCGACAGGAGGGAAAATCAGGCAGATTAAACCGTAGCGGTTGCAACGCAGAGCAGATCAGAGCGATTGATGCGTTACGGTGTAATGCGAACCTGGGCAACACGGGCCGTGCTTGTACTGGGCGGGATCAAGCAGAAGCAACTCGCCGAGAGTTGGATTGCGAGAGCTGGTCGCGGTACCGTAAATACGTAGCTCGGAAAGGGTCAAATTCCTCTGGCCTAGCAGCCCAGACCTAGCGTCATACCAAGTCGACAAGCACACTGTACGCCACTCGAGGTACGAGTCGGATCCCCGTCAACTCTGTTCCGTCCTTGCCAGGAGGTCGTCGATGGAAGATGGACGGAGCGGGTCAAGGGCCGTCGACTATGCTGGGCTTGTGGTGGACGGGTGGGTTGGTCTTTGGTGGTGCCCAAGGGCCAAGGGCCAAGGGCACGGAAAGGGGCTGGCTCGGCTGAGAAAGTACGATGATCGCCCGAGCGGCGAACCTAGGCGGACGGGAGAGCTGCTTGCTGTGAGCGTTAGGAGTCCGTGATTAGAATGCCTCCGGACGTAGAGTAATACTGTATCACCGAGTGCGGCAAGGACCCGGACGTTTGCAGAAGCTGTGCAAAACAGTCGAGGAGCTGGAAGGTCGACAAAGGAAGATGCTGGCTGAACGTCTCCGATTTGCGGGTGGCCGGCTCGGTCGCTCAGGGTCAACTGGCTGGCGACTCGTCAACGCGCCTATCAGCGGGGCAGGCCAATGCAGGTTGCGGCTGTTGAGCTTGGGCAGGCCAGGACAAAAGGCGGGACTCTGGCAGGGGTGGTGAATTGGCACTACGACGATGCCGTCTGACAAGGGTATGCGGAATCAAGAGGCGAAATCAGGGTCCAGGTACGATGGTTGCGCAGCCAAGAAGTCAGTCGTGAGAATGCAATGCAGCAACAAGAGAGCAATGTCGAAAGTCGCAACTCGAAAGATTCTCGGATTTCCAGCGCTAGGAAGAACAGTAGGTAGGTAGTTTCGGGTGAGCCACGGCTGAATTGGAGGTGAATCAGAGGAAGAGGGGCGAGGACCGGCTCGGTTGACGACACAAAGACGGTGCCAGGTTTGGTAGGCGAGAGTCAAAGCTCGGTCGAGTCCTCAGGGTGGTTCTGGTAAGCTTCGGATAAAAAAGAAAGGGATTGGATTCGATATAAGGCGACACAGGGCAGCGAAGAAAAAAAAAAAAAGAATCCGGGCGATCGATACTTGGTGAGCGATATGCAGCCGTAAGTCGGTTGTTTGTTGTTGGCGAGTTAGTTGCTGGGATCCGTATGGTATGGTCCGGGTTGCAAGCAAGGACTGGAGGATGAGATGAGATGATGAAAGGAATGAATCGCAGTCAATCCGAGACTCTCGTTCGTCCTTCTCTGTCAGTCGAGTCGAGTCGATACGACACGACAAGTAGAGGGGAGCGAGAAAGGAGCGATGGGCGGCGATGCCACGAGGCAAACAGCGAGCGTGTGGAGGTTTGGTGATGGTGAATGGGGGAAAGGAGAGGAAGAGAGGAACGGAGGTGAGAGAGAACTTGAGAGTGAATGGACCATGCAAGAACGAATGAGGAATAACGGGGTTCCTGCTTGCCGGGCAAAGTAGATTCGGCGAATACGGTAGGTAAGAAAGGCACACTTCGGTACAGCCCGTACAGTTACAGTACCTGCCTCTGCCTGCCTACCTAGGTAGGTTCCTTGCTCGTGAGAACGGTCTTGTAGACTGCCCCGGGCTGGCTGGCTGGACTGGGCTTGGCTTGGCTGGGCTTTCTTTGGCTTGGGGTTGGGGTTGGGGTAGACACAGTAAGAGTAAGAGAGAGCCCTGACGGATGGAACGAACGGCAGGTGAGCTGAAAGCAAGTGAACTGAACTGGGTCCATCAAGCCAGCATCCATGATGGAGTCAGTCAGCTCTGGTCTGTCCAATTAATGGCGTTTTTATTTTTTGCTCTCTGCATTCTGCAATTTGCGTCTTTTTGGATCCTTGCAGTTCCCGAGGGCAGAGCCTTGTTTCGACGGCATTCGACGGAGACGGGCATCATCTCGACAACTACGAGAGGAAAAAGATGGAATGGAGCTGGCAGACGAGACCAGGCCAGACAAATCATCTCCTTTTTCGACTCACATTATTACAATGTTTATTTCTGCCATGCTTCCGTCCCTCGCCGCCCCCAATTGTCTCTCCCTCTCAGTCAATGTCTTGGTCTTTATTTGGTTCCGGCCAGACGTGGCGGTAGATGGCCTCGATTCTTGATGGCGCTTCACCATTCAATGGATGCTTCCATGGTGGGGAGGCTCTAGGCTGACCCGGTCTAGTGGGCTGGACAGTGCATCACGGCGGGCACGGGGGGCACGGGGGGCACGGGGATGACCTCCATGGAATCCAATCCATCCTCTCCCACCGCTAGAGTTCACTGTGGTCCGGCCATTATAAGCCGCTGTGGCGTTTGTGATCACAGCCAGGTGGGCGGGCAGCTCCCCTCACCAACGGTAAGGCTGCATCTCCGACCCCTTTTTTCCCATATCTTCCGGTGTTGCTTCTCATGTTGCTTGTTCATGGATATCTATCTATCTACCCAGCTGACACCTCTCTGGATACCACGGAAGACTCCTCTCAGAAACCCACCTTGGACCCGTCTAGACGGCTTTGAATATTAAAACAGACCAGCATCCCACCCCAAAGATCCCCTGTTGAGGCGGCCGAACATGCAAGGTTCCCCCCCTCCCCCCTTAAAGGTGCCGCTAAGCCCAGGACGGTCAGGATGGAGTTCTCCTCCACAGTCAATGGGTCCAGGTGTTGAAAGCCATGATCCACGCAGCTCCACGACCCCTGACGCCAGCACGAGCAACCCGACGCCATACTCCACCGCTAAGCAAGCTGCTGCTGCAGACCCCGGCGAGCGATCAAGGCTCTCAAATTTACATTCCTATCCCTTTTCTACCGACATCAGGAGGGTAGATGTGCTGTGATACGACCGTCGGAACTATGAATGAGTGAGCGAGTGTGAGTAGTTAGTCACTAGGATGATGGTTGTCTCGGGCATTGGAACATGGACAAAGGCTGAACCTGAACCCAAACTGACTGATGAAATGACTGACTGACTCCCTGGCAACAAAACAAACAAGACAGCTCAGGTTCAGGCTCAGGCTCAGGCTGAGTCTCAGCCTCGGCGCCCCATTTTGCGTCATGGTTCTCAGAGATGATACCTCGTGTTGAGGTGGCTTCCCATCTCCTTTTTCCCCTGCGCAGTAACAAAGATCCATGGGCAAAGCGGAGAGTTCATCACACATACTGTGTAACTTATCCTCGCCAAGCTTATCCTCTCAAGACTTGGCTGGCGTGTTGATTGTTGACCAGGGAAGGGGGGGGATAGACCACGTGCCATGCAATGGGTCATCTGGAAGAGAACTAACAAGCTCCTCTATCCGCCATGCCTGCATCCCAGGTTCGCCCTTGTGCAACGTTGACGGCAATTTCCCGTACTGGGGTCTTTTTCCCTTGCAAGTCAAGTGAATCCTTCTCTGCAAACAAGCCAGCACAAACAAGGCAATCGACTCGGCGTGCACACACTCTTTCTCGTCCACCTCTCTCTCTCTCTCTCTCTCGTCTCGGCCAGACATCACTGGGTGCGGCCGATCATAATCAGATTAGGGGCCCCCCATCTTCATTGACTGACACGCGCGACCCGCGCCCCGGGTTAAAATAATGGAAATCAGTTATTATGAATTTAAATTGAATTACACTGTTTAGCGCCGTCCTCTTGGATGCAGCATCGTGGCGTGCTCGGGCTTCTACTTTTTAACTAGTCATGCACAGAAGGACCCTGGATCTCACAAACCCCACACTCTTTTGAGTGCCGTCCCTCTCGCTCGCCCCCCCAACAAAGGAATAAGGATACGATAGCTTCATCTGGGCGAGTCGCTACCAGAAATTACTGTTAATTTCCAGACTTTGTTCCCCCACACACGCACGCTGGCCTTCTCTATTGGTAGTATCTGGTCCTGAAATGACGACATGTCCGATTCACCAGGGCAGCTTGAGTGGTGTAGCCAAGTCCTTCTTCCCCAGGACCGCCTCGGCAGTCCCAATGTCTCCTGTTAGAGTCTGTTAGCAAACGTCCCTTGGCACGGAGCGGAGTCTCCATCTATGTAGAACTTACTCGGTCCTCGCGGGGCCCAATACTCTCCCGTCTTGTCCATGTCCAGCTTGTCTGTCCACTCAATAAGACTTGCCGCGGCCTCATCTGGTGTTACAGCTGTAATAATGCCATGGTCAGTCTTGCTTGATGCCTTCATGTTTGGTCAGACAAGCAAGCTCTCTCACCTCCGCCGTCATCCCAGTACTTGTCGTACCCGACACCCTTGGTCATGTCGGTCCGCATAAAGCCCGGATGGACGATACTCACAATGATACCCTGCTCCCGCAGATCCAGGCTCAACAGCTTGCCCACCATGTTGAGGGCCGCCTTGCTGGCGTGGTGAGCGTAGTTGCCGCCGCCCTCACTCGGGTGCCTCAACGCGATGCTACCGGCCTCGGACGACACGAGCACCACCTTGGAGCCCCGGCCGAGCAGGCCCTTGTGTACGAGCCGGTGCACCACAAAGACGGGTGCGATGGAGCTGGTCGTGTACATGAGTTGCTCCTCTTCCCAGTTTGGTCCCTTGTCCGCGCTCAGGTCCTCGGTTGTGAAGTGCCCGGCCGTGATGATCTTTGCTTGTTTGTCAGTGGTCTCTTATCTGTTGTTACGTTGATCAACTTACTACTGAATCCAGGGGTTGAGAGGCATCCAGGAGGTTGGTGAGCTTCTCACCCACGTTGGACTGTGTGAGATCAATGCCGGTGATCCATTTGACCTGCTCGGGAAACCCCTCCGGGCCTTCTGACCATCTCGTACTGCCGTAGACCGTGTTGCCGGCTTTGGCGTATTGCTTGACAAGACTGGCGCCCAGGCCCCGGGTAGCTCCTACAATGAGAATTGATGGCATGGTTAGAAATTCCTCGATTGAAATTTCACAATTCCTGGGCTAAGTGATGATCAAGTAAGTGTGTACGTAGCTTCAGAGTTGAGGGAAATGGTTGTTATCTAGGGTAATGCTGCTTAATGGCTTCGGTGATGTAATGGATCGTGATGGCGGGGCTTGTGCATAGACTATCGTCACGCCATCCCCCGTCTCTCTGGCTCATACTACGTAGTAGACTGCTATAGATGCTAAGATGATATCAAAGATAGTGGATTTTAATAAGCAGCAAGCCGTGTAAACAAGTCTCAATTCCAACCAAGTAAGGTCACAAGGCGCCTTAGCACCACTCTCACTTCCAAACACCCTCACTGAACAGACAGACATCTTCAAGACCTTCATCTCCCAGGTGCCGACCGAGACTTGTTCCACCTTGTCACTAGCCGGTGTGAGACATAAAGACCACTGCCGCGTGTCGCCTGCTGCTTTTCCTTTTCCCAACCTCAACATGCACACGCACATGCGGACACAACGGCCAGCCATCATTCCAGCGCTTCCGGGTAGATTCCAGCATGTGTTTCACGATGCACCAGATGATGCAACTGCTTGCGCATCGCTGACTTGTGCTCGGTGACAGGTCATCTTGGCTGGAAACGGCTTTGCTGTTCGTCTTGAGGAGTGTAGATGCAGGGTGAGTGAATGACTCCTCGCCGAAGAGATACTGCATGATTAGCTCCAGGACATATCTCATCAAGCAAACGAGTATTTCAGTTGAACTTCAACTCCAAAATATTGCAATTGGAGTTACATAGATAGTCTCTAATATCCCTTGTGCTCAACTCTCGGGTAACTAACTCCTCGTCTCCTGCGACAACAACCATCAAACACCATGGCGGCATGTGAAGCAAACCCATCCGCCGACAAAGCCGCCTTCCTAAAAACCAATCAGCAATTCTTTCCCTCCCGGCGCATTCTCGTCTCGTGCGGCACCGTCCCAGTCGACCCCACCACGAACAAGATTGCCCTCCTCCGCGACACATCAAACAACACATACCACCTCCCCAAGGGCCGCAAGAACATTGATGAAGACCTCCTAGCGGCTGCTTTACGGGAGACGTATGAGGAGACGGGACTGAGTGTGACGCCTCTGCCGCTCAAGGTGGCCACACGCGCGACGCCAACGCAGGATATGCTCGGTACGTTTGCTATCGGGGCAAACCCTGATGTCACTGATGGCTTGCTCAACTGTGAGGTGTCCTCCGTCTGTGTTTATCCGTGTGTGTACACGGGGGCGTTCAAGATGGTCTTTTGGTTTGCTGCCATGGTAGATTCTACAGCCGTGCCAGACGTGGGAACAAGAGAGGCATGGGAGGAGCATCTAAAGTTGGAATGGGTTGATGCACCAGAGGCAGCGGCCATGATGGCATTCAAATCGAATGGTCAGGTTATAGACAAGGTCTTGGCTGACATGAGGAACTCTGGTTATCAAATCTGATAGCTTCACCCTCATATCTGACTGAGCACCTATATACCACGAGATATCAAGGGGTTAAGCATCAATCAACTCAAAGCGGCCAGGAAAAGGATAACAGAGCAGAAAGACCCAGCCTATACATCATCCAACATCCATGTCCATGTTTCCGACAATCAATACCTCCTTTACCTTGCCGTCTACCGGGTACTCGTGCCCAGTACCATATTCACCTTGCGCCATTAACCCTGCCATCGATCGAGATTCATTGCCCTCATCCATCATCCCAATCAATAGGTGACCTTGACTCATACGCACCAGGCATGAGGGCAACACCATCGAAATCTACATTCGTTCCCTGCTTTACAAGTCGGTTGTTACATGACATCCCATCTTCCATACCGGATCACTTAATAACTTCCCTATCCCTCAAATTCAACAACAGCTGACCCTCCCGTCGAGGTACCGGTACCAGCCCGTGGTCGCCCCTCACCTGGATCAACATCCAGCAGGCTCTGTTGGCCCTGCTCTTTAGCCGACTCGCCAGCCTCCGCATCTGCCCCGTCTAATAGGTCCCTGTCCGAGCTCCTCACTGACCGTCGTTCTATATCTGTGCTGGCACCTGCAGGTCCCTTCCTCACGCCTACTTCAACGCCGACATCGTCGTCGTCATCATCGTCATCATCTTGCCGTTGACCAGGTAGGGCATTCTTCTCGAGTTCCTTCTGAGCCTCTTCCATGCGTCTTCGAACCTCAGTTGCGACTCGCATTCCATCCGTGACGATGTTGTCAAGGACACCACGGAGACCACGTCCCGCTCCCGGAGGACCAGCTGGAGGAGGAACTGGAGGTCTGGCGCCGAAGCCGAGGCTGGAAAATGTTGTAAGAGACGGTGTGGATGACACAGAGCTTGGAAGTCCTTCAATGATGTGGAAGGACGCAGGGAACGACGACTCAAAGAATTGTTCCAGCAACTCGTCAGCGAGAACAACCATCCTGAAGGTTGGCAATGTGAGGTGCAGAGGATGCGCAGGATCTAAGGCCACATTGGCAGCTTCCGACTTTGCTTGCGATACCCTTCGTCGCGACGCCAACTCTGTGCTACTGGGTGCATCCAGGGAACTCTCTGCTGAAAGACTAGGCCGCTTGGCCTTTGTAGGCGACCCGGTCGGTGATTCAAGACCCAGAAGATCCTCGTCGTCGTCGTCGTCGTCATCCCCGATCGCAAATGCATCATCCTTGGCGCCTTCATCCACCGGTGTGACTAGAGCCTCCTCATTCTGTCCACTGGCCGGGTCGGCATATTCGAAGCATCGCCGGATAAAGGCACTCACACTCCCAAGGAATCGCTCGTTATTCGAAACCCCATGGGGCAAGCTAGTCTGTGACTCATGCCCGCTTGCTGCGTCGCTTTCCAAGATGCTGGAGGAACTGGGGCTCAGCGTGCCTTCAAGGCCACGGCGCGAAAGGAAGAGCAGAGCCTCAGATATCCGCAGGATACCCTCACGATCCACCTTACCATCCTGGTCATCGTCGTAGAGCTCGAAAAAGTACGTGATAGTACCCATGATGTCACGCTTCCCCTTGATCTGTGCTAGGCCTGTGACGACGTTCTGGAGAGTTAGGGCCGAGGTGCCGTCCACGTCCCACTTCCTGAAAAGCCGCTCGAGAAATTCATGGCTGGCTGGTTCGGGACCAGTGCCCCAAGGTGACATATCAGAAGGTCGTCGTGCGCTGTTAAACATTCCATGCCGGTCCTCATGGTGGCTTTGTCTTGCTGAACTGGGAGAGTCGGAGATGGCCCATTTCGACATACTGGCAAGGAACTCGCGGAATGCATCATAGTCCATCAGGCTCGTGCTTGGGCCTAAGCCTACACGTCCCTTCTCTACCTCGTCGTGATGAGTGGTGAATAGCTCTGAGGCGCGTACCCTGCTTGCCCTTGCTCGCCGGATCTTTTCCTGCTGAATAATGTGATCTCGTTGTTGGCGATCATACAGGATATTGTAGAACCGGTCATAAAGCGATCCGAGCTCATCTGTACTCAGCAACTTGCTGTCGGGGCCCAGGTTGCGGATGGCTGTTCTTTTGGCGAAGTTCTCAATGTTATTGAGGACGGCGTCCTTGTTCTTGAGGCGCAGCTCCGTTATGCTACTGTGTGTGATGCCCGCAAATTCCTTAAACGCCACGACCATGAGTTCCTGGAATCGTGTCACAGCCCGTAGCTTGGGGTTCTCCGACTTGGGGTGGGCTGATTCGTCTAGCCGAGCAAAATACGATTTGAGCACCGAGATGAATGCGCCGTCATCTGCGGCATCCAGCAGATCTTCGCCATTGATGCGCAAGATGGCCAATCCGACCTGGAACAAGACCTTTGGCCCCTCAACAAAGAACACGTCCAGAACACGGAAGGCGAAAACAAGTGGCATAGAGTTGATGTAGAGTGACAGGAACCAGGGGAGCGACACAACCGATAACTGAACGTCGCTCTTGACGAGATGCTCCCAGAGAATGGGCATGGTTCTCTCGACCAAAGATTCAAACACCTTCTGATCGAGCAACGTGCCGTACATAGTCGTAGAATAGTAACCGGGGACGAGCCTGTCGCAAAGCGCAGAAAGGAGAAAGAAGGCCTGGGCTTCGGACATGTAAATAAGCAGGGCGGCCACGACAATGTTCATGGCTTGACAGTATCCGACGTCAGCGTTAACCCAGCTGTATGCTGTTAGCACCCGACGTAAACGGCCGATACCATCTTCGCTCTGGAAGCCGGGGTACTCCGGAAGACTGCGGTTGAGATCCTTTTCGATTTCGTCGATAGCGAGCGACTCCTGACCCTCAAACTTGGTCAACGTATCAGTATATAGGCTGGGATTCTCCAGTCGTAGGTAGATGGAGCCCGAGGTGAGCTCCCAGATTTCACCCCTGAGACGGTTGGGCAAACCAACTCGGATAAGCTTGTGGAATGTAGGCTGGCGGATTAATGTGAAGTTCCTGCCGTTATCGCGCAGGTATTCGGCCCAGAGGCGCATCTTGGCTCTATCACGAAGCTTCTTTGGGTCGCCAGGATATCGAAAGACCATTCCCAAGCCTGCATCCGGCGGGGAAATGTTCTTCTTGTCTTCGGTTCTCAGGAGATGCTCAGAGTAGCACTCGGCGACAACCCGTCGTAGCTTTCCCACGTTGCCAACCCCGGCCCTGAGGCCCTTCTTGAGACCGTCGCAGAAGCGCTCGCAGGCTTGCCTGGTGCCGGCAAGATGGATGGTGATGCGCTGTTCCCGAACATCTTTATTGTTCCTGGATTCTTTATCCTTGGAGGGTTCGCTTAGAAGGCCATTCCAAGTCGTGATGGCCAGCGCAAACTATATCAAGAGCAAGGGGTTAGAAATCAACTGGACGCCGAGACAAGGCTGCGCAGTGCATACCTGAAAGTTTTGGCTGTTCAGACGCTCAACTCTCCGAATGGCGCACAGGGGAAAGCTAAAGCCATTGCCGCTGGGGCCTCCGCCGTGGGTCTGACCGGTGAAAGCGGTTGAAGTTGATGTGCTGGCAGATTGGAGGAAGCTAGTGGGGGTTGTCGAAAAGCACATGAAGTGCTCGGACAAGTGCAGCTTGCCAGCATAGTGCCATCCTCGATCGTGGTCCTTATCGCCGTGGGTAGCGTTGGAAGGTGGGATAGTAAGCTCGGCGTTGATCTCGTAGAGGGGCGTCTGGGAGGAGGGGAGGCGGAATTGGCTCTGGAAAAGGGACGACTTGGAGGGATTGCGGTCGGAGCTGGATAGATTGAGCCCCTGGGTAGGATCGATGAGCTGCTGGGCTTTTTGGACGATGTTGGTAAGGTTGGAAAACATGGCTTCGGTCAACGGCGCATGACGGGGAGGGGAAGAAGAGGATGCGGTCGAGCCAAGGGCGGAGAGGGAGGCGATAGGACTCGACGGGTGAGGCGGAGGAGGAACGAGCGGAAGAAGAACAAGGAGCGTGAAGAAGGAAGCGAAGCTATTCAGAAACGAAGAACGATCAGGAAATAGAAGACAGCTGTTGTATATTGAACCAGGGGCTTAGAAAAGGAGTCCGGGGTTGAAGAGGCTGAGGCTGAGGATGGACGTAGTGACGGGAGGTAGAGGATGGGAGACGGAGGTAGGTTGGAGGTTGGAGCTGCCGTGCGGTGCGTGCGTGCGTCAGGTCGGGTCCACGAGCCAGGGTCGCGGGGGGCATCACAGGGCATTCCTCCACTAGGCAAGAGCCGCTGTTAGTGTTAGTGAGCCTTGGGGATGGATACCGTTAGAGTCAGCTGAGGCGTAAAGGTGGATGGGTGTGGCTGGGAGAGGGTGGCTGTGCTGAGACACCAACACCATAGCAACAGCAGGTGAACTCTACCAAGGTACTTTATCGACGTTGCGAATAGCTTCAATATCTCGTTTTCAGCAAGCGTTTTTGACACTGCATTTGTATAAAGTGATGAAACGAGCAACCGAAATGCGATCAACTACTTGGCAAGTTCACAAAGAAGCAAACACAGTATATTTGTGAAGAGCAATAGGACGCTGAATTCAACCATCTCCATGGTAGTGATACTCTATTCTAAAAACAACAAACCAAAACTCCAAGCCAACTCGAGCAACTTCATTTGAAGACCAACAGACAAACAAGAGAACACAACGCTCAACAATACCCAGATCAATCAGAAACGCTCACTAACCCAACCCCTCGATGAATCCTCCCCAACCGCTTGCATCACCAGCCAATCTTTCATCTCCATATCCCCTTTTTTGATATTGGATAAGACTAGCTTGTCTTTGAGTAGAGTAGAATATATACCCGTCTGGGCCTACCAATCACGAGCTGGGTAAAAGACATCACTGGAGCAGCTTCTGCTGGCTGTCCGTCTCTCCCCAATGGTAGTCATACGAGTAGCCTCCCCTTGAGCCCAGGGGCTCTCCCCAGCAAGCTTGCGCTCGCGGAACCGAGTTTCAGTGCGGAAGGGTCTCAGTGGAACCCTATCCATACGCATGAACTGATTAAACTCTGGTTCCTTTGTAGGGGGTGGGCGTTTTTCATTATATAAGGCAGTATTGCAATCCTTGGTGTTGGACTGAACACTGGAAAATTTGACATGTCTTTGGTCACCAGTCTGCTGCCCCAACGTCTGCGAAGCCAGCTTCAGTGGTTGCTGAGCCAATTTGATTGCTGGCTTTTTGGGCTGCAACCCATGCCGGGTTGGCTGATAGACTGGTCTTCTGTGCTGAGTAGAAGACTGGCGACCAAAAGATTGACCAGTAGAAGATTGCTGTGCAGAAGACTGACGACCCAAAGGCTGATTTTCAGAAGAGCAATGACCAGAAGAGTGATTTCCAGAAGATTGACGGGCAGAAGACTGATGTCCAGAAGAATGCTGTCCAGTAGAGTGTTGTCTAGTAGAGTGATGACTGGAAGACTGACGACCAGAAGACTGATGACCAAAAGACTGGCGAGTAGAAGACTGGTGTCCAGAAGATTGATGAGTAGAAGAGTGCTGAACAGTAGAGTGATGACCAGAAGACTGATGTCCAGAAGAGTGTTGTCTAGTAGACTGACGACCAGAAGACTGATTTCCAGAAGAGCTCTGACAAGAAGAGTGGCGTCCAGAGTGTTGTCCAGCAGATTGCCGAGTAGAGGAGTGTCCAGAAGAAGGGTTTCCATGAGAACAGCTGGATGATGATCCCTTTGATGACACAGATGACGCTCTCCGAAGAGAGGATCTTCTGCGCACATTGCTGGGGACATTTACTGTAGGATTGACCCTTGTTGCATGCCAAGTCTGAACTGGGCGAGATGCCTGTGCTTGCTTCTTTGCCTTCTCAAGGTTGACGCAGAAGCAGCAACAGAACAGTCCACGGAAGAATCCACGGCAGCTACCCATCTTGACTGACTGAAGGAGTTGTTGATTGTAGAAGTGTGAAGAGTACTGAGTACAGAAGCAACTGTCTGCAAATAGCAAGACTGTTGGCTGTTGAAGAAGTTGTTGAATGTCAAAAGAATTGAGTAAACAAGCAACTGTATATCTGCGTATTGCAAGACTGTCACTTTGCTGATCAAGAAGCTGTTGATAGTCAAAAAGGGTAGAAAGAAGTGCGTAAACAAGCAACTGTCTGTATGCTGATAGCAAGAAGAGTGCTGTTCGGTTGTGTGTGTGATGATGATGAAAGAGTGAAGAGCAAAAAGAACAAAAACCAGAACCATGGGAAATCGGAGGGGTTTAAGTAAACGAAAGCGAACCTTAATGCCCTGAGCTGATCTCTTCTGCAGAAAGGGATTCTGGGAGCTGGGGGTCAAGGGGTATTTATGGACGAGAGGGGACGTTTACTGATCTCAACAGATTTAATAGGACCGGGGAATTTGAGTAAAATGATCTGGCCGACCTGTTTTTCGGAGTGTCGCCTCGGGATCTGGGAGAAGGGGTATTTATAGATGAGAAGGAGTCTGGCTGATCTCAACAGATTGTTATTGTAGAGGGGAATTTGGGAATCAAGGACGGCCCTCTTTGTGAGGAGGAGTAACTCTATTGGGATTCGAGACGAAGAAATCTGGAAACATGATTCATTGTGCTAGAGTTCCTAAATACTGACTTTCGGGCCTTTATGTATACCTTGGGAGAAACAACTGAGCATTTGCGTGGCTCCTCAGGGGAAGTTCCCTGACCACTCGTTTAGAACGGTCCATGGGATGGACCATAGATCTCTATCAATTGGATTTTGGGGAAGGACTACATCCTGAATTGCCCTTGGTTAAGCTAGTCGACTTAGGTAAAGCATTGGCTCAAGTAGAGTGTTGCGTTATCATGGCAGCCGAGTTGCCAGTGCCCTCACAGGGTCTATTGTCGGATTCAAGGAAACACTCAACTCCCGATCCCTGTGAATGACTCGAAGAGCAAATACCGAAAAATTTGAATGTACAGAATGACTCTAGAAAGGCTGTTGTTGTTGGGCAGGCAGCCTCCCAATTTATGACTACAAGGAAACAGAGAGAAGACAACACGTGTGTGGACGAGAAGGCCCGTGATCAGATTTTTCTACGAGACAATGCAAAAATAGATCAGAAATGACCGAAAACTATGGACGAGCTGGATGATTGACCTTCCATCCTTCTTCCTGGGGTGTGTTTAGGGTCTATTAGAGACGATGGATGATGTGATGACCAAGTGTCCTTTTATCAAGGGAGAGTGACAACGGCGTCGGGCATCCCAGCTTTGAGCTAAGAAAAGCTGGGTTTTGGAAGATTGGAGACGCATTGCATCTTGCTGCCTGAAGAAATCCCATCAAGAATTGACAGATGATGTTCCTCGTGACTGTCAAAGATGCTTGTTTCGCATGGGTTGTTGGGGCAATTAGGCAAGATGCTTTGAGGGGATGAGATATAGTTTTTAGAGTTTCCAGGCAGAAAGCACAATGTGCCTAGATATTAATATCGTCGTCGGGGATTCCTCGATCAACCCTTCGTTGGAGATTGTAAATTTCTGCTTCAGATGGTACTGCTTCGTCGATTTTTCTCCATGATGACAAGACAAGGATGGTTTTTCGGTGAGTGATGATGGGAATAGCTAAGGATGCAAGAGAATTGACTACCATTCCCATAAGATGTAAATATTTTTAGGACAACAGACGCCTCTTTGGCGGATATTGACGACTGATATTTGGCAGATAACCTGGTGAATGTAATGGTAACAGCTTCGCCCCTATCCCATAATATCGCCGAGTTGCCGTGTTCGTGGATTGGCATCGCTCAGCCGTTCAACAACGGAGATGGTGAAACTTTAATGCTGACTTGCATACCTACCAGGGAATCAAGTAAAAACTCAATTGAAGCATGTGATTTGAAATAGCCAGTCAGCAAACTATAATGTCCAAGTTTCCATGCCCCAGGCTTTTTTTTTTTTTTCTTTTTCGGCGAGAATCAACTGGCCATTACAAATGAACGTACACACTTTGTGATTGGGAATCCGTAGAAACTACTAGATGGTCATTTTCTTGGAGTAGTAGTAGAGTAGGCTCATGTATTGTATTTCGACCTTTTATTCAGAGGGATGGGGATGTTTGTCGGGTTCGGCCGCCGTCAAAAGAGGCACGAAAAAGTAAGTGTAAGAGACAACACTGTCGTCCCAAGCTTACTCCCCATCATCGAATTGCGCAGAGCCGCAATGAAGCCATCACCAATGTCATTAAGAATTAGTCCCCGAACCGAAACTCTAAATTCCAAGGCAAGTCAGTCTGTGCAAGCGACACCAAACACGCACGAATCGTCACATCTCGAAGCGAGCCACTTGTCTCGAGTCATTTCTCACTTACACGCGCGGCCGGCTCATTTTCCCGCCGCCTTGGTTACACCTCACGTGCCTTGCTTGTACGCATGTAACACACGGGACGGGGAACTTTGTCAACCGGAAAAGCCGCGATCGATCGGTTGCCGTTTGATGGAGAATTGCATGGGGTTGGTTTTTTCTTTCTTTTTTCCCGCAAGGACCGGGATCTCGAGCTGTCAGACGAGGAGAGAGAGGTACCGATGTATAGGTCTGGCTGGTCATCACATGACGCAATTGGACTTGTTACCTATCCAATATCATGGATCGGGTTGGTAGAGATAAGGTACGGGAGGTTAGGTAGGTAGGTAGTGGGTGTATGGAAAGACAAGGACCCCATGCTCGATGCCGATGGCATTGTAGTATTGAGATCCATGTGTGTGTGTGTGTGACTGTGTGTGTATGGTACTGTAACTATCGATTGTCTTTGGCAGTGGTCAAGTCAACGATACCCTGGTCTCGCATAGACCACAACTTGCGTCATAACCCCTCCTCTGGCTTCCTTCCTCGTCCTCGTCTCTTGTTGCATGTCCTTGTTCTCCAAGATGCGAAAAATCCACTTTCTCCATGGCCTCCTGTTGGTGTTTTTTTTTTCTGTTGTCGTCTAGTTGGCTCAGCCGTCTGTCGGCCGCCTACCGACCGTCTCGTCTCTCTCACCGTTTCAAGCCCTCTTTTCCTATTCAGGAATACTTCTCGTTGGCAGGAGGTTAGACTCTCCCCCCGGGACTACGTAAGGCACGCACCGGCCGGGGCTGCTTCTCTAGAGTTGGCTTGGTGTTTCTAGTCTGGTCTAGCCGTTCCCATCCCATCCCATCCCATCCCATCCTATCCTATCCCACCACCTCCTGGTCATCATCAATCATCTGCTTTTCCCGTATTTCGCCGTCCCTTTTTTCCCCCTACTCCTTCTTTTTTTCTCCCCTTCCGCCGCCTCCTTCAATATTAACATTGTTTTGATCCTTTTTCGCCTCCTTTTTCATATTCAACCTCCGCTCTCCTCCTCTCGCCCCGTCGCTTCCCCTGTCGACTCCATTAGCCCTATATCTCTAACGGATACTCCTTGAGGCCTGCTCTAGAACGGGCCCAATTGGCCGCGTGACAACACACACACACACCCGACAGTAGCAACAACAACACCGCAGCAGCAGCGGCGGCGGCGGCGACAACAACAAGAACCCCCACGGGTCGAGTCCTCTCTTCGCTCCCCCTCATCACCAACCCGAATCTTTCCCCTCGGTCAAGTGAGACCCCGATTCTCCCGAATAGACGAGAACTATGGCATTTGCCTGAAACATCGACCACCATCTTCCTCAAACCGCGCTCCCTCCCTCCCTCCCTATCTCTCGTCTCCTCCCCTGCGCCTCTCCCGATTCGAGTCGCATATCATGGCTGCTACCGTTGCGCCTTCGCATGCCGGCGGCCTGCCGTCCTCCTCGGGCATCCCTGCGCCGCCGCATCCCCACGACGCCGCAGACGCCAGCGCGGGGTCCCAAGATGTCGCCAGCGGCGTCGGCGTCTCTCAACTACCGCCCACCCGCAAGTTTCAACTTCGCGACTTTCGACGGGTGCGCACATTAGGCACAGGTTTGCATTGCCTTTTTATATCTCTCAATTCGAGCCTATATATCTAACTCGACACCAAGGAACTTTTGCCCGAGTCTGTCTCGTTCGTCCTGCTGCCAGCGCCCATATACCCCTCGATCACCAACTCAACCCCGAAGTCTACGCCCTCAAGATCCTACGGAAACCTGAAGTCATCCGCCTGAAGCAGGTCGATCATGTCCGTCATGAGCGCGCCATCCTCGCCGACGTGGCGGGTCACCCCTTTATCACCAGATTGATCGCCTCCTTCTCAGACCACGATTCCCTCTACATGCTCCTCGACTACGTCCCCGGCGGCGAGCTGTTTACATATCTGCGCAAGTTGCGCCGCTTCGACGAACCCGTTGCTCGCTTCTACGCCGCCGAGATTGTCCTCGTACTAGAGTATCTCCACGAGCAGCAAGGCGGCATCGCCTACCGCGACCTCAAACCTGAGAACCTCCTCCTGGATCAGGATGGGCACATCAAACTCGTCGATTTCGGCTTTGCCAAGCGCCTCGGTCACCGCGAAGACAATCGGCCCGTCGAGACCTACACACTCTGCGGGACCCCCGAGTACCTGGCCCCCGAGGTCATTCAGAACAAGGGTCACACAGGCGCAGTTGACTGGTGGGCTTTGGGTATTCTAATATACGAGTTCCTGACGGGATACCCTCCATTTTGGCATCAAAACCCCATTGAGATTTACAAACAGTGAGCCGACCCTAGCTATCTATCAGCTACCCAAACTACAACTAACACCCTGCGCAGAATCTTGGAAAAGCCCGTCGTCTTCCCTCAAGATCCGCCACTCTCGGAAGACGCCAAAGACGTAATACGGTCCTTCTGCACCGTCGATCGTTCCCGTCGTCTCGGTAACATCAGCGGCGGCGCAGCCCGCGTAAAGGCGCACCCCTTCTTCCGCGAGACGAACTGGGACGACATGCTTAACCGCCGCCACAAGGGTCCGATACAACCCCCCGTGCGTTATCCCGGCGACGCCCAGTGCTTTGACGTGTACCCGGAGGACGACGGCTCGCGTGAGCCCTACGGCTGCGAGATGGCTGAAAAGTACGACCCATACTTTGCCGACTTTTGATCGGTCGCCGTCCGTACCTGTACCTGTTGCGTCATGCCAGAGGAACAAAGTGAGCCGACCGAAAACGGCTCACTCACTCCAATCCTACCTATCTATACATCTACCACACCACCCATCAGACCCATCCACTATTATCAACACAACCTATCTAAACTGAACAGACCACTCTCGCCAGTAGCGAGGACAGCGCCTAAAGAGCGCTCATCAATTAAGCATCTAAATGAATAACACCCTCACCAGCGTCCGGATACCAAATCATCAAGAGGGAACGATATGTCCATAGCGAATTGAGCCTGGCTCTCAATCATCACCTTTTTTTTTTACTCTTGCGCTTTTCATCATGAGGTGACTGGAGAATGGCGTTTGATCAAGAACTAGGAACTGATAGCCCGTCATATCCCCGAAGGCGCTTTTTGCCTTGTTTTGCTCACTCACACTTTTTGGGTTTCTGGTCTTCTTGTACTCTTATCTTCTCTCCTAGCGGGATGAGCTTAACCTATGAATGAGAGTGAATGGGGTGGCCATGCCGCCCCGGAATGAACAATACATTTCATGACATGACATGACATGAGCTTATTTAAACTAAACAGCATCTAATAATGATCTCGTTATAAACATGATTCGTCTCCTCGTCCCATCCATCCCATACATTGACTCGCCGCCCCCAAGCTCCCCTGTTCCTGTTCCTGTTCCACGCAATGAAAGAAACTAATGTATATAGGTATCTGTATGATGCATGACCGGTTCGCCTGCTCCCATGGGTCTATCTAAACATGTCGTCATTGAAAGGAAAGAAAGAAAGAAAGGGAGGGAAATGCTCGTCCGCCAATTTGATCGGGGATTGGAGCTCATATATGTATGTATATATGTGAGACGTGTATAGTAATGGCACATTGACTTGCTCATCACCATCTTTGGGCATAAACACATAATTCGGAATATCAAAACAATCAAACGCCCCTTCAAAGGTGATGCGTGACTGAAAATGGAGGCAAAGGTGTAAGTTGCTCTAGAGCGCGTGGTACAGCCAATACGCACTGGCACCAAAAGCAAGGACGGCAGCTAGGATATAGGCGCCCTGCTTGGTGCTCCAGAGGAACATGCTCCAGCCAGCCATAACCTCCTTGCGGCGTGCAGCAGCGCGGCGCTCCCATGCCTCCGGGTCTATCTCGATGGGGAGCCGGGCACGAGGGTCTCTGCTCGTGTCAGGGTCTAGACCCGATGGCGGGGCGAGATCGCTTGGTGAGATGAGGGGCACGTCAACCCGTAGGAAGACGGGGCGGTGATCACTCATGCGCAAGACCGGAAGGCAGTCGTAGGCACGGACATTGAGCTTGGGCGTTTCGCTAGTCTTGCCCTGGAGCCAAGAAGGCACGTCTAGGAACAGGATTCGATCAGTCCAGCTGGGGTAGCGGTGCACCG
This sequence comes from Fusarium oligoseptatum, assembly GCA_003946995.1. Classification (NCBI taxonomy): domain Eukaryota; kingdom Fungi; phylum Ascomycota; class Sordariomycetes; order Hypocreales; family Nectriaceae; genus Fusarium; species Fusarium oligoseptatum. The sequence continues at coordinate 374,662 of NKCK01000002.1, forward strand.
CAAAACGCCAAGGCACATCAAGCTCTGGTTCCTGAGTTCCAGACTTTGGTGGTAGCACGTCGTACTTGTACGTGGGTGGGAAGCGCACTTCGTGCTCCGACAGTCCATGTAGCGTACGACCAGCGATACGCTCGCGTGTGAGCTGATCTAGACGGAAGAAGTCTGGGTAGTAGTTCTCCGAATCCGGGTCGAGGCTCGGGAATGCGGCAGAGGGTGGTGGAGAAGTGGTAGAGATGCGATAGTTGAGGTCGCCTGCGACAAAAAGATGGGATGAAGGCCTGAACACTGAGATGTTGTGCAACTGTTGCTGAAGCCGCGAGTGCTGCTCATGATGCTGCTCGTCGAGGAGGCGTACACGCTCAGGTGGCTCCTCAGCAGGCGGAGTAGAAGCTGGAGACGGCGTAACCGAAGTTTTGAAGCTCTTCACAACCTCCTCGGGATTCTCAAAGGCCATGCCCCTCATGATGGCAGCCCAATTGGCATTGCGCCGGGGCAGGTTCCACTCCATGGCCGCGAGATGCGTGGCGACAAACGTCAGCTCTGTAGATGAGCCACCGTCGGCTTCGTATAGCATGCGCAAGCCAACAGCGCCTTTGTTACCCATCTCGGCGGCTCCAAACCCGACCTCCGCCTCTTGGATGTTCTTAAGCCGTGAGGGATCGCGAGCAAATAGGAGGATGGCGGTGTAGCCGACGTTGTTCGCTCGGAGGAGGGTATATGGCTTGGTGGGCGTAACAGCGCCATCAGGACTGCTACCGTCATGAATATGCCGTCTCGCGGCTGTGTTGACAGCCTCTTCGTATCGCACCAGGTATGGGTTCAGGAAATAGCCGCCGATAAAGCAATAAGCCAGAGGTGCCACTTCCTGGAGAGAACTACAAGCAGTACAAGAATCAGCACTGCATTCTCCAGTGGGAAAATGCCCCTGCACAGTAGGTCAGGAGCCAACCGTCTCGTGGCTTGGTGTCTGCCCGCTGGGACAGGATCATGGTTGGCGGTTTGAGGGACGAGGGGTTCGGCGGCTTACAGGACAACTATGTCAGGCAAGGTCGTAGCATTTTGGCGCAGAGCGGTCTGCACGTGGGTTGCAAAGACGGGGACATCGAGGAGGTTCTTTGCGCAGTTGAAAGTCAGGTAGAGCAGATCGAGCGAGGAAGGAGGCGTCATCGTGGGGGAGGAGTTGGAGGAGTTGGGGGAGAGGGCGGGTACGGTAGGTAACGAGGATGTAGAAGCTGAAGTCGATGCGCCCATGACAACCGGCTAAGAATGACTGGAGGGGGGGAGAGCAGAGCAGGTAAGTTGCAAAAGAGGTTGAAAGTTTTAGGTCCTGGTCAGTCCTAGGCCGCAGACAAGAGAGAGAAGAAGAAGAAGAAGAGCAAGGGTCCGCCAAGCCTAGAGAAAGAAGGGCGCACGAGGCTGGTGCAGAAGCGCACTGAGAGTGGGATCGGGGATCTGGAACGGGCTGCAACGAATGCAAGGGAAATGTGGGGTTGGTATTTGGTTTGTCGATCACCGTCGAGTTCGTCCGGGCTTTGTTTTTGTGGGTGTGTCTGTGTCTGTGTCCCGTGTCTCTCTCTGTCGGGTCAGGCTGTTGGGTTGGTGTGTGGTCCAAGACGGATGGGAACAAGATGACTCGAAGAGCGATAAAGTTGCCCGAATGAGAGAGGGTGTGATCCCGCGCCTTCCTTCTCGATAGATCGTAGTTTCCAATAACAAGAAGGTTACCTCCTGTACCTTCCTGAGCAGTGGCTTTTATCTTTTCCTGCAGGTACCTTCTTTCCTGAAGTGAGTTGTCTTCTTTTTGCTCCTCGCGCTTTCCTTCCGACCTCGGCTTCCAACCTACCTCAGGTAGCTTCCCCCCGAGCGCGCGGCAGCTGCACAAGCCGTGGGAAGTGCTGACGTTTGTCTCAACCAACTACAGTGTTTCTACTGGGTGCGTAACACGCCACAATTGACAACCGACGAGGATGTGAGGAGAGATGCGAAGGGCGAACAGCGAGCAGGTGGCGAGGTCAGGTTCAGATTCAGGTAGCGATACCTCACTTGGTTGGGCCTTGAACTTGCCGGCTCTTTCTCTCTACCTACCTATCCCACTTATATGGGTAATCATCAGGGAGGAGCTCAGTACAGCCTCAAATCCAGACAATGGATACAGTACAGTTGCGTGAATAAGCTAAGCCACCGTCGACGACCACCTTACGACTGACTATCCCTTTCTACTCATCATTCAGCGCCGGCGCTAGACAAGGCTCGATGTGGTCCTGTCATCTCGACCTCTGCTAAAACTCCATAAACCCCTCCATCCCCCGCTGGCTGGGCCTAAAGGAGAGGCTCGTGAGGTGCTCCGCTCCACTACGTGTGACCAATGCCCTCATGCCATCATCGCTGCTCACGCGCCCACCAGAGGCTGTGCCGCCAGAAACCCCACGACCCAAGTTCCAATGTCTAGCATGATTCCATCTCTCGAGTTCGCTTACGACTATGGCATTCCTCCTTACAGTGTCTTCAGCCTGATTTTAATCCAGAGAGCCTCGATGTCTGCCTCAGCCTAGATGCATACACGATATGCATCTGCCAGCGCTAAATCAAAGGCCCCAGTCCGCCTTATGCAGTAGCCTCAGCAGCACCCACTGTCACACCGGAAAGGGTCCATCAGGACGCACATTAATCACATGCAAGCAGACTTCCAATTGTTTGCCAATGAAAAACAGACTGAATTGTAGACTACCTAATGTGCAATCAAGAAACGAATGAATGAATGGGTGAGTTGGAATGGTTCAGTGCATCACCCAGCGATCGGATGGCTGACATGCCAGCCGTGTACCCCAGCGTCTTCGTCCATCCCATCGCCAGTTTGGCCGTGCCACCACGATTCCGCTCTTGGTCCGTCCTATTCCACGAGTTTGGCGAGGAGGAGTCGCACCAGCCTCCAAGCCTTCCGCAGCCAGACTCAAGCTTGACCGTATGACCGAACACTTCCCTAATTCCATCCGAGTGGCTGAGACAGCGAGAGACCGGCGCTGACCTTGACTCTATGACCGGTTGTAATGTTGTTTCCCTCTGCCTCTTTGCCAACACCTCCTTGAACCATTCTTAGCTGCTCACTCCAGAGCCGTGATACGACTCTGACCGGCTTTGCTACCATGGCCCATTCTGGAGAACAGCCACCACAAAAATTCGTCCCCTTGCTTTCATCTCCCCATTACCTTCCCAGAAGCTGCCTCCGGCGCGCGAGAGCCAACTGAAAAGGAATAAAAGATGCGTCCGTACAATAATTAAGAATCGAAGGAAAAGAAGACGTAGGAGATGCCTGTTAAGCGGGGTCGCAGCCGTATCGCAACGACGGAATGATGAGCTAGAGCAAAGACTGTTGGCTCACATTCGGCTCCCTGGGCGACTCGTGTGCAGTCCGCCTGGTATCCGGCATTCCGAGGAGCGAGGCTGTCCTGAAAACAAGACGAACCACGAACCCACAGGTCTGGTACACCTAGACGAGAGGAGTACCGGACATGCCGTTCAGGTTACCCTTCACGGCATCGAGGGTTTCCAGAGGACTGATCATAGAGATCAGTCCAATGTGAAACACTCGCACCATGAAAAGCCACCCGAGCCATGCGTAAAGTCGTGAATCCCCAAAGAAGCGTCGAAGAACAAGATAGAGCAAATGCGTAGGAAATAGGCGTGATCGAACCGCGCCCCCAACAATCGACAGCGATCATCTAGCGGGATGGTGGCCAGCTGAGGACCATCCAGCTTTTCAAAGTCTTGCATCCGGATGTCGATGTCGGGTTCATGTCGCCAGTGTCGGTCGCCATAAGAGAGGATCCCAAAAGAGAGGAGCAGTCGGGGTTAGCAATCATTTCGGTCGATAGCTGCCCGAGGCATATCCCGCTCCCTTTGAAGCTGAGCGAAGCCTGTTTATCGTCCACTGAGTCAGCCATAGTTGTCAGCAAATCTCCCTTCGGCCAGCGGTACAAAAACACACTACACGCACGAAGGAAAAATGATTCCTTACAAGGAACTTGAAACTGAGATGGGCTTAGCTTGTCACTCACATCCTGTCGCTTCCACCGATAGCACGGTTGGTGTCGGGAGTATCGACGCCGCCAGCGCCAGCGCCCCGCTCGAGCATCTTGCGTCGGGTGCTGGGGATGGCGTTGGGCTTGGCAGCCGACTGGCCAGCAGTAGCCGCGTTGGTGCGGCTGGCACGGGCCTTCTCCTCATCGTCGGGGTTGGCCTGACCAGCAGCCTGGGCAATAGCCTGGGCGTTCTTCTGGTACTTGTAGACGGTCCAGTCGAAAACGTAGTCGTACTGGAAGCCCTCGCGGACAAAGAGATCACGGAAGATCTTGCGGAGGTAGCTGTAGTCGGGCTTGTCATCGAAGCGGAGAGATCGAGTGTAGTTGAGGTAGATGGCGAACTCGTTGGGGAAGCCGCGGCAGAGGACCTCGGTGGGGGTGGTCATCTTCTTCTCCATGATGCGGTCGTACTTCTGCTTCTTGGTAGCAGCCTTGAGGCCTTGCCAGGGGAGAGAGCCTCGGCAGAAGTAGAGCATGACATAGCCGAGAGACTCCATGTCGTCACGTCGAGACTGCTCGACACCCAGGTGAGTGTTGATGGAGGCATAACGGGCAGTACCAGTCAGGTTCTTGTTCTCTCTGTAAGGAATATGGAAGTGAGTCTTGGGGTCCCGGTACTTCTTGGCCAGACCGAAGTCGATAACGTTGACCTGGTTGCCACGCTTGCCAATGCCCATGAGGAAGTTATCGGGCTTGATATCTCGGTGAATGAAGGACTTGGCGTGGATGTACTCGATTCGGGAAATGAGCTGGTCGGCAAGAAGGAGAACGGTCTTGAGGGAGAACTTTCGGTTGCAGAAGTTGAAGAGATCCTCCAAGCTGGGGCCGAGAAGGTCGAGAACCATGGCATTGTAGTCGCACTCAGTACCGAACCAGCGAACGAAGGGAATGCCGACACCACCAGCCAGGGACTTGTAGACACGAGCCTCGTACTCGAGCTGAGGGTGCTTGGCCTTGACGGACTCGAGCTTGATAGCGATCTCCTCGCCCGAGATAATGTTAGTGCCCAGGTAAATGTCACCGAAAGAACCGGAACCGATCTTTCGACCGATGCGGTACTTGTTACCGACACGAAGATCCTAAGCCATAGTTAGCAACCCATTTCCATCAAGCAAAGCTCCTCCAACCGGAGACGAAGCCAGATCACGAAAAGCAACGTGGTGGCCTTATCCAAGACCTGCAGATGACTCCACGTGCTATCACACTCGCGTCGCCATCGATCCATGGCTTGTCTCGGGTTGGAAGAGGCCGGGAAGTCGGTGGCGAGCATACCATGGTCGTCATGTTGGTTTGTGAGGGTGCTCCGTAAAGGAAGCAAGCAGAAGAGATAATGAGGAGAAGAGTTTTTCTTGATCTGCAAGCCTACGGTGGCTATGATTTAAGGTCAGCTCGGGTCGAATTCGGAAGAGAAAAAGTAAAAGCGGACGAAGGCTGAAATGAATAGGAAGGGGAAATGGCGGCGACGCTTGCAGGGAGGGGCAAAAACTGGGTCGGGGGTAAATCAGGCTTGACAAGGGCGGTGGGCAACGCCACAAGGCAAACCCGACGTAACTCGACGTAAGAGCGAGTCGTCAGACAGGCGTCCAAAATTGGCGAGGAGGTGGACAAGGTGGAAAAACAGGCATTGTCATGAGTCGTGGTTGTTGAGGAAAAAATCTCCAACAAAAGAAAACACGAGGAGTTGTAGGGGAAATCACAATATCAAACGAGTTGTAGTTGACGTACCTGCACGAAGAGCGTTGAATGCCGGGGGCGGTCAAACGCGTTGAGACTTTGGGAGGTGCTGCGAGAGCGTTGGCTAGCCGGGGCTCAAGAGTCGTCGGAGAAGGTTGGAAAATTCGTTGATGGCTGATCCAGCAAAGTTCGATGCGTGGCAAATGCTGGAGAGAACAGAAAAGAGAGAGATAAAAATCTCAAATTACTGTGAAGAGAGGTTGACGGACGAGAAATGGGTAGACGTCGTCGTCGGATAGAGAGGTGGGTGTAGGTGGTGGAAGGAGGATGGCCGTGGGGTGGAAGAAGGGAAGGGGAGAGAAAAATGGAAGCCAGAAGGCGGGAAAAAGGGAAAGGGAAGTGGAAGTGAAGGGGGGCGGGAAGGAAGTGAGCGAGCGAACAAAAAGTGGAGAGAGAGAGAGAGCCCGACCCGACTGACTGACTGACTGATTACTGAGAGGTGCCTGTGCGTGTGTGAAGAAGCGGCGGAGGCGGCACCACAAAGGAAGGAAAGCCAAGACCTAGGACTCAAGGGGGCAGTGGAATTCTGTTTGAAGCGGAAACTAGAGGCTGAGTGCGCCAGGGAACAGCAGCACCAGCAGCAAAAAAAAAAAAAGGCGCGCGGGCGCCCTAGCACCCTGAGGCCCATTCAATGCTTGGCCCAGGCTGGGCTGGGCTGGGCTCGCTCTCGGGGTTGGGGGGTGAGGTCGGCCTTGGCGACCTAGCATCAGCATCTGTCACTGTCATTGCAGGCCCATGGATGTTCTCCTAGGGCGTCTCCAGAGCCGGGCTGGAAGCTGATTCACGGGGGTCCGCGCTGGGCGCTTGTCCAGTAGGCGCGAAGCCCCCAACAGTAGGATCCCCCTTTTAGTGGTCACCGTCCATCCATCCCTCCCCCGAACGAAGGGCGGCTGGACGGGCTGCTGGGGTGACTTTCATTTTTTTTTTCTGCTGGGTTCAATGCCCAGACGGATCTGAATGCGGCCCAAAGTGGAGATGAGGCAACAATGGGACAAGCCAAGCGCGAAGACGAATTAAAAAGAGAACTGGAGCCCCCCCCCCCCCCCCCCCAGTTGGAAAAGCCTCCTTGCGGCAGGTGGTGGGTGGTGGGAATAGGTGCATGAATGTCAACAGACGATTGAGAATGTGTTTCATGATGAATTCGACCTCTGTGAGCTGTTCTGCTTGCGCCCTGCCGTTTGCGTCCTCAGCCAATGTATGTATGCGTACCTACATATTGTGCCATCATATACCATGCAAATGGATGCCCACGTCGTCAGCTACATGTCGCTTCCCGAATCACCGTCAAATCCAATCCAGCCAATGTCCCCGATCCGATCCGGGCCCAGCAGCGGGCAGGCAGGCAGGCATGATGAGAATCGGCTCGGGACAATCAATCATCGTGGACTGGACGACGTCCTACAGCGAACGGGGTTGCCCTGGCCCGGGTCGGTAGCCGACGGACGGGCGACCTAGACCGCCGCACAACAGTTGACAATGGTGCGCGCGTACGGTTCGCCCTTGAAGGAGGGAGGGGGGCCATGACGATCCTTGGGTGGGATGGATAATCGGCGGATGGATCGACGCGGACCCCTTCACTGACATTGCGAACAATTGCCCCTCGTCCACGGACCTCCCGACAATAAGGGCCTTCTTGAACCCGTTGTTCGAAGCACTGGGCCTCCGGTGGTCCAGAGCACACATGAGCAACCATCCTCGGCCGTCCAACTTTCGCTCCCGCCGGCAGCCACGGAGGCCTGGTTTAGGTTGTGCAGAATCTCATGTAACTCGACCTTGACATTGACATTGACGACTGCTACGCCCTTTGGGGGGAGTCAGGCCATGTGATTTGCAGCTTGTCCGTCAAATTACCACCGTCATGGATGCTGCTGCTGCTGCCGCGGCCAAGGGCGCAGCGCGGGCCCGCGGCATCCAAATCTCGAGATCCAGTTTGCTGGTAGCTATCCCGCTGTGGCCCAATCCTCTTGCTCCGCGTACTTGTACTTGGTTCGTTTGCTTATTCCAACATTTTGCCTTGGAAGCGTGATGACAGTTGAAAAAAACAAAACGAACGAATTGTACAGCGCCGGCTAAGCCTCCCGGTGAGGGGTGCAAGCGAGCTGGGCGGTAAGAGACAACATGGTCTCCAAGGCAAGCAAGGTATGGATGGGCTTTTCTCTCCTGCGATGCATGAATGGCCTCGTCTCGTGATGGAGGATCTTGCCCCCCTTCCCCCAGCATTAGCATGTTCGGATCCGTCCTGATACATATCATCCGCAATGCTCTCCCTTCTTTTTACTCTACCTAACGGCATGACCGTCTTGTTTAGTTCGAGTTTTGGTTCCAACAGAACAGATCAATCAGCGGCCTGTTCCGCCCGGGGTCTCCTCGGAGCCGACCCCAAATCCTCACCGATGTCCCATCATCATCAGCATGTTTCCTTTTTTGTTAGCAAAAAAGGCGTGCGTGCGTGCGTAGGTGCGTGTGTGTTCAGGCAGTAAGCTTCTCCCCCTTCCAAGGTTTCCGTGCATCCATCAGGGAGGTCACGAGGAAGAGCCCGTAGCGCCGTGCCGTTCTGCCTTGTGCAGCCTGGTGATAGACAAGACAACGATGACTTGATCCCGTATCACCACGTAAAAGAAAGCTAGTGTAGTCCTGCACTGCATTGCACATTGGGAATGTGATTTCCCAAAGCTCGGTCGGCTGCAGCACGGGAAGCTTGGAGCTGTACGAGTCTCATCACCAACAAGGGAGTGAAGTAGGTAGGTACCTAACTTTAGCTGTGTAACGTGTCTCAGCCCGCCGCCGAGATGCTTCTCCCACACGGGTGACAGCAGCACGGATCCCAGCAGCTCGGCGGTCCAGCCAGCGAATGGTGCGCCAGGGAATGAAAATGTAACCAGGCATGGTGCGCTGTCTCGGATGGCTTGCAGTGCATTTTCCGCTGATGAGCTGAAAATAGAGCTCCCTCCCCCCTTGCGGCAATCACCATCTCGCTACTCTCGATGCATTGGGCTTGGATAGGACAGCAAAGCTCCTCCGTCAAGGTAACCCCAGCCCAAGTAAGCAAAGCAAAGCACCTGTCATCCGAGGTACGGCATGGCATGGCATGGCATGGATCGATGAATGGATGAATGGAGGCTTGATTTATTAATATGCACCTGTGATATAACATTTAATTTGGCCTCATCTGCACTCCGTGCTCGTGCATCATGGACAACAAACACGTACAGATCTCAGCTTAGTCTGTCGGAGCGGAACCAAGTCATCCAGATGCACCGCCGTTTCAAGCCCCAGGCTTTCCATTTCAGGCAGTCAGGAGGTAGGCTTTGAAGCTTCACGCATGACCCCCAAAAATACAGTACGTAGCAAAAACTCCAAACCGGCTCTGTCCATCTCCATCTCCGCATCCTAGCGGGGGAAGCAGGGCCAGGGTACCCATCTCGGCAGGCGGTGAAGAGACCTCAATTCAATTCAATTCAATGTCGCTTCCAAATGTTCCATGCCTCCACTGGGGCAACCAGTTCTAGACCCAGCGGGTCTCGGGTCGGAGTATTCTCAACCAAGGCCCCATCGTCATGTAGACGAGTACCGTTGAGCTGGGTTCATCTAAAGACCAAATCACGGGTAGCCCTAGGAGACGAGCTACATTTCATTCCCATCATGTTTAAAGAACCGTTCCGAGAGAGCACACCCATCAAAGCCTGGAATGGAGGTCTGCACCCCTGGTCTCATGATGTAATGTCTGTCATCACTCATGATGATGATGTCAATCCATCATGAATTGTCTCTCAGGGCAACCTTGATCAATTCCTACCATCCGACTTTGTCTGTCTTGGCATCTGACTCTCGGGCAAAATGCTCCAGATGCTCCAGAGACAAAACACTCAGTCGTTTGATGTGATGTCATCGGGCTTGTCAATACTCGTATTGACTATGCTTGAGTCAATTGCTCCGTTTGTACGATCTAGGCCAAGACTGCAACCAACACACAAGTCCAGCTCAAATCAATAGACTGTAAGAGCAGGTAGAGTTCAGCATTAGAATAGTGCAACATCAAAACGCAAATAAACATTTTCATTGATATGTGAGACGGCAAAAGCGCTCCAAGGCGTTGATTATGCTCGCTGGCTAGCTCTATATATCCAACAAGATCCTCCCAAATCCAAACGGCACGCACACTAGATGAACTCTGACCAAGACCTGAAACACGGTCAACTACTAGTAATATCCAAATCGAACGACGCCATCTATGAACCTCGTTCTAGCCGCAGTCTAGTGTGGTCCGGGGCCGCCGGGCCCGGGCGCTGGGGAGTCAGAGTCCGGAACGCCTCGAAATTGAGGTGCCAGATGCGGAGCGTGGAAGTGCGGCATATGAGGGGCATATGGCCGTGGACCTTGTTGCCCCTGTGGCACTGGCTGCCCCTGTTGTTGTCCAGGTCTATATTGCCCTGATTGTCCTTGCAGAATGGGCGCTAAAGTGCTTTCGAGAACCTGGCCAGTCTTCCTCAGCCACTTATCCGCTGAGTTGCCAAAGAGCTTGCCAACGCCTCCAGCGCCTCCGGCACCGGGTCGTGGTGGCAGTGAGGGTGGAGGAGAGAAGTAAGTCTGGGGAGGAGCAGGGAAATTGGCCGGGTTGTAGCCAGCCGGTCCGGATCCAAAGCCATGAGTCGGCATCCCTCCCTGGGCTGATGCTGGTCGAGGAGGAAGAGGAGGGGGCTGCAACCCAAAAAGATGGGTTGTCCCTGAAGGGGGGGAGGGACACCGTGAGTATATGTCGGTTGGGTGAGATATTGAGGCTGAGGAGGATAAGGTCCAACAGGAACAGGGCCAGGGCCAGGAGGTGGCTGATATTGTGAAGGATGTCCTGCAGCTGGAGGTTGTGATCCAGGCCGAGGGGGGACGGTCTGGGCATATGGAGGTGGAGGTGACTGGGGAATGTTTCCCTGTGCCATATAGGGCTCTGTGGTCGAGTGCTGGAGAGGGGGTTGCTGAGGTCCAGGGCCAGTCTGGGCTGGTTGCTGATAAGGAGCAGGTGGTTGAGTAACCGGCTGGCCTGGGGCTCCTGGCGCCGGAGTTGCTGTTGGGGGAGTATGAGCCGGTGCATAACTAGGTTGCGGGACGTTGTAGTTGTAATTGGGGTAGCCCGGCATAGGTTGAGCTGGGCCATGGGCTGAAGCGGGAGCTGCCATCGGCAGACCTGGGTGTGATTGTGGAGGACCTATGATGGGTGAGGTCACTGGGGGTGTGGGTGACGGACCCGGTCCGTAGTTTTGGTGAGGAGCAGGAGTAGCATATGTCGGTTGAGCGAAAGGTACTCCCGCGTTGAGTACTGGCATCGCCGGGGGAGGTGAGGTCATTGGCACCGGAGCTTGCTGGGGCTGCGGAGGACCTGCTACCGAAACAGGGGGGTGTGTCGGGGGCGGACCCGGTGCGTGGCCCGGAGCAGGGCCCGGGCCGTAGTTCGGTGTTGGGACAGTGGTAGCATACTGTGGTTGAGTAAATGGCACTCCCGCGTTAAGTGACGGTGTTGCTGGTGAAGGGGCAGCCACTGAGATGGACTGGGCTGAAGGAGACATAGGAGATGGAAGATACGGGGATCCCATTGAAGGGGCTCCCTGAGCTGGAGCAGCGCCCACAATGCCATTCTGCTGCTGCTGATGCTGCGGCTGTGGTTGATGATGCTGTTGCTGTGGTTGGGGTTGTTGGTATTGTGGTGGCTGCTGCTGCTGCTGTTGCTCAGAGACAGGAGCATTGGTGGGTTTAGGAGATACACTCGCATCTGTTCTCGGAGGGTTCACAGGTGGGCTTGTAGGTGCCGAGGAGTGAAAGTGATGAGGCGCAACTCCTGCAGGTTGTTGCTGAGGAGCTTGAATAGCGGCTTGAGTGACCGGAGCTGAAGCTGAAGGCGTCGGAGCCGGGACAGCAGCGGCGGCGGGAGCCGGAGTAGCCGCTGGCGATGTTGAAGCCAAAGGAGCAGGCGCAACAGCCGGCGCAGTAACTGGAGGGGTAGGTGTGGAAGCAATTGGAGGAGCTGGAGCGACAGCTTGAGCACCAGCGGGTGGAGTGCCGATACTTAGAGAAGCTGGAGTCGCGTCCCGAGGAGGAGGACTGGTGGTTTTCGGGACATTAGAAGCTGGCGCCGCAGGTGTCTCTGTCTGAGGCGAATGCGGTCTGTATGGCCGATATGGCATTGAAGTCGTCGTCGACTGCGAATCTGTCCTCCCAATGCCTGCCAGAGGTCTGACTTGCGCATCCTGCACATCATGCGTTGGAGGAGGGCTATATGGCTTGAACGCAGGCGGCGATGTCGTCTTGGCGGGTGGGCGACCTCCCAATTTCAAAGGCGCAGGATAATAGGAAGCGTCGCCGTCACTTGGACTCGGACTTGTAGAGGCTGGTGGCCTGGTACCATGGGGAACCTGGGGTATGGATTCGCTATTGCCAGGGTAGGGTTTATATACCGGTCCTGAGGGGCGACGATCCTCCTCACTCTGAGGGGCTGCTGGTGGCGGCGGCGACGACGGGTTTTGGTTGACCGGTCGCTTCCCTGAAGCTATCGCGAGAGGAGCGGGAGTATCCTCCGGAGCCTCAGGGCCAAAGTATGCCCAAGGATTAGCCATGACGGCCTGAGGCGCCGCAGAGGGGTCTTTGTACGGCTTGTCCTTGTCGTCGTCCTGTTCCTGCGCGGGCTTCTGACCGTCTAGATAGAAAGGCCACGGGTTGGCGTTGCCAGACTGCTGCTGCTGCGCTGGACTCTGTGTTCTTGAAGGTCTCTTCTCTTCACCGTTCTGATTGTTGGGCACAAGTTCGCCGGCCATCTCGAAGACGGGGGTTCCATCGGGTCCTTGGGCTGAGGCGAAACGTGAGGAGGGGGCGCTGCTGTCGAGTTCGGCGGCGAATAGGGGCGGAGGATAGTGACCGTTGCCCGCGTAGTAGGGGCTCTGCTGCTGCTGCTGATGCGACATGGCGAGAGAGAGCCACTCAACTATACTTTCTCTTTGAACGAGGTCAGAACTGAAAGCATTGAAAGGGGAGAAAGAAGCGGTCTCACAGGTTTGGTGATAGAGAGGAGAGAGAGCGCCAATGGCTAGGCCGCAACCAAAAAGTTCGCCCGATCGATGAGAGAGAGAAACGGAGCCAACGCCTCGCGGGCTGCCTTGGGGTCTGGGTTGCGTCAATAGCCCACTTGCCAGAAACAGGGTCTCAGGAGTTAAGCCACACTCTCCCAGTCGTATTTGAGCTAGAGCTGGGAGCTGGGGATCTAAAGTTATCCGGTGCTATGTAAGCTTCTCCCAATTCCAACCCCGTCGGACAAGTGACATGCTGCTACTGAATGTACCTGTGTGTGGCTTGGACCCCCAGCTGAAAAAGTGGTGGAACGAGGCGCAGATTGAATCTCCGAGTTTCTTTCTAAGCTTGGCTTGGGCTCTCCTCTTGGTATGGGGAAACGAAACCCATGTTCCCATACCATACCATACCCATGGATTCCACTTGGCGCTGTAGCTGCAGGGGTTTACGCGGGGACTTGAGAGTCTTGACAGGCTGCTTCGTATCTGGGCGAAAAAGCTTGTCTCTCTCTGTTCCTGAGTCCTTTTTTGAAGTTGAACATAGTAGATACCCGCCCACACCGTCTCTTCCGTCTGTCTGTGTATCTAGTTTGGTTGAATGACACTATCACCATCCCCCCCTGTGTATTATTATTATACGGTTTTGCCGAGATTTGCATACGCTGACACGTTCGATCGAATTAACGAAGCGAAATACGCCCAGACATTTGTTCACTTTATACGACAAGCAAGGATAGGGAAAGAAACGCGCGTATTTCTTATCTATCTATATCCCCCCGCTGTGCTAATCTCAACTGCGCGTATAAACGACTGCAGATTCGTCATTGTGTACGTAGGTAGTTAGTCACTCTTTGTTTCCCACGTGTATTAATATCTACTACAGACATTTAAAAAGAAATTTCTTGGTTCTGTCTTGCTTCCACAATGTTGAATCATCGTCGTTTGTTTGTGAGATGACTACCTACCTCAAGCAAAGCGTTTACAGTGGTAGTCATCTCAACCACATGACACTTCAAACGAACCTTTAACTCATTTTTCCTTTTTGGATTGATATGCATGAGATTCTTCTTAGTGATAAATACACATAGACTCCGCTCTTTGGTTGTTCCGGCTACCGCGTTAAAAGGGAACAGACAAAAGGCATTCAGTCACTCACCTTGTGTCATTCACAGAATAGACAAACACAACTGCGTAAACGTCTTGCGTTCGTTCACCCATGTCTTCAAAAGCCGCATCAGTCCCGGATGGGCACTCCCAAGATGATTTAATATGTAAAAAATATGAGGTCTCACCTCTATCCAAACTCAACTTTGATTCTACAACCCCCCAACCCATCACCATCCAAACCAGCAAACTGAACCTACACGCTTTTATCAAGCATCAAGAGCCGTAGAAAAAGCTTCACAAGGTTGTCTCTCCCCGCAGAAAGCCCAGCCAAACATGGCTGCCTCCAACTATCCCGGTTCGACTTTCACCACCACCTCCATCCCCGACATCTCCCCACACTCTTGCATCGCCCAGATACTCACAGTTCCGGTCCAGCACCTCGACGATCCGTTCCATAAACACTTCGTCGCGGGCTTTCACGCCATACACCATCTCCTGTCTTCGATTGTGCCTCCTGAGGATTGGGTGCGGCTGAGTGCCTCGCATCCTCGACGACATGTCAACCTCCGTTATGGGAACAAGGATGTGAGCGGGATGTGTGACGACATCACTGTCCATGAAGATCCAGCGGAACTCACAGATGCGTTTCTCAATGCCATCGCAGCCATGTCTCTCAAGGCAAGCAACTACTCTCAGGCAGGCTACCGCTCGTCCCTGGTCATCATCATCTGTGGGCCAACCTCACTTCATCAAGATATGATCCGCGAGCTTCCCTACCCCTTGACACCCAGCACGAAGCTGCATCTTCTCACCGTCAGTGAGATCCAGGGTTCCATTGATAGCAATATCAAGACAATCCTGATTGCCCCGAGCATGCTCTGCACCGGGTGGGTTGTCAACCAATCCCTGGGTGTTCAGCCAGCCAGGAACTCGACCCCTACAGACCAGACACTCAGGCGGATCGCTCGCAATGTAGCTCCCCTATATCAAGTCCAAGCCTCTCAAGATCTTCTTGGACCCAACTCAAAGCTAGTCCAAAACCGCAGTGGTCAAGACTTCTCAACCTTGATCAACACCGACGAAGGCAGAGATCTCTATAACGCAGTCGCCAAGTCCTGCCGTGCCTCCCTATCAATAGCAACTCCCCGCTGTGTCTTTAACCTTTACAGTCGTCTCGACGACTGGTCTCGACTCAATGGCGATCGTCTTGGTGAGCCTCTGGATCGTTTCTGGCCCAATTGGCAACTCCTCCCTCATGCCAAGGCCGACACTGGGAGCGAAGATGGCTGCGTCGCCGATACTATCCAGTATAAGAAGACTCAGGCTTTGCTTCTCACCCTCCTATACTCCTCACTTCTTCCAGAGGGGGACACGAACCACGTCTTTCAGCCTGGTCCTGGTTCAATGCCCGAGCCCATTGACTCTATTCTGGATCAAATCATCTCGGCCGTGGCTCATCATTTCGCCATGATCAATTTGACTGAAGCATTGCTCAAATTGGAAGACATTCCGCACATGCAGACTTTGTGTCTGCATTTCACTGAACCCTTGTTGGGGATGTTGAGCCAGGGAGAGATGAGAACATTTAAGAGCATCGTCAGCCTATTTCCTCCTGCTCATGGGGATGGTCAATCACCAGGCCCCATTCCATTCGCTCAGTACATCTGGAGTTGTCTTCATGCCCTTTACTGTAACTCTCCTAAGAAGATTGCACACATTGAGACTCACATTCGCAACTTTCGACGCAGTAAGTCCCTTTCAAATCAAGTTATCCACCCAAGTCAACCATTAAGAAGCTAATGATCAAAGATATTCGAGCTATCCGCGCTCGCTTGGAGCAGGAACTCATCAAAACGCCAATCGTCGCTCGCGCGGTTTTTGATCTCATCACCAGCAAGGGGTATCATCCAAACGCCACTCTCCTGCGAGCCCACCAGGATGCCGATATTGCGGAAAACCTGGGGACTGAGTTGTCGTATGACACGATCGAGACCCGACGAACCTATCACGAGATAGAGTAAGGAGATTTGACTAGGATGTTAGCTGGGTACGGGGACAACGAGGCGGGGAAAGTCAGGTATGGCAGGGTTGAGGCAAAGTGGCATACAGCAACTGTATATACCAAGGTGCTTGGATCCGTAGATCCTGCCAGGGGCATGGGTAGGTAACTAATTTGGAGGGATAGACGATGTATGACATGGTTCTACAATTGTCATAGTTGGTTTGTTAATACCGTCTTGTAATGTATTTTACTCTTTGGGTCTTTACCCAGTATCTCCCTCTTCTCTATACTCATTTTCACACATGCACTTTTTATCTCACTCTTTGTTGTCATCACCTTCAAGCGTTTTCAGTCCTATTATGCTCAGGGCACATCACATTCACATACAAGACAAGTAAGTAGATGACCAGAGAAATGCAACATTGTCTACCAACTGTGACCAAACACTATTTGCAAGGAACGCATGACCACACAGTGGTCTCAAAGCAAATGTCAAAACCATCATCACCTCCATATGTAAACCCTTCCAACCAATACCTTATGTGATTAATCCCATCATCAATCCGACAGACCCTCGATTCTAATCTTCTCAGAACCAAAGCACAGGTCAGCCAACATGCCTCTCCTCTTGACATCAACGTCGTCGACCAAACATCGTCATCCGCCCTACATCTATACACCCTCACGAATTGCAATTTAATATACAGGAGCCACTCGACTTGAAAAATGAGAACTGAAAACTCCAAAAAGTGTCAACCATGGAAGGCTAGTGCGGGGGGGTAGCCGAGTGCGAGGCATGTAGTTGAAAACCGCAATATGAGTTTCAATGCGAGAACTTGGTGTAGATCCGGAGCTGTGAAAGCAGAAAAAAAAAGTTGGGGTAATAAATAAACGGGAGGACATCACCATCGATGTCGTTGCAGAATGGTATCGTGAAGCAAGAACAGGCAGATCAGACAAGCAAGCAATGAGAGAAGCAATCTCTAATGACAATGCCAGGGATGAACAAGAACGAGACCCGTTCTCATGGTCAAGTCTCAAAGGAGGGTATGGGTAAAACGGGATAAGACAACAAGACAGGACACGGCAGGACATTCACATGCTTATTCGTCGTCCTTCTTCTCTCCACGTCGCATGCGCTCATTCCAGCTTCGCTTTCCAACGCGCGTCTCATAGTGAGGCGCAACCGTCTTGACGTCCTGCATGATGCTCTCAATGGCGGCTCGCGTCTTGTTGCGGTAGCAGTCCACTAAGTTCTGTCAGTTATCACATCCGACAACACAATCAAGTTAGGCTGATCGAGACTTACAGGCTCGCTGAAGAAAGACGGTCCGACCAGCAAAGACTCGGCTCTGGAGCCATGCCATTCGGTACCCAAGGTCATTGAGCCGAACCTCCTTGCCTCGGATAGACTTCCTCATTCGGGGGATGGCAATCTCGCCTTGGGACTCGCCCATGGGAACCTTGACCATCTCCTTGCCAGTTCGGTTAGCTCCCCGGCGGCTGGCCTCGCGACCCTCAGTCTCCTCGATACCGTCATCATCTTGATCATCGGCAAAGAAGCGCGAGCCGGTCGCGCTTGGAGGAGGACTCTGCATCTCTCGAGGGAAATAGCTACGGGGGAAGACGCTGGCTCCCTTGCGGAAACTGTCAGGGATCTCGTTGGTGTCGACGCCCTCAAGGGTCACCCGGACACGGAGGCGAGATCCGCGGACATTATCCTCGACAAGAATAAACTTGCGCTTCTTGGCCTCAGGGATATCCGGGAAGAGATCGTCGGGCTCATCAGCGTTACCACGGCTGTGGCGCTTAGCCGGGACAGCACCACCAGC
Organism: Fusarium oligoseptatum; assembly: GCA_003946995.1. Classification (NCBI taxonomy): domain Eukaryota; kingdom Fungi; phylum Ascomycota; class Sordariomycetes; order Hypocreales; family Nectriaceae; genus Fusarium; species Fusarium oligoseptatum. The sequence goes on from NKCK01000002.1 coordinate 392,465, forward strand.
GTGGGGAGCCATGTGAGACATTGGCGCGCTAGTGGGATATGGCTGGCTGTTATATCCAGTAAAAACATGAGCCGGTCTCACGTCGTCGTTGTTGGGAGGGTTTTGACCCGTCGGGGCCTGGTGGTGATGGTGTTCGTAGGAATGACCATCGCCTATAAAGAGCCCGAGTTAGCCAATCTCTTCTCCCTCTTGTCTTGGTTTACTGTTTGAGTGATTATGATGTGATGTGAGATGATATGATATGACCAAATCAAAGCAAAACTCGACTATGTGTGTGTTTGTGTTTGTGCTCAGCGCTTGAAATGCAAGACAGAACAAAACTGGGTTAAATAGGCTTGTGTCAGATCAGTCTCAGAGGACCAGATCCAAATGCCAACGGCAGATGATGCAACATTTAAAGCCAGAAGGCAGATTGAACTCGTCTAAGAGTCGCGGGAACCCAGCAGCAAAGCAAACAACTAACAGCAGCAGCAAAAAACAGCGACTGTGTGCGCGCGACTTTATGGTAATGTACAGAACTGTGCCAATCAACAAAACAAAGAGTTCCTCATAACCCCTCGGGAGCCACTGCGGCTTGGATGCTGTATAGATAGATGACGGTGCAGGAAGTGGCAGACCGCCTGTGCTATTCATTGTGACAGGCAGACAGACAGGCAAAAAGACAGGAAAGGAGATGACAAACCCAGTCCCCAGACGTTCAAAGCAGCAGCAGATAGAAAATAGAGCAAAGACACAGGTATAGCCGTTGCAGCAGTAAAAAAGGGAATATGTTTTTGTAAGACAGCAACAAGGAAAGAGTTAAAAAAAGGGGTTTTGGTATCAATTAATCAACACAACATTGGTCGAACAAAGCATTTCTTGTGCGGTGAGGGACAGCAAGGGGATCAGTGCAAAAGAAGGGGCGCACAAGGCACAAGGCAATGCCTTGCCCTGCAAAAATGCAGACGTGAGGCATCTTTAAATCATTCACATCTGGTGGAACATACCGACTTCATCCCCTCCACCCTGAGCTGTGCCGTCGGGGTGAGTTCCTGCTTGGTGGTGGTGCATCGGTTGACCCATGCTGCCGAGGCCAGGCTTGCCCATGGTTGCGCCAGGTCCCATGGGGCCAGGGCCGCCGGGCATCCCTGAAGGTCCGCTGGGACCGGGCATGTGAGCCGCACCGGGATGCGGAGAGGCCTGGACTTGCTTTCGCTGGTTCATCTTGGCCATACGTCGCACTCGTCGGCTTCGGAGTCGGGGATCTTGGTTGCTGTTGCGCCAGCTATCAACCGCTCGCTGGATAAGTCCTCGCTTGCCACGGAGAGGAATGTTGAGCTCAGCCAGCGCCCAACCGACGCGGTTGCAGTCAGTCTCGTACAGGAGGCGGTTTCCGCGGTACTGCTCCTTGGGGCAGCATGCTCGAGGGTAGACGCAGTTCTCCTGCTTGAACTCGGGCGATAGCTCGTCAATGTTGACTGACTCGACATCGCAGCGGATTGTGTACTCCATCTTGACCCTGTCCCTCGAGTACTCGAAAGCGATCCATTGAACACCGTTACCGTCCTGTCGGACCACGAGAGGGGTTGTCGCGGGGATCGGCCCGGGCGCCGCGCTGGGGTTGACGCCAGGCGCTGAGTTTCCAGGGCTCTGGAGCTGGCCACCGTTTTGAGGGTGATGAGGCTGAGGCATGGGCGACGACTGAGGCTTCTGGAGCTGCAGGGGCACCTGAGGTTCGATCTTTGGTCGGGGGCTTCCCGTCATGCCCGCATGTGCGTGTTGCGCATGTTGGGTCATCTGGTTTTTGGGGAGCAGTTTGAGACATCATCATGGCGGGTTGCGAAGTCATTGACTGTTGAGGGTGGGGCGCGTGTTGCGCGTAAGGAGAGGCGGTCGCTTGAGGAGGCATGGGCTGGTATTGGTTCTGCGGCTGGTAGTACATCGATTGTTGCAGATGCTGTGACGGCGGTTGGCCGTAAATGCTTCTGTGCTGGTCATGTTGAGAAGGTGATGCGACTGAAGCAGGAGAGTTGGATTGGGGAGTATGGTAGGACATTGGGGGGTAGGGTGGTCTCGGCATTTGAGCGGCGGCCATCATGTCGGAGGTATCTGGATCGCGCAAGGTCAGTTTGAAGTTCGCGACGCGCTTCTCGTCATCAAGAAGCTATATGGACTCGCGTTGACGCACCTGCGGATGTGTATCCGCTTGTGGCACCAGGTGTGCTGTAGGGGCTTGGATGGTTGTAGTAGCTGAGGTTGTCCTGGCTGTTGGTAGCTTGGGCGCTCGTCTGGTATGCTTGAGGAAGCGAATGTGTCGACGAGTACGCGCTTTGGTGTTGTTGCTGAGGCGGCGGGTGAGCCTGTGCGTGATGCTGCTGGTGAACTACACTCGGGGGTCTCGAGTGCTGCTGCAGGTGCTGGGAAGGCGGCTGACCCTGTTGCTGGTGCTGCGAGTGATGCTGCATAGAGAGAAGACCCATTAGTCAGACATGTGGACTAGGACGTGAAGGTTGAAGCTGTGAGGCGCGGCCAAAGAAAAGAAAATAGCATCAAGTCCAGGACGCGTTGGTGTTTTATTTTCCCCTTGCCAGTGCCCGGGTCTGGGGAGGTGGTTTAAGTGGACATCCCCTGGTGAGGACTGGGATCGCACGGGTGAGGCGGGCTAGGCTCGGAGCGGTAATGATGATAAAGCAACCCGGTTCTCGCGGACTACAGCGAAAAAAACACGGGGGTGGGAGGGAAGAGCAAGAGGGAGCAGGGGGTGGCAATACCGCTTGGCCAGAACTGGTTGGCAAGAGAGCGAACGGCGATGACAGTGCCTACTGAAGGACCCCGTCTCGAAGGTTATAGCTCGTGTGCCAGGGACAGCGAGAAGAGAGCAGGCCCTTTGGAGCGGAAGAAAGACAAGATCGATCGGAGGAAGGGTGTGCTAGAGGGGGCCGGACGGGGGGGCAGACGAAGGGGCAGGGGAGCGGGTATTTGAACCAAGATTATGGGGATGGAGAACAAGGTATGATCTGAAGTGGATATCCAAGAATGGGCAATGAGCAAATAGACGGGATGGCAGACCAGGTGCTCGAACCAGATGGTAAAGCCAGCAGATGGAGCCAGGAGTACGAGGCGTGTCTAGCAGGTGTGCGCGCGTCGAGGGCCAGGGTTCAACAAGAGTGATATAACATCAAAGAGAGGGAAAACTCCGTCGTCTTTGAGTGGGGATGGGGTATTGGGAGGATATCGATATGATGTGAAGTGTGCTGCTATGCTGCAAGTGCGCGAGTCCGCGACGAGACCCCTGTCGCAGGAATCTCAGGAGCATGAATTACTTTGGGATGAAGAGCGGAGCGGTGGGCAACGGTGAAATGTCGAGGGAAAAGCGTTGACAAGCTTCCGCCGCAGGGTGTCCTTTCACTTGACGACTTCTGCTGGGCCTATCCTCCTGCAACTCGCAGGCCGACGCCAAACCACGCCAGGACCAGGGGGAAGGGGGGAGGGCGTGTGGGTAGAGAGAAGCCGTCTTGGACTTTGCGTGAATGAGTGATTGAGTGAATGAACGGGCGGATATCAAGTGGGGTGGCGTGCTTGCGGGAGCTCGCGCCCACCTCCAGAGAACCAGAAAAGAAGGACTCCATCTGTCCATCCACCCAGTCAAACCCTCGACCCTGCCCACCCATCCCCTTCCCATCAATCAGCTTCGAGGGGCAGGCTGAGGGAAAAGGGGACCGAGAGGGGTGACGGGCGAGCACCATGTTGCGGGTGGTAGACGCCCTCTTCCCTAGCCCTCCGTACCCGCAAGTCGAGTGTAGCGTAGCGTACCGTGGGTAGCGTAGAGCCACAGGCCAAGCTGGTGTCCCGGGGAGGACAACGCATGGAAGAAACGCGACAGGGGTCGGCTTGGTTTGATTAAGTGGCCAATGGCCGCCTCACCAGGGCGCCCGGCCAGGAGCAGCTGCCCAATGGGGCACACCAGAGCCGGGGCTAGCCAACGGACCAGGATTGCGCCGGGATTGGCTTTTCCCTGGTGCTCCTATTTTGGCCACAGGCGGTGTGGGTAGGGGAGTCCATGGCTGCCACTCTGCCACTTTGGCCACGACCTTGTTCTCAACCGGCGTCGTCCATGGGCCCATGGGCCCCGGTCGCTCACGCTGGTCTGCCCCCAAAATGGACCGACCAGACACTTGGGCTCCAATCCAACTGACGCGCAACGGCCACTGACCGGGTGAGCAATGTTGTACAGACTCCCGTCCGGCTCCAGGTACCTGCAGAGTACCGTTTGTCCAGCTCAGAATCCTCGTACGTACTCGATCCCTTCCAGATGAACTGAACCCCCGAAGTCGCGGCTACGGGCATTGGGTCCATCTGTGGCAGCCTGCTCCCGCCAGACAAAAACTGCGAGCGCATGTCCGTCTGTTTTCTCACTCGAGATCCACCGCGTGCGTCACCGCTAGTACCTTGGGCGTGGATGCCAGAAAAGGTACGGTACGGCACCAGAAGGCATGGCTGAGGCGAGGTCGGTCGGGCACTCCCTCCGTCACGTCACGTCCCGTCCCTTCTGTCTGTCGACATTTGATGCTTCGTAACCGTTTTTCTCGAGTGCCACGCCCTAAAATCTGAATCAGAGGGGCCGGTGGCCTCCATTTGTGTGCTCCAGCGCCCCACTGGGGGAACAACACCGCCGGCTCCCCACCTAAGGTAGGCAGCCTGGCATCCATCCAGAGGTACGTAGCGTACTCGACACCCGCCAAGCTTGACCATCTTTTTGCTGGCTTGCCCACGGACGGTAGGTACTGCATCGCCTCCCCCAAAAAAGACGTTCCTCAGCTGAGTTAAGCGTCCTTCTCGGCGTCTTCTTCAGGCATCATCCACCGGGTGCTGCTCCGCGTAGCCGCGGCGTGCCATTGACGAGATGAGTATTGCTCAACTGAGTTGGCTGGTGTGTGCTGGGCATTGGCCGACAATTCGACTCGTCGTTGGTCGCTCACATCGCCTCTGCCGCCGCCAGCCTCGCGACCGTTGAGTGGATGCTACCCGACCTTCCTTCGCCTTGGTGGCGGCCCGCCGCGCCCCAAAATTAAGATGCCCGTATCCTGCATGCCTCCGCGAGCTGTGCTGTGCTGTGCTGTGCAACGGGTGGGAAAGGCCGTTTCGACCGCCCCTGTCCGCCGCGTGTCGAGCTCAGAGAAGCTTCAGCCGCCTGCTTCTTTGTACAATGTGGCTGGTGTATGCGAGGCCGCTGCCCGTTTCTCATGGCAAAGGCTGAGGCGGCGGATGCACTGCAACGTCCCGCCTCAGCCTGCCCGGCCTCTCCAATTTTTGGGGTCTGGCATCCATCCATGGATGGGCATCTTGTCAAGGCTGGTACTGACCACCCCCCCTCCCCTGTTCCCTGCGGGCGCCCCGGGCATTGGTGAAACAAGACGTACCCTGCTCAGCCCACCCTCGAGTCCTGACCCGGTCAGGCTTGCGACAGGCATATTGCGCGGGGCGCACTTCGAAACCTTGGTATTCCCGGTGCTGTCTAGCGACATAACCCAGTCAGGCCTTCACTTGAGGCTGATGCTGGGGTCTGGCAGACGCGTTTGTAGCCGCGACGCGTTAGATCCCACGAGCTACGAGGTAGCAAACTAATCGTGTTTGGCAGAAATGGCATACTGGCCATGATCCGAGTCCATGCAAGCCGGAAACGATGTGCAAAGGTGCATGCTTGACGAAAAGGAAAAGGAGACACTTACAGGATTGACCCCGGGCTCCTGCTTGAATTGGCCGGGGATCTGGCGATTCGCTGACATGCTGACGGTCATGAGGAACGGAATACGTCAACCAACTGTTCTTGTCTGCAGAGACGGTTAGCAACGTGCTATGACAACGAAGACGCAGCTTTGGCGAGCCAGATCAACGCACGGCACTTCCTCTACCAGGATATTCGTGGTAAGAGAGAGCTAGGTGGCGTGATTCCAGATCCTCTCCCAGCTGCACACAATGCTCCAGAAAATTCCCGCCAACCGAGCTTCTCTTCCAAGGCGCAGCTTTCAGGATTCGCGTGTGAACGGGCAGGGAAGGATTGGAGAGGTGAGAGGCGACCTACCCGCTTGAGTTTCGAATATCTGTATCGGTACAGATGCTATGCAAGTGTTGGTCGAGTGCGTGGCTCGTCCAAATCATAAGACTAACAACGAAAGTGGCGGATCAAGGTCTGAAACAGGGGCGCTGGTCGCTCGATGCCTAGAGTGAAGGAGGCAGGTCAAGTCAGCCTCGTGAGGTGTGATGAGATGCAATGTGTTTGATCCACGGAATCACATTGCTCAAGGAGAATCGCTAAAGGTAAAAATCACACAACCAGCCCCTCGTTGATGAGAAGGTAGGTCGCTAGTGAATGATACGTAGCAATCTGGTGGGGGTCTCAATTTTGACCTGATCAAGAGCAGACCAAATATGGAAACACGAACACGACATTAGGTATTTTTGCCAACCTAATGCTCCCGTTTGCCAACGAGTTTTCCATCATGATAGAGGTGGGTTGGTGGATCTGAGGTTTCAACGAGATTTCAACGCACCTGAGTATCTGGGCTCCAACTGGACAGGTAGATAGATGTTGGACAGGTCGTTCCCCTTGTTGGTGGTACACAAACAATCGGGGGGCAAGCTTGTAGGTAACGTCCTTCCACGTGCTGGTTCCAGAAGTGCGGGTCGCCGTGCAAACGACTTTCGAGATTTAGTCAAGAATGGAGCGCAGCCGTGCCTTGTTGTGAGATCGAGGTGATGTAACAGGCTGCGGGAGTTGATGCAGCTTGGCCTTTGTTGCACCTAACTTCCTGGTCAGTTCGTGCGGGCCTTGTACTGTAGTTTGCTTCGAGGGATCCCATATGCAAGAGAGAGTTTGCAGCAGGACATGGAATGCATACATACCTGTCTGGACGGGTACGCCAAAGCAGGGAAGACAAGGATGAACTCTGGAGGCAAGACACCCTTAGCTTGGAAGTGCGTGCGTTTGCAGACGGCTGGATTGGCAACGGGTTGGAGACGGCCAGGGCTTAGCTAGCTGGGATGGGGTGTCCACGAGAACGTTATCAAAAGGTCAAGGCAGCGCGGCCCTGCAAGATATACTGCCCCAGCTCGGGAGAGCAAACGTCTTTGTGGCTGTTAGTCAGGCCTAGCAAGGCCCTGCTGATGGGGCCCGATCCCAAGAAGACGGCGCACTCTGACCGGGGGCTGGAATTGTGACGCCGACGACAGTTGCTGGGTGAGATGGCGGCGGACGAACAAGGATGGGGTGTGGGCAGTGACGTGAAAGGGGAGACCACCACCAAAATCCACGATGATGAGACCAGGTCAAAGGGACCGCCGTGTTTGATGACGGATGATGAGGATTTACAAGTCCCAAGCCAAGATTGGAAAACGAGACAAGGTCCAGATGGCGGCCATGTGTGGGCAAGGGGCGGGGAGCTCCAGCGCGTTGCAATGGAGGTGTGGCTACCAATCGTACCTTAACTGACTGAAGCTTGTTGGTGGGCCGTTAGCACACGACACTCTGCGACGGGAGCCTCGCGACTGAGGTGCCTCTTGTGGTGGAACCGTTGCCTGTCAAGAGAGCTTGGGGTCAGCGCTAATCCTGGGCGGTCGGCGCGGGAAATGGGTGCGAGCAGGGGGGCCTACCTAATGCGAGGTAGCTTGCCCAGCCATGCAGGACCAGCAGATGGAAGCTTTTTCTACCTCCTTGCGACGGATGGATGCGACCAAACGACACAACAAGATTGACGCCGCGCAAGCAAGAGAGCTCTGACTTTTGTCTTGGGCTTGGGCCAAGGTTAATCGGGTACTGAGGATCGCTCTTAAAAGTTTGTGCCCTAATATTCCTTGTCCGACAGCAAAGCGATGGACGGGCAAGTTGGTGCAAGCTCCTAGAAACTCCAGGCCACTGCGTCTAGCGCAAAGTGTGCAAGTTCACGGAATGACGGGGCAGATTGGCGTCGATTCACTGGTGCTGCCTTGGTAATCTGAATCCTCGTGGGCCCAGGCAGGTGTGATGCGATGCGGTCGCAATTGTTCCCTGCGTCGAGCACGGCGATGATCTCGTGAAATGTCGCAAGGCAAGATGCAGAGATCTCCAGGCTGGACCCGATGCTAGGGGTAGCACAAGCCTCTGCGGCTGGCTGGCTGCGAGGGTCGCGGGTGGACGAGGACAAGGGGGATCTAGCGGTAAAGGCGGCGCGCTTGGCAGCAGGGCGCTGTGGGCTGCAGATTGATCTGGAGAGTCGCACGGGTACCGGAATCGATCACTGCTACCGGCGCGGCCAGCACGGGTTGGGGTCTGATAGGGACGATGCAAAGATGGAGGAGGCAGCAGCAGATGCAGTAGGCGCGGTGCGATGCAGGGGTGCGAAGTTGAGATTGTGGTCGAGGACTGTGGGCTTTTTTTTTTTTCCTGGTGTCTTTGGGAAATGGATAATTCATCCCGTCGCACCTTCCATGTCGACCCACGCATCGGGGACTCGGGGTCAGGCAGCGGAAGGAACGGGTGTATGGGGTCACAGGGAAAGAGACAGTTGGGGAATGAATGGGCACTTTGGGTTCAGTCAAAATAGATCCGGTTGACTCAATGTGGCAGGATATTGCGGCCACCGTTCGATATCGCCTAGCGGGTTTTAAACAACTGCCGCAAACTTTGCGTGAGTGGCGCCCCTTTGATTCAGATTGCTACCGCCGAGATGAGTCGAGACGCGCAACCTGCGGCACTTGCTGAGGAGGAATCTGCCGGTTTGATTGAGTCATCTGCCACTATCCGCAAGAGCTGGGCAATGGTACGGCGAGAAGCGTTTCATCTCACTTCCATCCGGAGACAACTTACCCATCTCGATGTGTGATGCCGTTTTTCTACTATATGTGCGACTCGATAGCATATTATAGCTATACGTACCAATAGGCACATTGCATGCACTCCATACATGGGGATATGCCCGGGGTGGTATGGATGTAATGGAAGCTAGGTACGATCGAATATCTCCGATTTTTGCGACTTTACGCATTCAACGGGCTGTCCAATGGCGTGAACCCGCGCCGAGGACCAAGCCTGTCTTCTCTTACTGGGTTGTTGTTCTAGAGGTTTTCTCTCCATGTTCTTCCTGTAGGCAGGGGTGCCAATGGTCTCCAAACCCTGGCTGACCGCCTGGTTTGCCAGGGTCATGTCAGACAGGGCTACGGGCGGGAGAACGTGCGGGCGACAAGCCATCGCCCACCCAGTCGAACAGGGGCGCATGGGAGGCAAGGCTCCATGTAGGGTAGATGTAGATGTAGATGCAGCATTGGGGCTTTCGCAGGGCATTGTAGGTTCAATTGTCAATATCGTGTATGGCGGTGAGGATTGGTGGTTATAATAATAACAATGCCGTGCCGTCGGCGAATGCGACTTCACTAGTTAGTTTCCTGCACACCGTTTCTACGAAGATGGGAGGTATTGACGTAGTCTGTCAACATGTCACTGATTTATCAATCAACTCGGGTCGAGGCAACAAGCCGCCGTCCATTTACCCAATGAACGACAAAGAACGATACCCGATATAGCAGCTGGATTGTCCCCTGACAATCATATGCACACCCAAACGGGAATCAAGCATCCCCCATGCAAACGCTGTTGCCCTCCAAGGCGCAGAGCTTCGGCTACGGAATTGGTTGTCGCCCTGCATCGTGGCGGGGATGCGAGTTTAAGGTTTCAACGGTCAAACGGTCAACCTTACTCGCCATTGCCAAACCCGGCATGCCGGCCATGCAACTCGAGGACTGGGGGGAGAGCGGGAGACCAGGGTGAGGCCATGGTGGTCCGTCAAGTCGGTGCAGTGGAGTTGGAGGGAGGGGGAGACATGGAGCTCAAGGGGAAACCCTTGCCAGAGCCCGCGACAACGGGTCACCCATGACGCCTGGGCTTCTCCAAACCCAGCCCAGCAGGGGATGGCAGTCTAAAGTGGCACTGACTGGGGTCAATGATTCTTCAAGACCGAGAACGGCTATGACGTACAACAACACCAAAAGCTGAATTGGTGACTCGAGATGATCGGCAGTGACTACAAGTCCTGGAACAGGCTGAATATCAAACTCAAAACAGCCGGTGGTGGGCACGTAAGCTGAACGGTAGAGAAACCACGGCAGGATAGGGATTAACTCCAAATGGAATCGGATAATTAAGCGACGTCGCGAAATGAATCAAGGGCCACTTAGAGCCAAGCTACCCACTTGACAACCAACGATCGTGGCCCGAGAATCACCATGATGACGAATCTGCTCCAGAAGGGAAGCGGCGGGAGAGAACATGCCGGAGTAATACCTCATCCTGGACTAGACAACAATGACACCGACGCCCAATTGCTGGTTACTCGTAACACGAGCTTCATCAAAGCTGCCCAACTCTGCCTCTGCCACGAGATGATCTTATCACAGGATATCAAGACACCAACACTAACAAGCACGCACCCACGCGTGCGACGCCAATATCGCAGCAATTGAAGTAATCTCATGGATCCACGTGATGAGACACAAGCACAGCATGTACGAAGTGAAACCTGCTGCGGATGGGTAGGTACAGTGGAATCCATTGCAACTTGAACCTGCGGTGACAGCATGCGAAATCTGTGCTGGATCAGACATCCACGGCAAGCGGTGAAAGGTTCAACCCGTCTTTGACTTAGTAATTTTATGGAGGACCTGCGAAGAGATGGATATCGGGTTTCTCCCATGGATGAATGGATGTATGGATGGATGGATCGAATCAGTGGGCTCTATTCCCAGTACGGAGCATGGGCACCGCGTTGCCAAATCTGGATTGCGAGTTTAATGGGATGGGGACTTGGCGCATGCCCGCGCATGCCCGTGCTTGCCGCCGTTTGCTGGTGGCACCAAACTTCAGCAACGTCGTGGGATGGATTGATGGAAGGAACGACGGGAGGGTGTGGCTTGAGGTGGTACCTGCTTGTACCTGGCCTGGACTGGACTGGGCATCTTGGTGGCATTGTTCCAAAGCCAAAGCCACCCACGGCTTTGTTCCCTCCCAACACCTCAAACCTCGGTCATCATCACCAAGTTTGTTCTCCAGCCTCGCCCAATGATGAGGTACAGCGACATGCGTTCCCGTCACCAGAGCTAGGTCCACAGGCTACAGGCCACAGGCCACAGCTCGAGGCCATGAGCTGATCCTAGCAACAGCTCGAAGATCCCAAAGAATGCGACCCTCTTGTTTGTTCCGTGGCCCCATGGATTTTCTCGGGACAAGGTCGCAGGATCTCCCCTATCCTAGCGCAGCGCCCAGGACCCTCTTCACCTTAAGCCAGGTGCCAGCACCGCGCCACATGCCACTAGCCGTCCCGATGCTTCAATGCAGTGGGAGTGGGCATCCGTGGTGGGATGGAGGGCGGGCGAGGGACTTCTGAAGTGGTGGGCGTGTGCGTTTGCGTTTGCATTTGCGTGCGTGTGCGTGTGAGTGTGAGCCTCTGCCTTCGGCCTAGGTAGCTACAGCTCGAGTGTGTCCGTCCTAGACCGAGCCGCCTCGTCGCCGTGTCGCCAAACCTGTCGACACTTCATTTCCTACCTGCTGCACGGCTGACAATGCGCTAGCCTTTGCCAACCTCGGTCGTGGTGTCGGGAATCCGACGCTGACGTCCAGCCAGATTTGTCCATGGCTGATCAGGGACCTTCTCACTTGGCCTTAGTGGCATTCACCACCGGGCTCGTACAGAGTACCGGTGTGGCTGGCACACGTACCGTACTGCACTCTGCCTTTGCCTTCCGCCTTACAATCAAGACTTCCATCTCATGAAGACCATGACATCCTCTCGCGGTAGGGCCATGATGATTGGGGATCAAAGAAACAACGCACCTCCATCACCGCCACGGCAGCCGCGTCCCCCGCCCTCGCTCCGAGGCACAGCCGAAAGAAAGCATATGATATCCGTACCGCGATTGGGATTGGGTGCACACCAACAGATGGTCTGCTCCGCATGTTGCGTGCCTACTGTATACGGCCAATCTAGGCTCAACATCAAGTCGGTCTCGAAGACCGGACCAAATAATGTCTCTTTGCGACTTATTTCGCTCAATGAACTCGCGCTATCGTCCATGACCGGATCGCTTCCGCAACTCGGGTCTGCGCGTCTCTCACCCGCCATTACCACACTGGGAAGTCCATGAGTCGTTGTCAACCCTCATCACCAGATCTTTGCATGCCCAGCTGTGTCGCGGCCGAGAAATGCGGGCCATCTCTACGGAGCGCGTTCTGAGCTCCGATCTCTCTGCACTTTGTTCACCGTCCGTGGTCCTCGCAAGTGGATGGATAGTTGGCACTGACACTGATAGAGCGACCCGTCAAACTGTGCAAGGCTGTACGCATCCTAGCCCGGCAATGTCATCCATGGAGTGAGACCATGGGTTGGCTGGTGCTGTGCGGTGCGATCGAGCAAGGGGAAAGCTTAGCCGTTTGTCAATCCAAGCCAGGCGGCCCACGACCTTCTTGACGATGTTCACATACCCTCGCAGCCCTACCACTGGCGTCTGGCGTCTGGACCTCAAGGCTTGACCTGCATCCTGGCGTGGCCGTCGGGGGTTTTCACCGATAGCCTCGCCTCTGCCGCCATGCTCAGCGAGAGTGCAACGGTACCCAGGAGCCAGATTGCCCGCCTCCTCGCAAGCCAAACTTGACAGATTCAATCTTTGAAAACCCAAGGCTATGTACCAGCAAATGATACCTCCCAGATTTGTCCAGGGGCTAGGAAGCTAGACGGATAGAGCACCCGCCACAAGCCAGCCACTAGCTGCCGGCCACTCGCTCACCCCTTTCATCCCATTGCACTTTCATCTTGGAATTGCATACGGCCAACAACGGCCATGCAGCATGGCAGTCTAATGACCCATCACGGCTCACTATCTGACGAGCCAATGTGCCTCCAATTTCTTTACCTGCAGCGGCATCCTTCGCCTGGTTCCCAGAGACTCCACCATTGGAATGTCGGTCAGGGATATGAGTCCACACTCTGTCCACACCCAAGCGACGACCGGCTGTTGTGGGACACTGCTATCCGCACTGAGACTGGTGGCTTCTCCCTACCATCCCGGCCGGACCAGGGTCTGACATTCTCCAGGCACAGCCAGGATGCGAGGAAGGGGTGCGGCCGCCATCCCCGGACAGGGGAGGGATGTACGGAAGACTAATTAGGACGACATGTGTGAGCATGCCGGCAAGGGGGTTCCGCTTCCACGGTGGCCCGGCGGAGGGAACTGGCGCATGGAGATTGACCAGGAGTCCTGGCGTGTGCCTGGGTCGTTGCAGAGAAGCTTTGGACCACAGCAAGCGTCCGGCCGAGCTGATATCCAAAACTGTCTCCTCGAGGCCTGTTTAATTCGCCAACTTAACTGCCGGTCCCCTTGACGGGCCCACCGGGGCTTGAAAAGGAAATTGGCCGTGGGCTTTGATTGATATCCGCCCGAGAATACGGAGCAGATCCAGTTCGCCTCGGTTCAAGGACCCTCACTCCGTCTCGTGTTGGACCCGTCTAGCGGCCTCCAGCCATCGTTTGGAGACGGAGGATGATTGATGTCTGAGCTTCATCTTAGGCATCAGGTATTCTCTTGGCCTGGATACCTGGTGTTAGAGGTGTTGACAGTCGCTGCTGGGGTCTCATCTGTAGATCAAAGCCAAGGCAAGGATTTAGCACCTCGAAGCAGTGGATGGGGTTCAAGAGTCCCTAGCCCAATACGTTTGCCCATCTGGTTCACCAGGGTTTCCAGGAAACACTACGGGAATGATCTAGATCGTTTGGCAGGGCAAGGAGGCATGCCCCCTACTCTGTTCGAGGGCTTGAGTTGAGCCTTCTGCAAAGTTTACGACATGTCGTTGTGACGATACAATGAAGGTGCCCACGCCTTTCACTACCCCTTTCTGCATGGCTACAGGCAGGAACGAGCCATGATCATCCCAGAGCGCAGTGGTGCCCCTTCTTGAAGAGTTGAGTTGAGAAGTCGTTGGCTTTGATACTGGAATGGCCAATCATGATGGTACCAGAGCATATACGTGGTGGACAGCTTCGAGAACCACGAACTTGACATTGACAGGGGATACCCTGATGAGAGCGCCTCAACCACCACACGAATCGGACTGTCTGCTACAAGCGCTGTCAAGTCTATCGGTCGATGCATGGTTAAGTGACTATCGAGAAGGGCGACAAACTGTTTCCGGAGGGTACAACGCTTGACTGCGGGATCCGCATCATGGCATGGAGAAGGTCAGTTCAGTCTGATTCAGTCAATGCCCCTTGGAGCATGGTGAAGATATTGACCGGGGGGCCTATATGAAAAAGAAAAGCAGGCCATGCTTACATGAAGACTCCACCACCACCACCCGTCGAGTTGCGAACCAGCGGTCGTGGGGTTTGCTTTTTCGTGCTGTTCGATTACTGCTGCTTGGACCAAGCACCCTCGGAGTTTCTAAGCACAGCCAGGATCTCGTTATTTCGAGAAGCAGGTGCTTGGTCCAGCCACCAGGCCGCCAGATGCAGTCGGGGTGGTTAGCTTCAACACGTGTGGTGGTGCATTGCCCCCGCGTTGCTGGGCTTTATGGGTGTCGAAAGAGAGACGAACTCGACTGGCGGATGATGATCGGCGGTCTCGACCATTCTAAGGGACTTTGCTTTGATGCCAGAGACGGGCTACGCGGTAGCTACGCGATACCGAGAGTTTGTGACCCCCCTGCTTCCTCGCGCCGAGAATATCACGTCTCTCTTTGACACGGAGGAACGGTCAAAGGTCCGCTTCCTCTGCAATTTGAGACGGCATAACCGTACTGGTGGCCTTGGTCGTGTTTGCATGACAAAGAAAGGAGGCATCGCGATCGCCATGTCTGACTGCGTTTGTTCTTACGCAGCACGTACGTGCTTTCAAGACAAGTCTGTTTCGTGGTCTGGGCGCGTCTCACTGTCGCGTTGAAGTTCAACTCATGGGCTCCCACCCCTGTTATCCAAGTCTGTTTTCTGACAGATGGTCCCGTGAGATGGGTACCATGCTGTTTGTTCCCCACGCACCTCAGCTGGGTAGAGAAGAGGCGCGAGGCTAATGAATCTTCACCCTATGTCCGTCGAGACTTGGCCCAAGACCATCGTCTCGAACTGAACACAATGGGAGATACATGGAGGAAGTGGAGGCCGTCGAGGGCTTGCCCCGATGGTTACGCCTTGTCTCATCGGTGGAGTCGGACAGGAAGAAGGAAAGAGACATGCGTGGCCACAGACGCCATGCGTGTGGCTCTCATAACCAACCAAGTTTTGACGTGAGAACCAACTTGGCCCGTTTCATTGCCGCTGAGACATCATTGGTGATGGAAGTCGGTGAAGCTTCAACACAGCAGTAGCAGCAACGTCGTCATCGAGACATTGCCAACGAGTTGAAGGCGGACAGACGTGTCTGATGCGCCGGTGGAGGACTCTCAACAAGTACAATACAGACACACCGGCTGCAGCCTTGAGAATTGCAACACATCTAGGTGCATATTTAGTATGGATGGGCTACAAGATGAGCCACCCCGTTTGTTTGATCTCGTTGTGCCCAAGTTCACGGCGTCAAGTGAGGTTGGCGTCTTGCCGCGGTCTGCGGAACGCTCCCGCAACCCACCAAAGTTGAGACATTTTGACTCGAAGCAACCACTTACGACGTGGCTCAATGAACGGTCCAGATTGCCAATGAGCTATTAAGCCATGCGCGAGATGGAAGGGGGAAGGGGGCGCCACAGCACGGCGCCCGTTTGCTGGAAACCGGCTCAACAGAGTTTGACACGATCAGCGGTTGAGGTCAGCCAGCGCTTTCTCAGCCGTGGCTGCAGCGTTGCTATTATTGGGACGTGCGAGCTCAGTAAGATGACTTTTTGCTCTTGTGTCTTGTGCCATGTCGAAACATTGCGACTGATGGCACAATGATATGTACTCGGACTGCTGCAACTTGGCTCAACGCGCTTACAGCGCTCGCTCGCTCGCTGTGGGACACGATGCAGAGACAAGAGACTTGGCTACCTCCTACATTCTACATATATCATGGCCGGAAATGGAGACATGAAACGGACCGACATTCTCGCCTACGGATGTTTGCCGCAACTGGTCTCATATTAACTCGATATCACGCATGGAGAGGTTGTCTACTCACTCTACCTGCCTTGGTTTCTGCCGTCTCACCGTCAGAACTAGCGTCGCAAATCGCATTCCCCTTCCCGCAGTGCGATTGTGTGCGGATAGATCTATCTATGCACTCCATGCCAGATCCGTTTCACATAGACTACCCATGTTGACAAGAAAGACCAATAGAGACGCCCCGTGGGAAGAGGCAGCCGTGAAACAGCCTGGGCTAATCGGTCCTTAACCACCCTCCCCTCCCACTCACACTCCAAAAACTACCTTGATGATGACGGTCCGTTGCAGCTTCATGCGGTTCAATGTGGAAACTGGGGGGTTTCAGACACAGTCTTTTGAGGAATGGAGGATGTACTCGCCCGTCTCATGAGGGGAGGTCATATGACGGCTACATGCGCCGCTCCTATTCTGGTGCCCGAGTCCGAGAGCGGCGCATCGTCCACCACGTTGCGACGTTTATACTCCAAGACAGACAACTTGCGGGTGGCGGCGTCCCTTCAGGACGTTGCCCAGCCCGCCAAGTCCATGCTGAGGTACGTTGTACGACATGGTAGCCAATATCGGCCTGTCTAAGGTTTGGGTTAAGTGTCTGAGGAATGGCGGAGCTTCAAGCTTTCCCCGTAAGCTTGAAGTGATGGGTGGTGTTGGTGCATTCCCGTCGCTGAGATGGGCTAGCACTGCAACCCTGAGGATCTGTTAGGTTAGACGATATCTCGATCCTCCATCGGTTTTTGAGGCCAACCAAGTCTGGAACAGGGTCGATGTTTGTTGGTTGGTGTTGGCTGTGGCAGTCTAGAGTGAACTAGTTTGGAGAGGCTGTTCCTAGGACAAGCGAGTCACCGTCACTGATGCCTTTCAACAATGTGACAAAGCCCTTTGGGAGTTCCTAATATGGGATGTGGGCATGCTGTAGAGTGGTACTGGTTGCTTTGACCTTTGACTTGCCAAGGAGGGTCAGTACTGGTTCCCTATTCACCAGTCTGCTTGCTACACCTACGAGTATGGGAACCACTCATGTTGGATAGTCTATAGTTTAACTAGAACTCTATGTTGACTCTTGAACATGGGTCATCATGTACACACGTTTCATGGGCCAATATCAATCTCTTGAGTCAATGAATGGTTGGATATTCTGCTCTATCATGTCGAGATATCTCCAACACCAACACCACCCACACTCCTCCTCCACCACATCTGACAATCCCATCACCATTTGCCACCACAAGCGCCAGCGCCAAACACAACGTTACTGTACGGCCTAGACTTAACTCGTGACGTGTCATCCAATCCGCTAACCGTTTCCCTCAAGCTTCAAACTCAAAAAGACAGCTTCGGGCCGTTCCATTGAAACCCAACGCCCGTCAAAGGAACCTCGAGCTCCATCATCTGCGAGCACTTCCCTATGAATGCAACGCTGTTTTTAGGGACCGCATGACCAAAGACTCAGGAACCATCCGTAACCCAATTTTTATTTATTTGATTTTCTTTATATCCGAAAAAATGCCTTCGCTAAGCCACCCAACATGCTTGCTTGCTTGCTCGTTGATAGTTTTTATATGCCAACATTTGATGTATAAACGACCGTGTAAATCATTCCATGCAACGCTTAAAAACGTCATCATCATCATATGTTAAACAAAATGGAAAATGGCCTCATGTTCCCGCTTTAGACTTCAAGGACCGGATCGCGGTCTCGGTGGGATCGATGGTGGTGGTGGTGATGATCTTGGTCCCTTGATCGGGAATCATAGTCATCATCGTCCCTGTGTCGTCGACGTCGTTCACGATCTCGGTCCTTGTCGTCCCAGTCCTCATCATCATCTCTGTGACGGCGATGGCGATGATGCTTGCGCCTATCCTCATCATCACCACGGTCACGATCTTCGTCGTCTTCATCACGGCGTCGTCGTTCTAAGCCTTCAAGTTAGTATATGAGAAGGGATATATAAATCCAGGCTCAGCTTACCTCGCAAAACTTGCGTCGCAGACGCGTATGCTTGGATTTCCTCCTTGCTAAGGACACGTAGGACGATAACAAAGTCATCCCTGACCTCGAACCTCTCCTTGCCAATAGTCAAGGCTTCAGGGTTGACCACCTTGCGGCTGATCTTGGTCCACTTTGCGCCTGGGGGTGCTTCTCTTGCCTTCTTGTCCTCCTTGTGAGGTGCAACACCCTCACGGATGGGGTTTGGCTCCTCCGGGAAGCTAACCTTGGGCTGTTTCAAGATGCCCTTGAGTGGCTTTTTCGTCCTTCTTCTCGCGGGGAGGTGATACAACGTGAACTTGCTTCTCCTCGGGGGGAGTCTGTTGAGTCTCGCGCCCGCGAATCTCTTCCTTGGGAGAAGGTGATAGCCTGGAATCGGGTGAGGCTCGGAGGTCCTTGGAAGACTTGGCTTCCGGAATGTTTCTCGGTTCCCTTGTAGGTGAGGAAGAACGAGTTCTGGTCTCTATCACAACTGGTGTCTCCTTGTCCTTGTCCTTCTCCTTTTCAGTAGTCTTCAAGGTGGCAAGTTGGTCCCTGAGATGCCTCAGCTCCGAGGCATCATTGGGGTTAAACGCGCTCGAGCTGCGATGTCGTCTTGTCGTCTTCTTTGCTTCATCAGAGTCAGAGGATGAGATGACTGCCTCGCCACTCTTGCGGGGATCAGCGTTTCGGCGGCTTGTCTCATTGTTGTCACGGTCGTAGTCCCTGGGCCTCGATCGGCTTCGTTCTGATACTCGCGGACGTTCGCGGTTCGTCGAGCTTCTCCGCCGTTCACGCTTGCGCTCACGGTCGCGCTCATCGTCTGAGCCCTTGCGCCTGCTTGGTTCCTTCTCCCGCTTGTCGTCATCCTTGATAGAGGGCACAAGTCCAACAGCAGTTGCAGCAATACCCAAGCCGGTGGCCACCTTGTCTCGGAACCGGGTACGCTCCTTTTCATCATCGTCGCTTCCCTTCTTGCTCTCGCGCCTTTCCCGGCGGCTATCCTTAGACTCGACCTTGTTTCTGCGTCGATCATCGCGATCATACTCGGACTCACGAGGCAATTCCTCGTCAGAGCGCTTCTTCGGCTCTTGACGACGGTCTCGCCGATCTTCAAAGTCATCAGAGTCAGTTCGAATACCGAAGCCGCGAGTGGTGACCCTATCGTCGTGAAAGTATGGGACTTCATAAGTGCGCTCGGCTTCGTAGGTGCGTTCAGAGTCGTTCTGGTCACGGAACTCTCGCATTTTCCTCTCATCTTCGCGGCTGCGGTAGTAATCATCATGATGCGAAGACCTTGGTGGGCCCTCCTGATACAGGGACACCGGCCTAGGACGTCGAGTCACCTCAGTAGTCGCTACAATAGGAGACTCTAGTTTGGTAACACTGGTGTCCAGGGGAAGGGGAGCAGTAGAGGGGACGGCGTCGTACCCGCGGATCTTGTCGAATCCTCGGGTGCTGGGGGGTGGTCCTCCTCGGTTTTCGTATTGTCGATTGCTAGAAGAGCTAGTCGAGTTGGTGGTTATGTAGTTGCGGTTCAAGTCGGGGCTAGTATCGACATTGAGTGTCCGCTGGTCAGCGTTGTAGTTAATATTGGGGCGATAGTACCCGCGGTCGAGGCTCTCCCGTCTTCGTGACCGGGGTGGGCCTGAATGGTCGAGATCATAGCGAACTAGCTCGCCAGCATTGGTGTACTGGTAACCATCGTCTCCATAATCGACGGTGCTGGAGCTGTGCCGTGGATTGGTGTGGTAGATGACAGATTGGCGAGAGCCACGGTAGGGGTCATCGCGTACCAAGCTGTCGCTTCGATCTCTGGGGCGAGCATACTCATCACTCCCTGCTTGATCGGCGTAAGAGTGAGTCGTGCCGCGTGAACGTATGGATGAGGCAGGCTGGGTGTAGAACTGCCCCTCGCTGGACCGGTATTCGTCTCGAATGGGACTACCGGAACGAGCATTGGAAGATTGAGATGTGGTACCGTTAGGTCGGTCCTTCTGAGTGGTCGTGACAATGACTGGAGCCCGACTAGCAGAGTCGAGAGTCGAGGATCGATGCGAACGAGTGACATCTCGAGTGGTTGGCCTGTGTGAGCGAGGATCTTGGGTAACAGCATAAGTTCGAGTAGTGGTGCTAGGAACCGCAGCCGTGGACGTTGTCGTCACATATCCTCGAGGTGTTGTTGAGGGCTGTTGGTGGGTGGAAGCCGGCATGACATGCATGTCCCCGGCGTACAAAGAAGTGTACCCGATGCTCGAGGGCATCGAGGATCTCGCAGGGTTCGAGAAAGTGGCAGCTCGTCCAGAAGACGAGTAGCCGCGATACCGGTCTGTCATGATGACGTGGGGCGGCCCAGGGTTGAGGGCGAGCCGAGAGGATCCTCAATTGAGCGAGTTGCTAGGAGCCGACAGCGAGCGCAGATGAAGAGAACACAAGCCGAGTCGACTCGTGAGAAACGTTGGACAGAGTGTGACAGAGCGTGGAAGCCCGAGCGTCGTAATGAGTTGAGTTGGACTATGTATCTGTCTGTGCTGTGTGTGGCAGCGGAATGACGGCAACCTGCTCTGGATACCTAATGCCGGTCGGTGAAAGCCAAGGCCACGTGAGGGAGGGGTCAAGCTTGGTCGGTGCTCGTAGCAGGATTAGTTTTTTGGTTATTGTATCGTCCGGGGTTTGGTGGTTAATAAGAGGCCCCGGTCCAGATCTCCGTCGCTAGTTCAGGCTCAGGCAGGGAAGGGAAGCACTCCGAGAGCAACACTTGGTGAAGTCGGTGCCCTTCCCTACTGTACTGTACTGTACTGTAGCGTAGCGTAGCTGTGGTGCCCAGATCGGACGACGGCGGCCAAGATGATGCAGAGATCAAGAGATTCCCACGACAGGTGAAGAAACGTATCGATGCCGATAGGCGAATGACGCGAAGTGAGAGCAGGACAGGCCCAAGGAGACTCCTGCGGTGTAAGGTTGGTCGGTGCGCGTTCAAGGTAGTTATGTTGTTGGTCGTCTCGGGAAACAGTCGATGTCGGTTCCCGATGGTCCTTGATTATCCAGTCAACGAACGGAGATTTCCTCGGACAGCGCCAGGCCAGGCCAGGCTTTGGGTTGAAAAAGAGACGATGGCGCGTCTTGGCAGTCGAACTTCCTTTGTTCCACGAGGATGGGAAACACACCGAAACAGTCCACCACCAGAGGTCAGAGGTGCCGAGGTGGGGTGAGGGGGCGATAAAGAGCAAGAAAAGAGAGCAATTATGGAGAGATTGGGAAGAGATGCAGAAGCGGAGAAGAGAGGGGAAGACCGGAGAAGGACACAACACAATTGGTGATGTTTTGTCAGAGCAAGGTTCCTCTTCGAAACCAGTTCTGTCCAGTAAGTTACCCGACTCTCAAGCAAAGGGACCTGGACCCAGAGAGTCGTTAAAAGTGCCGCCGGTAACCCCAACGTCTTTCGCGCAGTAGCAGTAGCAGAGGCTGTGGGAATGCCGATGACGATCGCATGCGGTGGCGTGGAGCCTACAGTCTGGCGTCAGGAAAAAGTCACCCCAAGAGCCGTTCTTGGAAACGATTGTGGTGGTGGGTGGGTTTGGAGACAGGACATGGATGGACTGAACTGGATCTCGGAAAAAGGAACAAGAAACGTCACCCACCTAATGTCAGCACCAAGCCGCAGGCAGGGTCCGTCCCTTGAAGGGTAACCTGCAGTGCAGCTGGTCGGTAATGTACCTCTATTATTAAGGTAGGTAGGTAGCCAGCCCTGTTGCTGTTGTATCGGGCGTATCTTGGTGGTAGCCCTGCAGGAAGTTGTCGTACAGGATCGGCCTGTTGTGTTTTCCACCGTGTCTGATTTCTTGATTCTCGTGTCCCTGTTGCACTTTCGATCAAGTCTATGCTCCTGCTCTGTTGCTGCGGTGCCGCCTCAACACCGCACAAGCCAATGCTAACAAGATGCAATGCTTGATGGTGTTCCAGGGATATCCCGTCCGCGTCTAAGCGGAGCTGACTGGTTTGGCTTAGCCTCGCCGGGCTTTTCGCTGGGCTTCCTGATCCTGATGAGCGTCTAAATTCCTTTGATACGTAGCAGCGACGGCGCCGGCCGAACGAAACCTTGAGTCGGCCAGATCCCGTTGTTCGGAAACTTAGAAATCCAAGGGTAACCTTGGGCTGAGGATGGGACTTGGGCTTGTATGGATGGACCCAATGGATCCTTTCGGTGGGTACGATAGACGTTGGCAAACCGAACGCGATGTCTTTTTGCCAAACCACTTGATGGAGTAGTGGGGATGGGATTTTCAAGGTGCAGCGCGTCGTCAACAAGATTGGGCGTCGATGATGGGGCCAGGGACCTCGTGAACTCAAGGGTTCGGGGCGAATAGCTCGTGTCGCTAAGAGGACAAGTGCTGAGCTAGGACGGCTGGTGTTCTGCTCTTGAGGCTCTGCAACCCTGTGTCCAGTAGGGATCCGGTATAAGATTGGCGGTGGTAACGTTGGCCTCGGCTTCGGCGCACCCTGCTGGTGGTGGTGTCTTCTTGGTGTCGTCTGGCGGGCAATGACGTCTCCCCTCAAGCTTGTCCAGTTACCGTGTCCAATTTCAGTCTGCGATCCTCGTGTGTCTGGGGTTCCTGTGTGTTGTCCGTGGCAAATGTCAAAACAACGCGATGGATGCTGACTGAATGACTGATGATTCTCCTAGTGCAGGGCAATGACGAGGGCGATGCCCTCAGACCTGCAAGCCAATGCTTCGTCTTTTTGTTTGGCTCAAGAGGCCTAGCAAAGACGAAGGGTTTGGCTTGTTTTGCAGGCGAATGCTGATCAATGTGTGCTGTTTCGGAGGCGCGCCAAAGATAAGCGAAACAAGGGTGGGGTTGCGTGAATAGAAGTTTAATCAGTTGATGTGGTGAGGCTCTCACCAGGATATCTCGGTTCAGCAGCGAACATCAATATCTGGGTGAGAACTGATGGCGATATAGTGCAAGATATCTAGGGAAGAATCCGGTGGCATATGATGATCATCCGGGAGGGAACCAACGTGTTTAAATCCAGAAGATGGAGGCTCCGAATACTACGTATGTCGTGGCTTTTGTGTTGTCTTGATACTCGGGCTGAGACGAAGGATTGGGCAATGCTCCAGTGATCAGCTTCTCTTCCACCCTCAAGTTCAAGCCAGAAATAATGACGCTACTGGTTCCTTCTCTGTTTGGGTGGATTCTTTTTGTGGTAGGCGCTTTAGTCGGAAGGTGCCTCCGAGGCCGCGTGCCAGAGGAAGCCATCCGTATTCATCCCCACCAACCCACGACAGAACGCAACACCACACACTTACTTCTTGACAATTACAATCATCATCACCAAGGGCATC
Source organism: Fusarium oligoseptatum (assembly GCA_003946995.1). NCBI lineage: Eukaryota > Fungi > Ascomycota > Sordariomycetes > Hypocreales > Nectriaceae > Fusarium > Fusarium oligoseptatum. The sequence continues at coordinate 415,899 of NKCK01000002.1, forward strand.
ACCCCCTCTACTCAGCATGGCCAACCGGCATCATCACCGCATCCCGCCCTGTCCTCATATCCAATCCATTTCGTCGAGAATATTCTCTCCAAGCGCCCTGGCCGCTTCAAAACCCCAGCGCTGCCTATGAGGGGTCATCTCACCCTATCCCAAGCGCCCAGCAAACGAGGCATTGCTCGTCGCGCTGTCATTGTATCAGCTCAGGGGACGGGCCGTCCTTGGGCTGCCACACTGGTTTCCTTTGATAGATACCCAATCCCAACGCCGCCTCGATCGAGTGAGGCCTCGGGACACTTCGAGAACCCCGGAGCTGCTAGCCAGCGAGGTTGCATGAGCCGGCATAGAGGCAAAATCCCAAATCTCAATCTCATCCTCCACCCCCTCGAATCTCAATGCAAGACCGGTACACAGACACACATCTGTCTGGGTTCTGGGTTCTGACATGGCAGGCCCTCCAATTCGATCCTAGACCCGCAAATAGCCACTCCACGTTGGATATTCCAATTGTTGTTGTGTCCGTGTCCTAACGTGTGTCTGGGGATATTCAGGAGGTACAGGAAGTTACCTTTGCCCCCGACTCTGTCACCGCAGATCGGCGCTGCACATGGTCCGCTGTCGACTGCATCATCACCAACTTCATCGGATCGGCACTGCCAGTCAGCAGCATCCAACCAGTTCTCCCAGAATTTGACGAGTTATGCGATCGAATACTGTTCTGTTCCGCCCCGTGCCGGCTACTGCGGCCCATTCCGGTCAGAATACTCCGGGTTGTGTACACTCACTGACAAGTGGCAGCTCGCTTGTATGCGTCTAGATAGCCTCACTCACGTCCGAAGCTGGGCGGAGATTCTTGCATCAAGATAGTTTCTTCAGCAACGCAGGCAGAGCTATCTCGCAACTAGGTACGCATTGGCCTTCATGCGAGCATGACTTCACGCAGCCCTCCCGAGCAACCACACTGTCAACTTCCCAGGGAGCAGTGACCCCTCCTCAGGCTGAATGTCTGATCACAGACCGAGTTACAACCACTCGTTGCCCGCCAAGAAGAGAAGGTCAAACCGCCAGTCTAGCCAACGGGGGTCCAGCAGGACATGACTTCCAGCGTAGTCACTGTTTGGAATTTGCCTTCACAGGTTCAGGGTCCGCTTCGAGATTTCAGAGAAGTTCCAAACCGGTCCACAGCAGAATCGCCCTAGAAACTTGATTTCTTCTTTTCGTTGGGCAGGGACAACTAGCTCGGCCTTTGAAGGACTATCCCGGTCCGCCGGGCAAGGAACACCCTCGCAAGTCGCGGCTCGCAAATTCACCAAGCAAGCTGTTGGGCGTCTGCGGGCAACCTGTCGGTTGAGCATGATGAGTTGGCACACTCTTCGCCCTGGGGCACAAGCGATGATCACAGAAATTACAATGGGTGCTCATGTGATTATTGTCACCTGTGCATCCAGAAGGCTTCTTTGAGGTTGGAATGACCGAAGCTGTACGAATAAGCTCAGACGGGGCTTAACTCCGCAGCGAGATGCCCAAGTGCGCGGAACTAGAGGGCGATAGATATTATCCGCCCTTGGGAGTTTGGGCATCTATCTGGCCCGACCCCGCTGATCGGACATGTCGGTTGCTCGGTGAGAGTAGAAGCGGCGTGGCATACAGACACGCTACGCTCTACCAATAGATGGATGCACCGACCGATCAACGCCATCCATTGCACCGCTCGCGTAGAAGCTTCGTGACAACTTCGACAGCGGGTCCTGGCGGGGTATGAGTTTGCCCTGAACCTGAATGCAGTCTGGCAGCGCGCTACGAGATGTACGACCGAGTCCGGAGCCGAGGATGAAGAAGAGAAAGTCATTCATTGTCGCTAAGCATACTATTCGTCGCGGTGAGGCTGCAGGGTCCTCCACGACGTAGGCCCCCCGGAGCCTATTGTTGTCATCCTCGAATCAGCTCATACTGCATCATATGTCCTGTATCTCCAACAGCCCGCTTCCCGTTACCCTTCTATCTGACTCGCAGTCTATGCGTTCACATCAGCACGGTCAGCAACCCAGGCCTACGCATGATCTCGAGGGCGCTTGTCGCGCGCTATGGCCTTCATTCTCCTCTCGACGATCACTGCCATGCCCTCGATATTGCGCCTCCTCACGGGTGGAAGCCTCTCTAGGCAAGTGAGCCCATGGGATCCCACAGCGGCAGGACAATGGCCTCCTTCTTGAGCACATCCCGAACCTCCTTGGTGAGGACACGCGGGTCGACGACTGCCTGGTATACAAACTCGTCCATCCATGCATCGCTCATGACAAACCATCCCTTGTCTCCGGCAGTGGTGCCCCAGCTGTTCTGCACTCGCCAGCGGACCGGCTTACCCGTCTTCTCGTCAAGATGCACTGCCGTCAGCACCATGGCATGAGTCATCTTACTCTCGCCCGTCATCAGCCTCTGTGCTTTGGTCATGCCGAGAAGGCTGGTGTTGAAGCCTAGCTCATAGTTGTAGAGTTTGAGATCCATGATTCCAGACCTAGAATCGCTGAACTGGCCTACGTCGCTGCCAAAGAAGATGGGGAGGCCGGCCTTGAGCATCTTGATACATGCGCTCTTAAGAGTGTCGATGTCGACGTTGACATAGCTGATTCCGCGGCCACCGACAATGTTACCAAGCCGGGAGACTGAGAGGTGGGATAGAGGCTCGTGGCGCGGATCGTGTACAAGTGAGATCATGCCACCGACGGTGCTAGATGTGACGGGGAAGCTTGGGCTATAAATGTTCTTGGCGAACTCCTTGGGTGTGGTCTTGAGCTGGTGAGCCTTTCCGTTCTTGTCATTGTACTGCCAGGTGAAGGACTCCTCGGGGCTCGGGGGTGGACCCAGTAGGAGAGTCATGATGAGGGAGATCTCACGCAGCATCTTGTCTTTGGCTGAGGAGATGGCGGCGGCAGAGACCCCGTTCTTGGAATTGGCTAGCTCCCGAAGCCTGAGGGCGAACTCTCGAAGCTTGGTCTTGACGAGACTGTTCAAAATGCCGGAACTCATGGCATTCCAGCTGTCGGGGTAGAGGGTTTGGGGCACAAGGCCATACTTCTCGACCAGGTTGTATACCATGTCCCACTGGCCACCATCGGATACCAGATCAGTAAGCAGGGTCTGGACAACGCGGCCTTCAAGATCCTCCGAGGCAGTATCGATGATCTGCTCGAGGAACCAGTTGGCTTTCTCTAGCTTATCCCAGTAAAAGAGGTATTGCTGCGACAGCTCGAAGCTCTCGAGGTCAAATCGCTTCATAAGGGCAACTCGGAATACGTTGGTAGACGCAAAGAGCCAGCATCGGCCGCTGGAGCGCTGGTTTGTGATGGGGTCGCCTTCGAATGGGATCTTGACATTGTAGATCTGCTGGTCTGCGATCTCGGTCGGCAGCGAGGTAAGGACCTGACGCGGGTTCGCAGAGCTAAGGGCTGTGAGGGCAAGCCTGATAAATAGTTAGCATCTTCAAGTACGTGGGAATCAACCCTCGGCTTGGGTGGTCTCTCACTTATTCTTAGGGTCCTTGATGATGGCGGCCTGCCATGACTCGAGGACATGCAATGGGAGACCTTCGGCATCTCGAATCAGTGGTCCAAGGACCTTCTCAGCGTCACTGGTAACTTCAACGTAGTCATCCTGGTCTTGAACCTGTAGGTTCTGAAGGCGCTCGAGAACGGCCTTTTCGTGCAGCGTAGGCTCGGTCTTGGATTGCTGGGCACCCATTGCGATGATGCGGTGATGTCTCGGGTAAGCTTATCGATCGGACGAATGTGGTTGTGACTGTGTATGTATGGGCAAGTCTATCGCGACAAACCCGAGCTTTACGAGTCTATGAAAGAGCTCAAACTAGGTTGTCAAGCGTGTTGGGATGAATATAGAAGAAGAGGGAGAGAGCGGGAGGGGGGAGTCGACGGTGGCTATGAACGTCACGCGCAATCCTTATCAATCACGAACCTCCCGAACAAGGCGACATCAGGACAACAGGGTTGCCCGTCTTAGGTTAAGGTGGTTGGTTGCGTTGGGGCGGGGAAGCACCTTGAAACTATATGCAAGATTGATGGAATCGGGAGCACGAGGCGGCAGACATGGAAATGAGGATGGAATTTGATCACTACAACATGGGATTGTTAAACAGATTAGATTCAAGCACTGAATAGATGCACTTCCATGACATGAGTGCCCAGAGATGGCATCTATTGAGTTCATGTCAGAGGCATAGGGTAGCTTCAACACGATATCGGCTGACGCGAGCTGACTTCCATTTAGAGTTAGTGCGACGCGTGACCAGGACCTTGATGGACCTTGGGCTGGGAAGCTTCACAACAGATGATAAGCACAAACGATCACGTCAATCATCACAAAGGCACACATCACAGAGACAGATGAACAGGACACGGAAGGTTTATGAGATATGGAATCACTTGTCAATTACTACAGTCCATGTACAGGAACTTTCCCTTCTACGCAAAAGACTCCATATTTCCGGTTGCTTTATCCAATCTCGACACAAACAAAGTTGAACCACTTCATACAACAGATCCCCCAGCTATCTTGACATGTTTACAGGCGAGAGACCGAGACCAGCCCTGGCCCTCCACCCTCATCGCTGAGGGAAGAGCCAGAAGCGCCGCCCCCGTGCCTCCAATTGAGGTTGCGGGAAGAAGGAAAAGTCGCATTACAAGCGGTGCCCTCTCTCAGAGAAAAACTTGACACGCACGCACGCTGCTTACAGGCGGGAGCCGTGGATGACCTTCATGTCGACAGCGAGCTCGCGGCCACCGTCGTTGAGGACGAGGACACGGACGGAGCCGCGGCCGGACTCGAAAGCCTGGCTGAGACGAGCGTAGAGGTTGGACTGGTCAATGACGGGGAGACCCTGCTTGACGTCGCCGGTCTCGGTCATGGCGACGATCTGGCCCTCCTGCATGTCGAGGACGCGGTACTGCTTGAAGACAGGGCCGAGCATGGTCTGGACGACGACGCTGGGGGCGGGGTTGGAGACGAAAGAGGACTCCTCGTGGAGCTGCTTGGTGAAGAGGTCGACACCAAGGTAGCGGTACTGGCCGGTGGCAGAGGAGGTGGAGATGCGGATGACCTGGCAGGGGCGGCCCTGGAGGACGAGGAAGTCGCCCAGGCGGACGTGGTGGCAGGGGATGGTCACGGTGTTGGGGAGGTAAGCCTCGGCAGAGTCACCGGGACGGGGGCGGGGAGCCTCGACATCGACCTCACGGCGTCCGGGGTGGGCGATGCGGTCGCCCAGCTTGTGAAGGCCGGAGCGGAAGGAGTGGTAGTGACCTGCTGGGCAAGTTAGCTCTGACTGTCTTGAGCGGACTCTGGGGAAGCTCAATGGCCCTCTGAAGCAGAGGGTTGTGAGGGTGGAAAGGGTTCCTACATGACTTACCGTCCTCGTCGTAGTAACCCATCTTGGATTTGTTGTCTTTGGTAACCTTGGAAGTCTGAACGGTTTCTTCGGCGAACTTCACGTCCTTCTTGTATGAGGGACGAGAGACAGGGGTGTCAACGGTGAACTCGTTGACGTGGGTAGACTTGGCTGTGTTGTACTGGGGGCGGGAAGAAGGGGTATCAACAGTGAAGTTGTTGATCTCGGTCTTCTCGGTACAGTTGTACTGGGGTCGGGAAGATCGTCCGTCAACGGTGAAGTTGTTGATTTCAGTCTTCTCGGTGGTGTTGTAGTGGGGACGAGAGGATCCGGCGTCAACAGTAAAGTTGTTGATTTCAGTCTTCTCAGAGGAATGGTATTGAGGTCGGGAAGAATGAGCGTCAACGGTGAAGTTGTTGATCTCAGTGGTCTTCTCGTGGTATTGAGGGTGAGAGGAGCGTCCTTCAACAGTAAAGTTGTTGATCTCAGTCTTCTCGGAAGAGTGGTATTGGGGAGCGGGACGGCCTTCGACGGTGTAGTTGGAGGCCTGGAAGGTGTCTTGTGTTTGGTACTGAGGACGAGAAGGAGGGTCTACAGTGGAAAAGGCGGTGCTGGGGCGGTAGCGCTGGCGGTATTCTCGCTCAGCAATGTCAACGGGGGTGGAGTAGTAGGGATGACGGTGGGTGTCGGTCTCTACGTGAACGTGAGAAGTAGTGTATTGGGAAGGAGGTTCAGGTCTGGATTTGTCTGCGTTAGCTGATGGATGTCTATTGCATCTCGCTTGCGTCTCATATGGCAACGGGAGGCGGGCGGCCCCTGAGGAGCTCCACCGCCCTGCTCAGGCCAGGCTCAGGCCAGCGGGCTAGGGCGCCAAGGGCTTGATGACAGGGGAGGCGGGAAAAAAGTAATTTGGGGAGGCGGGCCAGCCATCCCAGCTGAGGTGGGCCAGGGTGGCATTGGACAAGGGGGGAGGGGTGTGTGTTGAGTTGATGTGTTGGTGTGATGAGATGAGGATGGATATGAGATGGCTGGGGACAAGACAAGGGAGAGAGAGGGGGGGCTGACGCGCGCTTGCAGAGTGGGTAATAGCCAGTCGGCCAAGCCCAAGCGAGAGTAAGGGGAATTGAGGTGAAAGGAGACGAGTGTGAGTGAGGTCAGGGGCGGCGGCAATGGATCCCGCTTGAGGAGGGCAAGAATCTCCTGTGTTGTTGTGTTGTGTTTGTTTTTGTTATTGTTGTCTTGTTGGGCTTGTTTCTGGCACGTCCCCATTGACGACCATGGATCAGAGCAAAAGGGGACGAAAGAGAAGGGTTCGGTCAAGGCCAGGCTCGAAAGCGAGGCTTCTCCCTCTCCCTTTCTCTCAGACCACGGAGGAAATTGTCCCCATACTCGAACCGAAAGGAAACGGGGGAAACGAGACTGAGTAATTGCAAGCAACTGAAATTCAAAACGTACCGTCGGTGCTCTTCGCGGATAGTAAACTGCTCTTGCTCGAATTTCTGGACACCGGGACGGTGGTAACGTTCTTCTTCACGCGTAATACGGACCTCTTCTTCGCTGTACCGTTCTTCGCGGGGAGGAACCTGTTCGGCGGTGACGGAGACAGAAGAGTATTGACCTTCCCGTCCGGCTTGTGGCTGTTGGGGTTTGATCTCAACCTCTTCGTGGGTTTCGGTAACGGTCTGAGTGTGGGATTCGCTTTCCCGATATGTCGATGGGAAGATGCTGAAGGGGACGGGGACGCGAGCCTCAAAGTCCAGGTTTGCGACTTTTGCTGGCGCGAGAGAACCTTCTCATACAACCTTCCGAAGCTCGAAAGGAAGGACAAGAAGAATCCTCTGGCTCTTGTTCCTGGAAACAAAAGTCGGAGATTTGAAAAGAATCGGTAGATGGCGAGCAAAGGCCTTCAGTCGTTCTTTTTCGTTCAGAGTCTTCTGTTTCTTCGACGGTGAGGTGGATGGCGATAATTGGAGAGAGGGTTGAGAAGAGGGACCTGACGGAACGAAACTGGGCTTTTGAAGACGGGGGCGGGATTGGACAACTCTGCCTCAGTGTGTTGCTCCCTCGGCTGCGTCCTGTTGCTCCGTCCAAGCCGTCTCACGACCAGAGCTCTCTCCCTCTGTCCTCTGTCCCAAGAGACACCCTCGGGGGGGCGTGTCGATTGTCCAACTCTGGTTGCCGTTGGACGTCTCTCTGCCAGTCGTCGTGTTTACATGTCAGGGATGTATGTTGAGCCTGTTGTTTACCTATATCCGGAACAAGTATAGATCCTCGTCCCGGACCCCGTGCTGCCGACGGCCCCACCACACCATCCGTTAGCCAGGTCCACTGCGACCTCTGGGGCCACTTTAACCCTTCCTCCTGCGTCTCAGCCAGAGACAGTGGCCAGCAGAGCTCCGGAGAGCTCATGTCTGATGTGAGTTAGCTCCATTTCCCCCTAGCTTCAGCCAGTCGCCAGTCAGCCAGCCAGCTTTCCGCGTCAGCCAGCTTCCCCCAGCTCCAACCAGCTCTCGCCCACAGCTCCTGAGCTCCCGCCTCCCTCGGCCAGATGAGACGAGGCCCCATGCTCCCAGACAGGGCTTGAGTGGCACCTTGAAATGAGTTGAGAGTTATTGCCCAGTGGCAACAGGAACCCCATAGTTATGAGATGAGATATCGTTCCCCCGTCACCGCTCTCTTTTTTGCCGTGGCTGGCTGGTTTCTTGGAACGAGATGAACTACGGGATGGGATGGAGAGCATGAACATGGAGCCGGCGATCTTTCATCTCCTTCCCCCTGGCTCGACCTTCTTCATCTTAGCTCGGCCCCGTTTCGTTGGTGTGTTCCTGGCGACCTGATGAAAGAGCCCGCGTCATGGAGCAAAGCAAAATTTGACCTGGTCTGAACCTTGGCCACTGACAACTCTTGTTCGGCGCCACCACCAACCCATCATCATCTGGGTGTGGAGCCGTGGAGCCGCTCCAGCCCGCAATGGTACAGTGTCCCCGACCAACTATTTGTTACTGTTTGTTGCGAGCTCCTGTTTACATCTCATTGAGGCCAGGGGGGGCCTTTTTGGCTCGTGTCAAATTGGGGTTGTTCAGCTTAGCCATGACCATGGCATAGCTGAGAAAGTGGATGGCTGGGCGAGTGAGTGCCGCTGCCAAGAGCCGTCACCATTGACGGAATCACTCAAGTCGACAGGACAGCAGATACCAATAATTACCTTTGGACGGTTGAATGGATGGTCACAGCTTGACGAGACCGCGTGGCGGGATGCTCCCGGGCACGTCTTGAAGTGGTGTCCTCGGCTCATTGGTTGCCACATGAAATCCCCAACCTCCTCAAATCCAGCATCTGTTCCAAGCTCGACACATCAAGCTTCGTACAGCTGCAGCAATGACGGATGATCAGGCATCCTGGAACTCGTAATGAACGGGTGCGGGTGATATCGTGGAAGCCCGCGATTGGATCCTCCCTCGCCTTTATGCAAGTGCATTATTTAGTGTACGCGGTGTCAGCCATGGTCGCACCTGAGGACGAGCCTCCACGGCGAATCGCCTGGTGTGCAGGGTGGGTTACAGTACTTTGCCTCGCCTTGGCCTCTTCTCTGCAACGCGACGGGCGCCGCTTCAGCACAAGAACGGATAGGATTGGGGGGCCTCGGCGTCTCCGCAATGCAAACGCCAAACTCTGCCAATCTTGGGCTCTTCCCAGCGATCCCCAGCCTCCATATTTATGAATTGTGGTTGACGCCTGTCGAAATCGGGGCCGTCATGATCACCCTCAGCTGCAGCAAGGTTTCTTCCTGACCGCTGGCACTGATACGGGACCCAATGGATCACATGTTTCTCCCGAGAGTTGTTCTTTCACCTCGTCGCACACTGTGCCTCATCCCAGCTCAGACAATCCTCATCAACAATAAATCCAGGGGGCTTCGGAGCGCTAATACGCCAAGGTCATTCTCAGGGGCCTGGGCTCAAGGTTGCTGTGACAACTTCTCAGGTCCAATGCTACTCCGCTGACATAAGTTTCCTTGGTCTCGTACTTTAGATTGGTGTGGGTTTCCAGCTGGCTTTCTAGAGCCACCAGTCAGGACCATTTCCAGGGCTGGCGAGATAGCCTCAGACCACCAGCACAAGCCTTGTCACTAGTCTCTGGGGCCGGCCGCGTCTCTACCACGGTTGCACCTAGGCCCCGGCTTGTACTGTGTGGGACGCGTTTCGCGGTTGTTTGACTCCCGGAATATGTTGCACCTTGTCGTTGGTTGCTATTCTGGGGGAGGAATTGGTAATTTGCTCTACGAGCCTCGGCCTAACGGCATTAGATGCATCTGCAACAATCTCATGTCAGAAGAAGTGCCAGCGAGATTGCCAGCTTGTTGATTTGCGCCGTAGCCGATTGTCCAAGACAAACCTGGGGTAGTAGCAGTTCTGCAAACACGAGTGCCGATGGGGTTTGGATGTGCATGTCGTTCGTCATCACCTCATCCAAGCTGCTGATGCGCATGCTCCGAACCACTCCAGTGGTTGTTTGATGCAAGCCCGTTGGCTTCTGGTCATGCCAGTGGTGCATTGAGTTCAGCATGGTGGTGTTCAGACTTCACGCCGCATTCTTCGTCCGTCTTGGCCTCTCACAAGCTTCTTGCTATCAATGCTATCACAGGCAAGCGGTGCAAGAAAAGAGGCATCGCTTGATGCCTACCTCATACGAGCCTTACTAATAGTACAAATTCGAAAGCAATTCATAGAGTATTGATTTCTATAATTACATTTTTTGCTGAATTTCATTATACTTTAGGATAATCATGTTATCGCAAAATAAGACTCTCTTTCCGAAGAGTTAGAGGGGGTACTTTGCCCTTTTGGTATCTCTCCTTTCTTGGATCGTGGCAGGGTACATGAAAGCAAGAGATAATGTCTGGCAGGTCAGATCCGATCCATCCCGATGTATGCAACCTCCCTGGAGCTCCGCGCCCGTTTCGTTGGCCGGAATTGATCCCGCCAATGCCTTGAAAACTCCCAAATGGCAATCCTACGTCTCAAACCCCCAAGTTCATGAGGCAAGAGACTCAGCGATGCAGGATCATGATCTCGTGTTAAGTCACGTGAGAGATGATGTCAGCATGCCCCTCCAACTACCCCACGATGATGGAAGGGCACTGCGAGGAAGAGGTTGAGATTTTCGAGATTCTGTGTGACGTATAATCCCTGCCTCGAGAAGTGTATTTCAGAATGAAGCAGAGGTTTTCTTCTTTGGACGTCAAAGTGAGTGCTATGTTAAGCCTGCCTCTTGGGATCATGCGCCTGACCGTTGTCCATAGGTCATCGCACACGAGCTCCAGCAGCGCCTGGTGACTCTGCGACTCTCCAACGTCTATGACCTCTCGTCCAAGATCCTCCTCCTCAAGTTCGCGAAACCGGACAACAAGAAGCAGCTGGTCATCGATACCGGTTTCCGCTGCCACCTGACCGAGTTTGCCCGCACGACCGCCGCCGCTCCCTCGGCCTTTGTCGCACGGCTTCGAAAGTTCCTGAAAACCCGGCGGTTAACGTCTGTTAGCCAAGTGGGAACCGATCGAGTACTTGAATTTGAGTTTAGCGATGGACAATACAGACTGTTTCTAGAGTTCTTTGCCGTATGTGCTTCTGTCGTTCGGTTTCGGTCAAGAGATGTAGCTGACACTTGCCCAGAGCGGCAACATCATCCTTACCGATGCCGACCTTAAGATCCTGACCCTCGCGAGAACCGTCTCAGAGGGCGAAGGCCAAGAACCGCAGCGAGTCGGACTACAATATTCTCTCGAGAACAGGCAGAACTTTGCGGGGGTACCTCCCTTGACAAAGGAAAGGGTTCGCGATGCTCTTCAAGCTGCAGTGAACAAGGCAACAGCAGCAGCAGCCTCTTCAAAAAAGCTGAAGGGAAAACCTGGCGGTGATCTGAGGAAGAGTCTTGCTGTGTCCATTACCGAGATACCACCAGTGCTTGTGGATCACTCGTTGCACACAAACAAATTTGATACCTCTATCAAGCCAGAAGAGATTCTGGCGAACGAGGCTTTGCTGGATGAACTGGTCAAGTCACTGACGGAGGCTCGTAAAACGGTTGACGAGCTTACTAGTTCAGGAGAATGTACTGGCTACATATTCGCCAAGCGGAGAGAGAGGCCTGAGGGCGCCGAGGACGATGATTCGAAACCAAAGCGGGAAAACCTTCTTTATGAAGACTTTCACCCATTTGTTCCCCAGAAGCTCAGCAAAGATCCTACCATCGAAGTTATCGAATTCAAGGGATATAACGAAACGGTTGATGAGTTCTTTTTCTTCGCTTGAGGGACAAAAACTTGAATCACGACTCAGCGAGCGAGAGGCAGCAGCGAAACGGAAACTGGATGCTGCAAAACAGGAGCAAGCGAAGCGGATCGAGGGTCTACAAGAGGCGCAGAACCTCAACTTTCGCAAAGCTGCCGCTATCGAGGCTAACGTCGAGCGTGTCCAGGAAGCCATGGATGCGGTCAACGGACTGCTTAGCCAAGGCATGGACTGGGTGGATGTTGGGAAGCTGGTCGAGCGTGAGAAGAAGCGACATAACCCGGTGGCGGAGATCATTAAGTTGCCTCTGAACCTGGCGGAGAACTTGATCACGCTTGAACTAGCAGAAGAAGAGTTTGAGCCGGAAGAGGACGATCCTTACGAAACAGATGACGACGACGAGAGCGCCGAGGAAGACGATTCGACACCAGTAAAGGGAAAGCAGCCCAGTAACGGGCTGAGTGTGGAAATCAACCTCGGTCTCAGCCCCTGGAGTAATGCCAGAGAGTACTTTGATCAGCGAAAGTCGGCGGCCGTCAAGGAGGAAAAGACGCAGCAACAGGCATCTAGAGCTCTCAAAAACGCAGAGCAAAAGATTACCCAAGACCTTAAGAAGGGACTGAAGCAAGAAAAGGCACTGCTCCAGCCGATCCGCAAGCAGCTGTGGTTTGAAAAGTTCATCTGGTTCATCTCATCTGATGGCTACCTCGTCATCGGCGGCAAGGATGCACAACAGAACGAGATGGTTTACAAGAGGTATTTGCGCAAGGGCGATGTTTACTGCCATGCCGACCTCCACGGAGCATCGAGCGTCATCATCAAGAATAACCCCAAGACGCCAGATGCACCCATCCCTCCGGCGACACTGTCCCAGGCAGGCTCGCTCGCCGTATGCTCCTCGGATGCCTGGGATTCGAAAGCCGGCATGTCTGCTTGGTGGGTTAACGCAGACCAAGTCTCAAAGTCAGCGCCTACTGGAGAGTTTTTGCCAACTGGAAGTTTCATGGTTCGCGGAAAGAAGAACTTTCTCCCTCCAGCACAGCTTCTCCTTGGCTTGGGAGTCGTTTTTCAAGATTAGTGAGGAAAGCAAAGCGAAGCACGTCAAGCACCGTCTCTATGATGTTGACTCTGCAATTGGCGACTCAGTTTCGGGAATGACGACTCCTCAAGTCGAGGTCGGACAAGGCAGCGCTGAGGCTGAACAGAGCGAGGGAGCACACCCTGACGATGTATCAGACGATGAGTCTGAAGATGACCAGCGTGATGAAAAGCCTCGTGATAACCCTCTCCAGGCGTTTGGTCGTGGCCAGGGCCAAGATGACGACGAGGACCTCGATGAGGTGGAGGAAGGCGTTTCTGAACTCAAGGTCTCAGATGAGCCAACTCCCGAGGAAGCGCCCACACAGGAAGCTACCGAGTCCCAAGATGTCCAAGCCGAAGAACCAGAGCCATCCGAGTCTCCCGAGGCATCTGCCACCACGTCAAGAACTGGCACCCCAGGCCCATCTTCAACGAAGAAAGCCCCTGCCAAGCGAGGACAGAAAGGCAAGGCCAAGAAGATTGCCGCAAAGTACAAATACCAAGACGAAGATGACCGCGCCGCCGCCGAAGCCCTGATCGGTGCAACAGTGGGCCAAAAGAAGGCCGAGGCCGAGGCAAAGGCTAAGGCGGAGCGTGAGGCAGAACTCGCAGCCGCCAAGGAGCGACGGCGGGCACAACATCAACGGCAGCAGAAGGAGACTGCTGAGCACGAGGAGATTCGACGTGTCATGATGGATGAGGGCATCGACGTGCTTGATGGTGACGAGGCTAGCCACATGACGGAACTGGATGCTCTTGTCGGCACGCCACTGCCCGGCGATGAGATTCTCGAAGCCATCCCTGTCTGCGCCCCCTGGAACGCCTTAGGACGCTTCAAGTACAAGGCCAAGCTCCAACCCGGCACGACCAAGAAGGGCAAGGCAGTCAAGGAGGTTCTCGACAGTTGGAAGGCCGCCTCGAGCAAGAAGGGGGTTATCGATGAGACCAGCCGTGACTCGGAGCGCATGTGGCCCCGCGAAGTGGAGCTGATCAAGGCACTCAAGCCTGAAGAGACGTTCAACGTTGTGCCAGTTGGCAAGGTGAGGGTCATGATGTCTGGCGGCAGTGGAGGAGGAGGCGGTGGCGGCGGAAAGAAGGGTGGTGGTGGTGGTGGTGGTGGAAAGGGGCAAGGCAAGGGAGGTCGAGGAGGCAAGGGCTCCAAGAGATGATAGTCATGCCAGAGAGGTAGCCAGAAAGGAGATGGATTAGAGATATCTATGGAACTGATGGTACCTATCCAGACGCTTCATGACAATGACAAAAACAAAAATAGGCCGTGGCTGCGCTATTGCAACATGCAACTTCATGACGTGATCAAAATACATGCTGTTCAATCCCACACATATGTACCTCGTGTCTCACAATACCAAATTCAACCATCACCCTCACCCTCACCTCACACTGTAGCTGATCTTGTCAAACCTCCTCACATCAGGGGGCGTTCGCGCTATGCACAGCTCCTCACAAAACATGCCCCATTCGCCACTCGTGGCCTCTCGCACAGCATCGCTCAGGCCCCTATTGTAACGCTCGCGGTAGGCCTGCTTGACGGCACGCATGTGGTCAGGGTCCCAATGGTATCGGACAAGACGAGAGATGAGCAGTTCCCGACGGAGGCCGTCCTTGCGAGAAGCAGAGATGGCGTGGTGCAGTAGGAGAGCGTCTCGGACGGGTCGGTTGATGACACCGTTGAGAATATGTGCAAGGAGTTCACCCTGAGACAATGTTAGCCGTTGACGTCAAATAGGTAAGCAGGGGTTTTCTGAGACACTCACCACTAGGTTTCCACTCTTCTTGAGGGCATCACGGGCAAAGTTGGCACGGAACTGCCTCTCATACTCCTGGAGGATGGCGCGCAGGTGAGAGTCACTGCGCTGGACAATGATGGTGATCATGGCCGTCTCTCCACCCTTTTCGGATCGAACAGCACGACGCAGATCGGCAACGTCCTGGTCGACCAGGCCATAGTCGATGGGCTGCAGGCGTCCGTAGTGATCGTACTCCTCCATCCGGCGTTCATCGAGGACCATGAGGACAGCTTTCTTAAATTTGTCCTCCTTGAGTTCCTCCTTCATGCACTTGATGAGGCTGTTGTCGTACTTCTTGTCGGTAAAGGCCTCCTTAATGAGGCGGATCTCGCCGTTGGTACGGCCCATGAGAGACTCGATGAGGAGCTCACGGCGAGTCTTGTCACCCTGGTACCAGAAGTTGGCCCAATAGGCCTCGCTCTCCCACCTGCCTAGGGCGACCGAGTAGCTGGCCTTCATGAGTAGGGGGTCCTCGTCCTTGAGGCGGGCGCGGATGTGCTTGGCGAGGTTAACGCCCTTGCGCTCCGGCCCCGTCTTGACGAGCCGCTTGTACTCGGCACGCAGCTCCATAACCTGCTCATGCGTCAGGCTGGGCAGAATCTCGATGAGTGGCGACGTGTCGGGTCGGTGGCTGCTCTTGAGAGCTTGCGCGAGTTGAGTCGTTATGTCCTCGGCATCGTGGAAGCGAGCACGTCGGCTCCGACGTCTACTATCACCCTCGTTGTCAGAGCCGAGGGGGGAGAGTGGCTCGAGAGCCCTGCCATCATCAGCAGAAGGTAGTAGGAGAGGCGAAGGCATGGGCGAGCAGGCCTGGTAGGTGCCGTAGTATGACTCCAGCATTGGTGATGGCGGGGCATTGGCAAGTGATGCGCCAGCTACGAGTCCACCGGCAGTCAGACCACCAGCCAGCGCAGTGTTGACGCTGAGAGATGACATCTTCTCAGTTGGAGGCGCAGGAGACTTGTCCTTGCGGCTGCGGTGTTCCTTGGATCGCGATCTGTGCCTATGGTGGTGAGGCGACTTCTCTCTTCGACGAGATCGATCTCGAGACTTTTCACGTTTTTCGGCTGCTAGAGTCGACTCCAAGTCTATCCGAGCTACTTCGTCCATCCTTCTCCTTGCGGCGGTCGCGGGACCTGTCGCGATCACGATCCTTGGGCTCAACGGTCAAGACATTTGTGTTGTACTCGGTCCTGTATGCGTCCTCCCTTGACCTTCGAGGGCCATACTCGTCAACGGCCGGGCTGAGTGGACGCCGTCGGTCAGGGTCATACTCGTGATCGCCGTGCGCATACGCGGGCTGCTGTGGGGGGTAGTATTGATCCTTAGGAGGATGAGTACTGCTGTGCTGCTGAGGATAGCCTGGTTGTTGTTGTTGTTGAGGATAGTATTGGTCCTTAGAGGGCGGGACACCACCAGGCTGTTGCTGAGGATAGTACTGATCCTTAGTTGGAGGGACATTGCCGTGCTCCTGAGGGTAGTATTGATCGCGAGTGGGAGCAGCACCGGTGTAGACACCGCCACGGGCTGTTGTCTGGCCGTCGCCGCCGTAAGAACCGGACACAGCCTGGCTAGCGGTTGAGGGTATTCCCGAGGCCTTGCCATAAGCCAAGTCGTCTGACGGCCCCTTGGGGCGCGCAGGCGTCGAAGGCTTCCCGTAAGCTAGGTCATCGTCATACTTGTCTTTGCGACTGCGGCTGTCCTTCTTGTCCTTTTCCTTGTCGCTGTCCGAGGACTGCCCAGTGATCTTTGCGGCGATCTTGCGACTATACTTTTGTGGGAGAAACTTGAACTTGTCTTCCTCTTCCTCCTGGCGGCGGTCATGCTTCTCGTCGCGGGGCTCTACAGTGCGTGTGTAGGGTTCCTTTTTCCTTTTCGCGACGATTGTCCTCTGGGAAAGCTCCAGGTGGGTGGTTGTCTACCCTCTCGTGAGAGGCGCGATACGGCGAGTCGTGGGGCGGGGAAGCTGTTCGGTATGTCGGCTTCTGAGAGTCGTAGCTGTAGTCGCCTTGTTCACCAGGAATCATTGGATAGATGCCGCCCTCCTCAGGGTAAGGAAGAGCGCCGCTGGCCTTGGGGTCGCCAGGGCGATTGTAGCGATCATCAAGGTCGTCTTCGGGGTAGATGTAGCTCGATTCGCGGTCGCCGTAGCCGGGGCGTTCGGAGGGAGCTTCATCCTTGGAGCGGCGATCACGAGATCGGGACCTAGAGCGGCCCTTTCTCGAGCGGTCGTCAACGTTGAGGGACATGATCCTTCCTCTCTCTCTCTCTCTTCTTTTTTTTTTTTCACTCAGCGCTTAGGCCCAGCGATCACCCAAGGATCTAGCTTGGACGGTGATCCAAAAGCGCAAAGCGGGGGATGGATGGTTCGTGGGGTCGCGATACGATGCCCACGATCTCTAACAACAAGAAGCAGAGAAACTGCGACAATGGCAAGGTTGGAAGGAGAGAGGAAGAGAGAGTAATATAAAGAGGAGGAGAAAAATCCAACGTCTCGTACTCGCGAAGCAGACGCCCCGATTGAGCTCCCGTTGCAGTAAAGCCTGCCTCTCGCTCGTTGGGTCACACGCCGCCGTCAATGGCGGGCGGTCCGGGCTGAAACCTCACCCGCAGGAGCTTTTAGGGCCATCTCTGGAGCAGTTTGCGCCAAGGCCATCCCCAATCCCAGGGCATCCCAGGCGTCTTTGCCCGTCATAGGGTCAAGGCCGAGGCGCCAAGGGAAGCAGCCTGGAGCGGCGATGCAGCGTCTGCAGGAGATGTCCACAAGGCAGGCCAATAACACGCCGTCTCGCGGGCGACCCCGAGCGCTAACTAAGTTCACCAGGCCGCTTGCTGGGGCTGTTCAGACAAGAGGGGAGAGGCTGACGGCAGGGGATCAGAAGCTGTCTGGCGGGGCTGGCGGGGTGTTTTGACGCATGCGGATGCTGATGGATGGACGAGGTTGGATGGATATTACGATGTGACCTGACGACGGCATTTCAGACGCATTTCAGACGTGAGAGATGGTCATGTTGGGGGCCAAAACCCAGGGTTGAGATGCAATGCACAATGTCGGATTGAAAAGCCATCCAGCCAGCCCTCTCCTCTGTGGCGTGACTGTTGCGTCCTTGGTCAATGAGTGTCAACAACTCAGCAGGCATCATTGTCAATATTGATCAGCCCTTGACCGAAGTTCTCGAGTGTCTCACCTGTTACTCCATCCGAACGCTTCCGTGACATCATGTCAACAACGCCCTTGATCAGCATCTAACGTTAAGCTCTGGCTCAAGATCAACCTTGTGCAAACCCAAAGCACCATTGGGTAAGCCCTGGTCGACTGACTGTCTTGACCTCCGAGGTTGAATTTGACGCGGGTTGGGCGAGTGGCAGTGTTGCACCAGCTGAAGAGGCGACGAATGACAACCTGGAAGAGTCTGGTTGTATTTATTCTTGTTGCGGTGCTCGTTCTCCTCGCTGGAAAACATATAGCGCCTCATCCTTGCCTCCGAAGCTCGGCAGGGCAATTTGCACTACCTTGGTCCATTCCTTGTGCTCTCTCTCCATGAACTCGTCCATGGTCATGCCCTTGAATCCTGTGTAGCCGTTGTGATTCTGCGTACCCACGACGGCGATGGTGTCGCCCTGGAATGCCGTCACCAAGTTCCTCGTGAAGCCCCCCTCGGTGCCTCCGCCGACTCCGCCACCGACGACGGGATACACGAGTAATAGCACCATGTCCTTCCCGCCTGCATTCTTGCGCAACCACTTGACGCCGTCCGATATGACCGTGTCGGCAACCCAGTTGACTCGCCATTCGCTTTGCATGTTGTCCACCGGGTGCACCGTCAGGCCGTAACGGCGCAGCATGAATGCCCAGTAGCCGTTGCCTGAGCCAATGTCGGCGACGGGCCGCCCATCGGCCAACGTCTTGAGTATGGACAGGCTCTCATGCGACGGTGTCGCGCAGCCAAAGTGGTGCATGAAGATGGGGAGGACGTGATGACTGGTGGCCACACGCTCTGCTGCCGGACAAGGGCCACACCACTCGAGTGACCGGCACGACCACGCCCAAAAATCATAATACGGGTTCGCACTCGGGGGCTTCTTGCACTTGGGCACGGTGAGCTTCGCCGTGAGTGCCGGGTGCAAGTATCTCTTCTCGTCCAAGTTAGCCGCCACCTCTCCCCGAGTCGAGCCCTTCTTGGCGTTTGTCCCCAAGTTCTTCAGCACCGCGGCCGTGGCCGTTGCCGGGTTGAAGATGGAGATGTAGGCCTCAATGTCAGCCTGTGAAGGCGCATCTCTCTGTGGCAGCTTTCAGCCTCTTGTCATCTCTGCATCGTCAGGAGGCGAGTTTGCTTACAGGCGAACCATCTTCGTTGCGGTACCAGGTGTGTAAGTTGTTGGCAGCACCAAGGCTGACAACACGCTGCACTTGAGCGAGCCTCACACTTGTTACGGCATGGTATGTGTAGAGGTCCTGCTCGGGGAGCTGCAGCAGTACTCTGCTGGCGTTGTAGAGATCATCCTTGGCCAGCAGATCCAAGGCTTGCTTCTGACGGTCGACATCCTGGATGAGGTCCTCGGGGCTAAAGGCCGGGCTTCCGACGCAGTGGGTGAAGCTTGCAGGTCGAGACATTTTCGGGAGAGCAGCCACGGAGGCTGAAGCGCATCAAGGAAAGTGCCTTGCTTGTGGTTGATGGTGACGTTGGAATGGATATCTCGAGCAAAAGTGGATACGGATGGTGCGTGTGTGGGTTTTTGAGCGGTGGTGGCTTTGCATTTACTAGGTACCCTGCATGTACCATGGTAGGGTTCAATTGACTCGGTTCCAACGTCGTTGGAACAATGCCAATGCGAGAGGGTCTCGAGACGGCTTGTCTTCCTGAGTAGTGATAATGTTGAGATGAGAGAGTGTAGGTAGGTAGTGGTGGAAGGAGCAGTACCTAGTGACATAGCGTTGACTGTCATACGTTACACACGCCAAATTAAGAACAGATGCGCTAAACAAAAAGGTATTTGGGATTGATTGATATCCACGGATTGATTGTAGATCCATCAGATCATCTTTGTATGCATGCATGTATCTTTCTTGCGTGGGTAGATACCCACCTAGGTAAAGACGAGGGGTTTGCAAGGGCTTGAGGGGCTGAGGGAGTCATGGTGACTGTTGTTAGTTAAAACTGATGTTTGTATGTTTCTCCCACATTTGCAAGACGCAGCCGCATCTTGAACCAAGAACAAGTCGCCACGACGGACTTGCAGCTCTGGTACATAATGTATTATGTGATTTGTTTCACGCATTTCATGTCGGCCACTGCGCCTCGGGCAAATCAGGATGGACATATGAATCAATCCCAGGCCCATCACCCCAAGTATAGCAAGCAGCTCGTAAAAAGGGACTTGTCATTCCCCCAATATAAATGGATGGCAAGTGACCCAGCCAATCCCCGAGGTTCCCGACCACAACGCCAGCCAAGACGGCACAAGCTCAAGTCACAAAAGTAAAAATGCCTGGCCGGCCGCTAAGGGGATTCCTCAACCTGTGAGGCTCGCTTTACGAGTGGTTTCACTCACCATCCTCTGCCACTTCTTGGCGAGATGCCTCCAAGCCCATCCCTAGATCCAATCCGGCCCGTTCCACAGACCTGGGCTCGTTCCCTCCTTCCCCTTCCCCAAGGACCTGGACGGATCTGCCCCCACCCGCTCCTTCCCTCAGGCTAGTGACCCTAGTGTAGCGCAAGTGCAAGTGCGGGTTGTAAATCTATGGAGATTCCAGGTCCAGGCGCCTCAAGCCTGACCCGTCTCATTTGATAAGAGGCTGGAAAACTTGCTTCTTACACATGAGGAGGAGTCCAGCCAAAGCCAGCTCACCGCCAATAACTCCCACTTTCCCGCCTGCTTGCCTTCCAGAGGCTGCTTGAGCAAGAGTCAGAACCAGAGCCAAAATCTGGGAAGCTGAATCGAATCGACTTGACTTGGACAGCCCAACTTGGCCGCGTGCGAGCTGCTGCATCGTCTTCCGCTCGGCCTGCCGTCTCGGTCTCGCGCCTCCGCCACTGCGACCCCCCGATGGGCATCGGCACAGTCGAGACAGACTGACGCGTGTGAAAAGGCACCGTCAGACATTGTATTTCTAGTTGTCCTCCTGGCACTTCCTGGGTAGCCCACTCCTCTCCTATACACCAGGTACAGGTCTACAAGCTTAAACCCGTCTTCCCGCCGGCGCATACTTTCTTTAGCACAAACATGAGTCAGGAACAAAAAGGGGGAGACGAGACGGACACTTCCGCTCCCTACCGGAGAAACCACACAGCCCGGCGACTTTCTCGCAGATGGCAGCTCCAGTTCTAGGGCTGCCGCGCCAGACAGCCAAACTCATGCGCAGGGAGGAGACCATGTTCAACCCGTGTCGAAAGCTGGAGTAGCTGAAGAAGGCACCCGCCCCATTCAATCCCAGACAAGCAAACCATCCGCAGATCCATCAGGCCTAGGCCTCACCTCTATCGGACCCTCGACGCCAACACCGTCGGGTGAGACTCGCAACACAATGGCCCAAGAGAAGGGTGCTGCAGAGGGACCAGCTCAATCCCCCAAAACTGACAGCGCAAGCTCTCCACCTAAGAAACAGCGACCAGCATCTCTCATCATGTCGCCCCTTACACATCCCAACGGAGTTTCCATGTTCCCCGACTTGTCAACTGTGGAGCAAGAGGTTATCTCGAGGGAAGCATTGGCCGAGGCCGAAGAACACATCATTGCCGACAGCGCCGAAGTGAGCACCGTAGGCGACAGCGCGTCTGATGCAGGATACGAAAGTGACAGCGTCACCTCTGCCAGCACCTCGATCGGCTCGTCTGTTCGAGACTACATGTACGAGAATGGACGACGCTACCACAGCTTCCGCGAGGGTGCCTATAACTTCCCCAACGACGACGTGGAACAGGAACGAGAAGACATGAAGCATGCCATGGTGAAGCTCCTTTGCAGCCAGAACCTCCACTTTGCACCTATAGGGACCCATCCCCAGGAAATTCTCGACATTGGGACCGGTACTGGCATCTGGGCGATTGAGAGTAAGACCATGAGGAGCGATACCTGCCTGAAAGATGCTGAACTAACACTGGAATAGTGGGCGACCAATACTCGAGCGCAAACGTTCTGGGGATTGACCTTTCGCCTATTCAGCCAGACTGGCTGCCACCCAATGTTCGCTTCATGGTGGACGACGTCGAGTCTCCTTGGCTACACCCCCGAAACCACTTTGACTACATCCACTCTCGGCATACTGTAATGGCAGTCAAAGATTGGCCAAAACTCTTTCAACGTGCTCTCGAGTAGGGTTCCCGTCTATATGATTTGCACAGCACAGTGCTGACATCAAGCAAGGCATCTTAAACCAGGTGGCTGGATTGAACTTCAAGAAATCCACCATTATCCACACAGCGCAAAGCATGGGGGCATGGTTCCTCCGGATGCACACCCCGTCGCTCAGTATTGGTCACTCATTACTCAAGGACTTGTTTCGCTGGGAGTCAACTTCCATGCTGCTGCCGGAGGTGTCCTGGCAGCAAAGATGCGAGAGGCAGGCTTCGTCAACGTCACAGAGCGAGTCTTTCACGTCCCCCTGGGAACCTGGCCTAGGA
Organism: Fusarium oligoseptatum; assembly: GCA_003946995.1. Lineage (NCBI taxonomy): Eukaryota > Fungi > Ascomycota > Sordariomycetes > Hypocreales > Nectriaceae > Fusarium > Fusarium oligoseptatum. The sequence goes on from NKCK01000002.1 coordinate 438,091, forward strand.
ACAAGGTCCTCAAGACGGTTGGATTATACTGGCGCACTATCTTGACAGATGGCCTGCAGGCAATTGCACTCGGCCCACTGACACGGGGTCTGGGATGGGATCGCGAGAGTGTGGAAGTGCTTCTGATGAATGTCCGAAGGGCATACAACGACAACTCGGCATTGCTGTACATGCCGATGCATATGGTATACGGACAGAAGCCACTATAAAAAGGAGTGTGGAAAAGAGCACAGCGAAACACGGCAGGATTGGGCAGGTGATGGCGTTTGCAGAGGATAACTCAGGCGCCAAGCATCCAGAGTTTGGAGCGCACCGTGCCGAGCCGGGCGAACGATGGCGCCGCGGGGTGGCTATGGGGAAAGGAATGGAATGGAAGCGGAAACTATCGGGGGATCAGACCCAGCACGAGGAGTTTACAGAGGAAGCCATCCTTGGTCACGATTGTCCGAGATTACCGGCATCTAATAGCAAGGCCAGACAAGGCAAGGCGAGGCAAGACAAGGGGCAGATGTTGGATTAGATATGGATTTGGGCTTGCGCTTGCTCCAGAACATCCCATCTATGACCCCATTTTCTCGTTCTACTCAGCAGTCTCGCAACTTTCAGGCGACTTGGAGCATGGTGCGACGACTCTCTCTGAGGTTCAGTTGCACGTGTACCTCGCTTGGTTGCACTCAGAAGCTCACCGCCATAAACAATACAATCCTCGCCCGTGTGATCTTTTGAAGGTCAAAGCATCTTTCACCTACTGTTTCCTTGACATTGGACTATATCTTGTGCCCGTCTCGAGTTGCGGCCATACATTAAAGTATGTATCACAACTCTTTCTCTCTTTCTCTCTCATGGCTTGCTTCTCCGAGCAGCTCGTCCCAAGTGAGACACGAGCATGGGTCATTCCTATCAAGCCCAATCGGAGAATTGCTTGCTGCTGTATCACAGCAGATGCAGCAAGCAATGTCTCGTGCAATGGAAGCAAGCACTCAAGACTGGCAATTGAGTGGTTGAGCTTAATGAGCGTTGCCAAGGCTACATACAGCGCAGTAGCACGCACATTCACTTGTCCTGTCCCATCAATCTGGTCTGGGTCGCAGCCAAAAGCTTGCTTCTTGAGCCTGGTCCGACGGCCGGTCCGCGGGGATTTGCCCATCTGGGCCTGGACCGACCAGGACCAGAACAAACCATAGTCGCTCGCTTCAGGCGCGACGGCGCGCGATAATAAGTTAATGTCTCATTTTATCCAACTCGGTCGGTGGTCGACTCGACTAGCAGGGAAAACCATTGGCTCCGAGGTCCAAGTGGGCGGGCTTGCCCACCTTTTGCTTTCTGGGCCAGCTCGTGAGCCGACTTCTTTTGCTTCTGCATCGCTGAATTGTGTCTTTGTTTTTGTTGTTTTAACTACTGACCCCTGATCTGAACCGAAACAGAAAAAAGTCGATCCTCGCTGTTGAGAGAGAAAGCAAACTCACTCACTCATCCGAGACAAATTCCCACTAAGACGCACTCCCAAATATGACCAACGATTCATCAGTCCAGTCGGGATCTGAGCCTGCGGCTCCAGTGGGTCGGACTACCCAAACATCTCATATGATCCAGCTGGCCAGGAAGATCACCCAAGAGACTGAGAAGCTTGACAAGTACCTCAAGGAGAATGGACTTCCCGACCCTGGATTTGACGTTGATGCCCCCGGCGACTTTCCGGCGCTTCCAGACGACATTCAAAAGAGCCGCCAAGAAATCGTATATGCTACAAATGAACTAGGTCTCCTTGTTAGAGGACCTAGGGAATCAGTTAGATGGGGTGTTTGGAGTGTAAGTTAAGCTTGTTTCTTTTTGAGTTTGACTTTTTTGAAGGCTGACTCCCCCCTTTGCCAAAAGTTTCTGGATACTGTAAGCTTGCAGATTCTCAACAGCTACGACATTCGTAAGTCATTTTTTCCCCCAAACCTTGTTTGGTAAATCTATGAGTCGTTGTCTAATGTGTTATAGCTAGCCTTGTTCCTTTGGATAGGCCTATTTCGTTGGCTGAGCTGGAAACCAAAACTACTCTTGATCCTATCAACTTGGCTCGCAACCTACGCCATGCCATGACAAATACCATCTTCCATGAACCAACTCCTGGATACATCGCTCATACTGCTGCCTCAAAGATGATGCTGAAGGATGCAAACCTCAGATCCTGGGTTGGCTTCAACTCGGAGGACATCTTTCCCGCCGCTGCCCACTCTCTACAGGCTCTTCGAGATTATCCAGAGGCCACCTCCCTTACGCGCACCGGCTTCAACGTTGCCTTTGACACGGTGGACAAGGAACCCATGTTTGCGACCTTTGGCAAGAACCCCGTGCGTGCCAAGCGTATGGGTCAAGCCATGGCCAGCCTGACTGGCGGCAAGGGATATGAAGTTTCCTACTTTGTCGATAACTACGACTTGTCCGACGTGGACGCAAACCAAGGCACGCTGGTTGATGTTGGAGGTAGCCATGGCTTTGTGTGCGTCGACTTGGGTAAGAAGTGGAAGAAGATGAAGTTTGTGGTGCAGGATCTGCCAAAGACGGTTGAGAGTGCGCCCAAGCCTATATGCGAAGATGAAGACGTTGCAGAACGTATATCTTTCCAGGCCCATGACTTTTTCACAGAACAACCCGTAAAGGGAGCCGATGGTATGATACCCACCAACAATAATTTTGTTAAAAAAAAAACAGCATTTGCTAACACAAGCCTCACTCCCTAGTTTACTTCTTCCGCTGGATCATCCATAACTACTCAACCCCCTACGCCGTCAAGATCCTCAAGAACCTAATCCCAGCCCTTAAGCCCGGCGCCCGCATTGTAATCAATGATCACTGCCTCCGGGTTCCCGGGTCCGAGAATCCGTGGGATGAAAAGGTGATGCGTAGTATGGACATGGTCATGATGGTGCTACTCAACGCACAGGAGAGGACTGAGAAGGAGTTTGAGGACCTCTTTAAGGCTGCTGATGAGCGCTTTGTGTTCAAGGTTTGTTTCTTGTTTCATACTCGATGGTTTTTTTTTTAATGTTGTTTGTGTGCTTTTGCTGACAGTGTTTGTTTACAGGGTGTTACGAGGGCGGATGGATGTCGCATGGGTGTTGTTGAGGCTGTTTGGCAGCCTGATGCCATCAACGGGGCGCATGACTGATCGAGATTGTAGATAGAGATAATGAGTATACCGTAATACTAGGAGGTTTAGTACCAGAAATACCGTGTCACCTGCTCCAGTACTTGGTTGGTTGTCATGTCCATTCGACAGTTGTTCTACCCATAACCCTGGGTTGCTCAATTATACATTATATACATACAGAAAAAAAAACTTTTTGGTCTCCCCTATGCACACATACTCGCTGCATCATTCTAGGACTCGCCTCCAGACTGTTGTGCATCAAAGTTGTCGCTCGGCACTCGTACTTGTCTCGATCTGTTGAGCCTGACCACGCTTCCTTCACCGTGCTCATCATCACTTCCTCATGACTTGGTACTCAGTTCTTGTCCAACCCAAAGCCACCTCTCATGGCAACTTCTGCGCCCAGCTCGGCAACTGTCTTGTCGCTTAGGACTTCAAACACTGACACCTCGACTCCGCAGTTGGTCACAACCCAATTGCGAACTCCAACAGCAACAAGCGAATCGACTCCATACACGTTGGGGGGCTTTCCAGTGTCAATTTCTTCTGGAAGCATGTTCATGGCCTTGGCCAGCATCTGAGAGAGACCTGTCGTAATGATCTGAGCAGCCGCGTCTGTGTCGGCACAGCAGGATAGCAAGGATCTCATGTCGACCTTCTCAGACCTACCCACCACCGTCGGATCAGAACGTGGCATGTCAATCAAGTTGAGATGGCCGTAAAGAGCGGTTCGACTCCAGTATGGGTCAGCTGGCTGGTTTTGCCGGATGAGACCACCAGTTCCGATGCCCATGATGACTTGAGTAGGCATCGGAGTCATATGATCAACTTCCATTGTGATTGCGTGTTCGATCATGGTGAGGAAGTCTTGGTGTCGAATTCCGTAGAAGCCACTGGCTCGGAGCATGTCGAGGATGCCGTCATCGTTTGCGAGCATTCCCGCGCCAAGGACCGGCCCAAGGTCGATAGAGACCGCATGCTTCTCGTCGGATTGGCAGCCGTGAGCGAGAGCGTCCTGGAAACAATTTCCAGCGGCGTAGTTTGCCTGGCCTCGGTTGCCAATGACCCCTGCTGAGCTGGAGAGAAAGATAAAGAATGATTCTTCGGCACAGGCTGAAATGATTCGGACAAGATTGTCAGAACCGATCGTCTTGGGTCTGAATGCGGCACTCCAATCCGAGTAAGTCATGTTCTCGAAGACGGCATCTTTGATGACGGCAGCGCACTGGAAGACGCCCTTGATGGGAGGCATGTGCAGCAAAACGTCTTGCTTTATCACCTTCTCTAGGGCCTTTGCATCGCAAATGTCGACCTGGTAGACTTGAACGTCGACACCTTTATCCTTGAGGTCCTCAACGAAGAGACGAGAGGCTTCGGACGAGGCACCGGAACGTGACAAAAAGGCGAAATGCTTTGCTCCGTTCTTGACCAGTAGTTCGCAGATACTGCGGCCAAGACCACCCAACCCTCCTGCCAGGAGGTATGTGGACTTGCTGCAAAGGGCTTCGGGAAGAGACTTGATAGGTTTGGGAGCTCGGATGGGCACATGCGGGTTGGATTTGAGGCCTCCAGTGACTGTAACAAGTCCAAGGTATGGGCTCTTCTCAACAAGCTCGAATGCCTGCTTGATATTGGGTAGCTCAACGCACTTGAGGAGATCTTTGTCAACATCGAACTTTTTCCTCATGATGCTCTGCGAACTTGACAAGCTCATCAAGGAGCTTCGAGACGTAATCTGCATCGTGCTTCAGCAAACTCGCCAAATCAAAGTTGATAAACGAAGCAGAAGTTGATGTAATGCGGATGGGAGGTGGGCAAGGCGACCTGCTTGGAAACTGAAAGATGGTGCCACCTGGAACGAGTCAGCATGTGTGTAATAGGAGACAGTTATTCTGAACTTTCCTCTGCGGACGCACTTGAAGTTGGTCTCAATGTGGTCTTGAGTCGGGTTGTAAACAAGATCGACGCCGTTGCCTCCAGTCAAGTCACAAACAACCTTGACAAAGCTATCCGTGTCAGCCTCAAGGACGTGATCGCTCTTTAGACCTAGTCGTTCCAGAGCATTTCGTTGGAGGCTCAAATCTGGCCCTTTGACGGTTGCAAAGACTTCGATGGACAGTTGAGATGCCACAGCGATAACAGCCAAACCGAATGAGCTGGCTCCAGTGTGGACAAGCACCGTCTTGCCTTTACCCAGTCGTCCCACCTTGACAAGTGAATGATAAGCGCTGAAGCATTGGCTTAGAGCTAGATCGTATGGCCACTTTCTGACGAAGCGGTTGTCGAGCTGTATGCTGTTCTGCAAGGAACCACCAATAGTGAGACCACTGACACGATCCTTTGCCTTCAACCCAGACACGTTGGGGCCCGCTTGAGTAACAAAGCCACGGAAATCAGCTCCTACTACCGAGTCAACAGTTCTTCCCATGATAGTCTCTAAGTCGACATGGCTGAGGGTAGCACTGTTAAATGCGATCTCAACGTCGCCTGCTTTGGGTTTGAATGTATCACCGGGAACGAACTCCATCTCATCGCTACCGAGACCGGGGTGCTCAATTTGTAGCTTGAGATGGCCATGGTAAGAGTGAAAGGGGACCTTGAGAACCTGAGTCGAAATACTATTCTCGACAATGTCGTTCAGCTCCGGCACTGGGACTAGACGTGGGATAAAGATCTGGTCCGCTTGTTCGGCATACTCCAATTCAGGTGGAAATGGGCCTTTGTCCTCTCTGAACGACCGCGAAATGATGTCATATATGTTATCTACCACAAAGACAGAGTCCAAGGGTGTTGAAACATCAAGGTCAAACGACACGATGATCTTGAGGGGGTCCTCCGAGAATAGGGTGCGACTCAGGGCGATGATAGGGGCGCCTTTGGGGTTATCGCACAACATATTCGCGCCGCGACTGACCCAGAGAATCCCTTTTGCGTTCTCTCGGAGGGCATGGAAAGCGTTGAAGTCATCTTCGTCCCAGTGAAACACCCAGGCGAGATTGGCTTCGCCCGAGGCAAAGTCAAGTAGGGAAATCACCACCTTGCCCTTGAGCTTCGTAGGGTCCTCAAGCACCTCAGAGAGCTGCAGGGTCTGAGTGTTAGCCCAAGACTGTTGCCTAATGATGAGATTGTTAGCAAGTGCTGTGGCTGATCTTAGAGGCTCGTTGGGTAGTAGAACGATAACATCGGACACGGCCGGTGAATTCGTGGTGGCTTCGAGATGATGGACTTCGAACATCAGCTCCTGTCCGTTTTCGTCTTTCATTTCAGAAGAAATGATGATTTCCACATTCGTAGGCCGTTCCGTGCTCCTACAGCAGGCTCTCAAAAGCCACCCAGGTCGTTTCAGGTGCTTGAGCAGGTTGGATGTGTCAACGGTTGCCTCCGGATTCGCAACAATGATCAAATCGTACTTGCGCATGGGCTTGGAGCTCTCAAGTACATCCGGATATTGCTCGGTCGTCATAAATTGGTCCTCCAGCCTCATGGTGGCCGCCCAGCCATGGTTACCAAGGCTGTTTCGGAGATGCTCGCTACCCCCGACTTGAAGGATGGAGAGTCCTGGGTACTTGAACGCGAGCCGATCGATAAATACTTCGGTGACAGAGGGGGGTTCAAGCGTGGGGTCTGGTTGCCATGTGATTTCAGTGCAGAGGGTACGGTGATTAGGCAAGAATCCGCCTTCAATAGGAGGTGGATTGGAGATTCCAGTGAAATGAAGACCACTGATGACGACACAAGGTCTTTCCCAGCAGGATTGCATCATGGCAATGTCCGCATTTGCGTTGCGGATGCCACTCCGTGTTGCAGTCGCGTATCCAGTGAATGTATTGCCTTGGCTTCGAGAGATGTCCGACGACACAAAGATGTTCTTGATGTATGTTGGTACCATCGGTTCGTTGTCAATGGCAAAAAGAGTCTGAAACATGGAATCGAGGGTAGCTGGATGGATCAGATGGTCGTATTCAAACTTGGCTGGCATCTTCGACTTTGTGTCAGGAACGCGGACCTGGCTCACGCAGCCGTGGTCCCCCTTGCGTATCTGTGTGATGTTCTGGAACAATGTGCCATAGTTCATGCCGACAATGTCAAGAAGTTCATAGAGTTGCCGTGGAACGATGGGCTTCCCACAGGTAGCCTCGACAGACTCGTACCTCTTCTTATGCTGACGGAAAGTGGCCTTCCACTTACCCTCCTTGTACCGGGCTTGGATCAAACCGGTGGCATGCTGCTCCCATGGAGCGCCAAGCGGCTTAGAGTAGATGGAAAATTCGAAACAGAGACTGTTCTTATCATCAGCTACAATGGGAGATGTGCGCTTGAAATTCAGAGCCGTCTCTAAACCGTGTGCTGTGTTTGGAACAACCATGGCCTTGTCAATCCGCATGTCGGTGATCTCGTACCCAAGGAGCTTTTGGTCTTCATTGGTCAGCTGGCGGATGCCCTCTAGGGCCATGCTTACCATGCCGGCGGCAGGGTAGATGATGGTCTTTTGCACCTGGTGATCCTGAATCCAGGGGTTCTCCGAGATGCGAAGAAATCCGCGCCAACGAGGCTCAAATGAGATGGCATCAGCCGTCGGGGCGCCGATCAGATCTTGTCGGGGGAACTCTCTGAATCGATTTGCTCGCCCAAGATGTGATTCATGCCAGTAAGACTTGGTGTGGTTCCAAGGATAAGGAGGAAGATCTGCGAGACACTTGAGCGGGACCTGATAAGACCCTCGAGAAACAACCGTCTTCATGCTGATGGAACAACCTCGAGCCCAGAGCCCACCAACGGCATTGAGGAGCGATATGGCTCCGTGATTCCATTTCCCTTCCAAAACTGAGGCGTAGCATGTCGAACTTTTGTAGCCCGGGATCGACCCGATGATGTCCAGAGTTGGGGAGGACAGAGCTGTGGTAGGACTGAGCTCGAGTATCACATCCGGGCGCTCCTCTTCCGGTAGCCTTGACATTGAATCCATGGCGGACCAGAAGTCGACTGGAGACACCAAGTTATTGACCCAGTAGCGTTTGTCGAGACTAGATCCCTCAACGGGTTCCCCAGTGACCGAAGAAAACATTCTCACCCCCCTGAGATGCTCCCGAGGAGTGAGGAGTGCCAGGGCCGACTCGTACTCGTCCGCAACCAACTGCATGTGCGAAGAGTGGTAGGCAACTTGAACAGGAAGAATTCGAATAAAGATGCCCTCTTCTAAAAATTCGTCTTGGGCTCCCAGAATGCATTCGCTTGTTCCAGAAAGCGTCGTGGAGTGAGGGCCATTGATGCATGCGACCTCGCATTTGTAGGAGCTGGTCCTGAGGTGACGTAGGACGTCGTATACACCAAGACCAACAACCATCATGGTGCCTTGAGATGCTTGAGGCATTCCATCATTTATGGAAGAGGCCACTACGCCGCGATAATAGGCAACCTCCCAAGCGGCTTCTCTGGTGAGAGCTCCTGAAGCATAGGCTGCCGCCACTTCTCCTGAGGAATGACCCAAGACGTAATTGGGGGTAATGAAGAATGAGTCCAAGAGCTCAACGAGTGCGACTTGCACCGCAGTGGTTGCCGGCTGGGCGATCCGAGGGTCAAGGAGGAGGCTTTTTGCCTTCCTCCTTGAGTATCTCTTCGAGAAGATCAAAAAGAACTTCCAAGATGATTCTTTATATACGACGAAGCGGCTTCTAGGCTGTCGCGGAACGCTTCAAATGGCAGCAGGTCTTTTCCCATCTGTGCAAACTGTGCGCCTTGGCCACAGAAGAGGAAGCAGATCTTGGGCTTCTTGTTCTTCGAACCTCGGATGAAATTGGTCTCATCGATACCTTGAAGTTTCTTGATGAGTTGCTCTCGGGACTTGGCAACAATAGTATACTTCCATTCGAGGGTAGAGCGACGTGAACCAAGTGTGTAGGCATAGTTGCGAACGAAGTTGGGTTCGTTTCCCTCTTGGGAGTTCAGGTAACGGAGGTGAGACTTCATGACCCGGCGAAGACCAGATTTCTCATGAGATGAGAAACAAAAGACCTGGGGATCAAAGCCGGCGGCAGGACTGTACTCGGAAATTGAGGCTTTCGCTGAGCTGGTGACGAGGGAGTTGTGATTACCCTGAAGCCCACGGGCCGACATGTATCTGGGGGCCTCGTCCATGATGACATGGGCATTGGTGCCACCAAAGCCAAAGCAATTGACGCTAACACGACGAAGTCCGGGGAGAGGCCATTCCATCATCTCTGTCGGTACCTGGAATAGGTCAGTAAGAGCTATGGTGATGGAGTGAAGTGATCAACTTGCCTTGACTTTCCAGGCCTGGAAGTCGATGTCGGGATTGCCATTCTCAAAATTGATATTAGGAGGAATCTTCCCGTGCTCTAAAGTAAGAACACCCTTGATGAGCCCAGCGATGCCAGCAGCACCTTCAAGATGGCCGATGTTTGGCTTGAGGGAGCCAACTACTAGGGGGTTGTCGACGGTTCGAGCAGAGGCCAGCGACTCAGAAATGGCCTTGAGCTCTCGCCAATCTCCAGCCTGCGTCCCTGTGCCATGGCATTCGACATAGGCAGTCTGATTAAAGTCGAGGCTAGCAGACTCATAGATCGAGGTGATGTTTGCGACCTGAGCTTCCTTACTGGGAAGGGTGATGCCTTTTCATCGTTAGTCGTTGGGGCAGGGGCAGGGAAGTATAGTATCTTGGTTTACCTGTAGTGTGACCGTCCTGATTGACCCTAGTAGCTCGAATGACAGCTCGAATAGTGTCGTTGTCCCTTAGAGCATCCTGAAGACGTTTGAGAATGACGACGCCGATACCTTCACCTCTACCATAACCATTCGCTCGGGCGTCAAAAGTGAAACACTTGCCATCAGGGCTAAGGAAGTTGAGCGCTGTCATAGGCATCATGGTGTTTGGGGTAAGGATCATGCCAGCACCAGCAGCGATAGCCTAAAGACATCAGCATGACTTGGGTTCATTGTTTTCCGAGACTGCAACACATACCAGTGAAGACTCCCCAGATCGGAGACTCTGCGCAGCAAGGTGTACAGACACCAGACTGCCGGAACAGCCAGTGTCGACGGTGATGCTGGGGCCATGTAGGTTGAAATAGTAAGAAATACGGTTTGCCATGATGGCGATGCCATTTCCAGTAGCAGCATACTGAGGCTGCCAATCTGGATCTCGTAGGCAGACCTGCTCATAGTCTGGGAGGGTTAGGTGTTGGGTTAGTATTGGGTTAAAGGAGGCTTCACTCACCTTTGACAAATGAGCCGACGTAGACAGCCGTGTCACTGCCATCGATGTCTTCTTTTCTGATTCCAGCTGTGGCCACGACGTCAATACGAGCTCCGTCGAATGAGAGAGGACATGCTACCATTTTCTAGCGCCTCGTAGGAGGCTTCGAGAAGGATTCTTTGCTGAGGGTCGATCGCCTTGGCATCTTCGGCAGCGACCGAGAAGAACTAGGTACAGAGAAAGGGGTTCAGTCAGACGACCGTCGGGGTCACTGGAGATGACAAATGGAGTCCATCGCAAGGAAGGAAGACTCACTGAAGCATCGAAAGCGGCAAAGTCGTCTTTCAGAAAGTGTGCGCCGCGAAAAGAGATCTGAGGTCATTGTTAAGTATCATCGCTTTCCTCGCTGGAGATGTCGACGTCGACTCACGCTGCCCTGACGGTCACCGCTAGGATGATAATAGCCGTCGATATTGAGGCGATCCTTGGGAAATTCGGACCACTGGGACTCACCTCGCTCAAGGACTTTCCAGAGTCCCTCAGGCGAGGAAGCGTCACCCGGGAAGCGAAGGCCGATGCCGACGACAGCGATGTCGTCCATCTTGGCCACGCCGGGGAGAGAGGGCAGGTGCGTTGAAGTGAGTAAAGATTTTCCTTGGTTGCTAAGCGTATGCTGGGTAGGTAGGTGCGGATGAAGAGGTGAGGAAAGGAAGTCGGAAGTGAAGTGAAGGTTTTGGTGATGAGAAGAAGGGAAGGTGGAAGGGTTGGCTGTGGCCCCTAAAGATAAACAGAAGTGGGCTGCATGTGATTCACGACGGGCGGGGGGGACAGAGGGAAAATGGCTTTGGCAGGAGCTGTCGAGGGGAGGCTAAGGTTGGCTCCTGGCTCCTGGCTACCTAGGTATGGAGGTAGGTAGGTCGATAGGTCTGCAGCAGGCAGGAGAGAAGGAAGGTGCCGGCTGGCAGGCGGACGGTGCCAGCTGCATGTGGATAGGGAGCCCTGCGTAGGTAGGTAAACGGATGGACGCTGAAAGAACGGTGAACAGGAGGGAAACGGGGTGAAGATGCTTTATGGGGTATAATAGTGAGCCGTTCGTAGATAATAGTAATGGATCTCGTTTCTTTATCCTTTGAGTGATGCAACAATAGACAATGTATGCTCCCTTACTATCCTCGAGGATGGCAACTCACGGCTCTAGAGTCCAGGAACCCACCCTGATGGCCCTGGGGGCTTTTGTAGGAGAGCAGAGTCCTCACAAACGCCGGAAGCTACTCTCCTTTAATAATGTTGGCAGTTGGCTATGGATTCCGTATGCCCTAGAGCAAGGAAGCGTAAATGGACGCCTGGGTGCCCATCTACGGAACTTGAATGGGGCATTCCATAGCCTTTGTTTGTATGGGCTGACCCCCGGCCCAAGTCCACTGTGTCGCTTGGAATTTAGACACCAGGGGGCATTGCATGTCTAGAACGGCACTCTACAGAGGTGTAAGAACGGAGATAAAATGTCTATATGCCTCTGGGGCGTGGCTACAATGGTGGTCGAACGGAATTGGACGAGCACAGCATAGCTTAGGGCAGAACGAGCGGCAGCGTGCTTAGGGCGAAGATAATATAGTTATTCAATCCATGCTCGAGAAGCTGAAGCTATCCAGCTAAGTGCTGTCCAAGATGAATCCGACTCTGAATACTGGCCCCAGCCACACTGTGTGGTTGGGAACTGGCTGTGCTGCCAATGAGCCTTTGTTACGGCATGGGACATCATCATGGTAGACAAACACCTGCGGCAACAATGCTGCACATGGTATGAAACCATAAAAGCTCTCAGCCTCGCGTACGATTATCTCGAGGATCTGTGGGGTTGGGGGTCGGACTGGCGAAGCGATGACGATTCTCAATCAGGACCAGGCTGTTTGACTTGACCTCGGACTTGAAGGCGATAGTTATCAATGGCACCGAAAGAGGAAAATGGTTCTTTAGTAGAGTCGAATCTTTGATTTCAAGAACAAACAGCCTTGGTTGGATGGGCAAGTCGTTTGGTGACTTGTTAGTGGAGAATGTGCGGATAGGGGCATGGCCGTTGCGACAGCCTGGCAGCAAACGGAGCTATTGAAAAATTAACCAAACTGCAAGGCTCCGGCGGTCAACACGAACCCGAATTCGCGTCAAAGGACAATGACGGAATATGGAAGAGCTAAGGGTCATAACGTCTTGGCAGCTATCTCAGGGAGATGAAGATTGTTTGCAGCCCGATGTTGGTCAACTCTCCACACGGAAAGGGCCGCTGCTAAGTCATCTGCTTGGATCCAACGGCTATCAATAGAAGCAACAATATTGTACGGATACGGGAAGCAAGCCTTGTTGTCATGAACACAGTTGAGATGCCGTAATTGGCGACGGGAAGACGGACAACACTCTCCTACGATTACAGCCCACCTAGGTCTGGTGGCCTTTCTCGGAAACCCTCAGGGGATTAACTACCGAGGCAGGTAAGTCGGGAAGTTCTTGTCTCCCTTCATTGCTTTCGTTAGCCAGTACTGGTCGTGGAAGGAGATGGGGACGCACGTGATCCCCTGACCAGCTTCATCCAAGTGCAGCTGGCTCGTCTCCGGCTGGCACTCACTAACTACCTACACAGGCACGTTTCTTGAACGACCACCTTGTCGCCATGATCTCTTGCCGTCTCAAGATGTGGCAAGTGTGGCGGGATGTGGTGACACCAACGTAACGCGAAGCGAAGCCGGCGAGGCCTCTAAGTCTGAAGACGCGCCTCAGTTCCCAACCGTACCACACATTTCCCTCTGTCCATGAGAGCGCTTCGGTATACCATTCTGGGACTTGTCTCTCTCTTCCCAGCTGACAATCTATAGACAGGTCTTACTGAGACTCTCGTACCCTCTGAAGTAGCCTGTCCGCCCGACGGGAAAGGGAGAGGTACAGATCCGACGACGAGAACCCCATCGAACACGATACCGCACACAAAGAGTCGGATACCCGAGCGGGGATGGCCTTTCGCGGCTTCCAACGCTTTACGCCTCGCATCACGACACAAATAGGGTCAAGAACCGGAAAGGCTGGAATCGTCTCTTCCAGCCTGTAGCCAGCCCCAGAGGTGCGCCATGTGCTACCACGACACAAGCGGGACCCTACAGACTTGCCGAGGCTCGTCGCTTCTCCTAGACGGTAACTGAAGACGCCGTGCTGGCCTATACTAGTATCGTATCGAAGCATCCAACAAACTTCGGTACTAGCCTGGCACCGATGTGTCAGACCAGCACTCAGAAACTGACATTTAGACATTGAGCTTGATGCTATGATCAGTCTTGAGCTCCGATACCAGGAGTGGCGCTTTTGCATCCAGTGTGCGACGAACCAGTTGGTCATAGACAACCATGTCCTACCTTGGAACCATGCTCTGGGTGGTACAACACCCGTCATTGCCCTTTCTCTTTGGCCCGTACTACTGTAAGAGAAGATCTCATCCCTCCCCATAACCCCTGACTAACTATCTACATACCTGGGCGGGCCTTTGAAGCGTTCGCGATCCAGCGGTCGTTCGCTTGCGACCGTGTAACTGTTGAGGACGGCATGTCTCAAATACTTATTCGACCCTTCGCCTTTATCGGCGAGGCACATCTCGACTGCCTCGTCCGGTACATTGTCTCAGAGAAATCATGTCCTCAGCGAGTTGGTCTATCCTTGCGCATGTTCTTTCTCGGCATCGGCAGCTTCTGACCTGATATGAAAAGCAGGCGTCCTTTCCACTTCATCAAGACCGATTTGCTTCTTCTCCCAGCTCTGCGTTTCCTCTAGCTTATACCCTTATCTACAAGACTCTTCACGGTTTATAAGAACTCGAAATCGTTACATCTCGAAGACGACTGTGCCATACACTCTCCAGAACTTTACCTGCATAGTCAAGCAAGGTTGCCCCGATATCCTTACCCAATACGACCTCGACCTCCACGACGGCCTTAATTGGCACCAAACTACACCAATAAGAGTTCATTGTTAGGAATCTTCGGTAAACATCACCGAGATCGTACGGAAAGGATGCCAAATGAATATCCAATGCCCCTCTCCTACCCCAATCCATCTCTGGGTCAGATGGCGATACTGGAAGAACAAAGAGGCGGAGAAGTCTGCTCGACAAGAACGATCTCTGGACTACGCAAACATTCTGTTACTGGGCCTCGACAGGCGGTCCTCGTAATATCGTAAGAAACATGAGTATCCCGGTCGGATGCCCTTATTGATCATCTTAGCCTACTCGTAGGACTGCTCTTTTCGAGTCTCGACACTTCGATCGTCTCAACTTCTCTAGTTACCATCTCGCATGATCTCAATGACTTTGTCAACGCACCATGGATTGTTCTGGCATACCTTTTGACATATATGGGTAAGTTCAATGGATGCCTGTGGCAACAAAGGTCGTCTGACAAGCGTCACAGGATTCGCAGTTTGTGTCTCGAAACTCAGTGACATTTACGGACGGCGCAACATGCTCGTGGTATCATGGGTCTTCTTTGTTGGTTTCTCACAAGGTTGTGGATCAGCTACCAGTATGACGGCTTTGTACGTGGCCTGCTCGATTGTACCATGGTTATAAGCTGACGAAGCTCAGGATTGTATGCCGAGCCTTCCAAGGAATGGGGGCTTCCGGTCTGTACAGCTTGACACAGATCGGTCTGGTAGAAGTTGGACCCTCCCACCGGCCGAGCTTGATCGGGGCTATGATCGGGGCTACTCTCGCAGTTGCCTTTGTGCTGGGCCCTATCATTGGCGGTGCTGTAGCCCAGCTCTCGGACTGGAGATGGCTGTTTAATATGAAGTAAGTGTTGAAACCCAGGTTCAGAGTCTTTACTGACAAGGTCAGCATCCCTTTTGGCCTTGCCACCATCCTCGCCATCACGAACCTATGGCCACATGAAGACGTGGCACACATCTTTTCCTGGAAGGCCTTTACCAGCATCGACTTCATCGGCAGTGCAACACTCCTCAGCAGCTCTGGATTTCTGGTGTTTGCCGTTCAACAGGCCGGGTCGCAGACGTTTTTCTTGGGGAAGCCCAGAGATCATCTCAGCCCTGGCCATCTCAGGTGTCAGCTGGATAGTATTTGTGTGCTGGGAGGTGTTCCTAGAGACGAAGCCACACCGTCGCATCGAGCCCATCTTCCCTATACGGTTAATGTTGCGACGAGTGTACTCTGCAGGATTGCTGTAGGTGGAAATCCGGCTCTATTCGTCAAGACAACCGCTGACGCTGGAGTAGCGTGACCATGTTCACAGGCTTCCCATATATTTCCCTCTCGATTGTCATTCCCGAACGATTTCAAATTGTCAACCGCGAAGGTGTCCTTATGGCAGGGTTACACATTCTCCCCTTGCTGGGTGCCTGCGCTATAGGATCGTTCCTTGGCGGCGCAATATCGAGCAAGAAGAATAACACATCCTTTACCCTGCTTGGTGCATCGTGCCTTCAGCTGCTTGGTGTTGGATTAATGTCTACAATGACCAAGCCTGACGGCTATGTCAAAGCTCAGTACGCTTTCCAGGCCATTTTTGGACTAGGAGTTGGCCTTTCATTCTCTGCAGCTACTATCATGACAAGTATCCTTGCTGCCGAACGCAGCGAGCTTGCTTCTGCCCAAGGCGCTGTAGCGCAAGCCCGAGTATTGGGTGGCTGCATTGGACTGTCTGTTTGTACGGTCATATTCAACTCACACGTCAACAAATATCTCCAGGAGCACCTAACGTCGACACAGCTTGACAACCTCCACCGTTCACCACTGACGAGTCTGCACCTTCCAATGGGCCTTCAGGACCTGGTCAAGCAAGTTTACGCCGGTGCTTTTGCCGAGGAGATCAAAATCATGATGCTTGTTTGCGCTGTCATGGTGGTGATATCTCTGTTCACCCTGGAACGGTGCCCTGAGCCCCTGGAGCGGTTGACAGCCTTCCCCAAGGATGAGCTTTCTTCAAGGCGAGGTAGCGACTCGGCGACAGAAATGACTGACATTTCCAGCGCTGAAAGATGTGTCTAGCGGGTATGCTAGTCCATTCAGCACTCTGCTGTGTTTCTACTAGCTGGCATGCGACAAGAATGTTTTGGGGAGTTTTTGGACGGCGCAATCCAGGTGTTTCGAGCATTATTTGGCGTTGATATACTATCTATGCTGGGATGGTGACGCAGCAACAGCAGGACCTCGGTGTTTTGTCAAGACGATGGGTATGGGTCACTATGGCGTTGGTACGAACGAGAAGCAGTTGGCGTGAGTTCGATGAGGCACATTCTCGATTAGTCCGACGACACATGTTTCTTGGATGTTTCCCTGTTGGCACTGGATGGATAGGATGGGATGGATGGCCAGAATGCGGAAGATACGGAATGTTCTTGGAGTCGATGATACCACCTCATGGCCAGCTTCTGGCACAACTTTCATTTAGGCCTAGCTTGCAAACGCTCAAGTATGAAACATGGTCTAGGTTGCTCAAGTGAAGCCATACAGTGCCACCTCGTCTCTGATGACAGGCAAGTCGAGCCAGGGAGGCAACCGAACAACTACGCCCCAGAAAGGCGAGAAAGCCTTTCCATGCCTCATGTATCACTGCAGCACTCTTATATTGCACCACCATGATACCATTATGAATTCTGTTGGCCGTGGAAAAAAGGAGACCATGTTGCGACGGTGCGACGGGGGGGGGGGGGGGGATGTCTTGGGCTCTGAGTCGTTTCTAGGCACGACAAACGAGCGAGACCTTGTGATGAGACGAAAGGGTACGAGCCGCAACAAGATGAGACGATGGGGTTGCTCAGGTCCGTGTGTCTTTTTATGAGGAGAATGAGGCGAAGTTCTTGTTCTGTGGCAGCTGGCAAGATTCCACAGACTAAGACGCTCTGGGCAGAGAGAGCCTGGCTGTTGGGTGTTACCCCCCTCTTCTGTCAGCGAGACTGTCATCTGTCTGCTAAGCATGTTGTGTTACGCACAGGGTATCGAGATCTGGCAGGTAGGCAGGCAGACAGGCTCATGCAAGATGGATGCGGCGACATGGGTGTCTCTTTGGTTGAAGGTTTGGATTCTGCAGCTTGTTGGCGGAGTTAACTTGGAAGGTTTCTTGGTTATAGCTGTCGGTTTAATTCTCATAGCTACTCGGCCGAGGGAGGGTATCGGTCAATCGTGGGAGGAGGTAGGAACAGAACGGTACTAGAATCGGGGTTAGTAAGTGTATGTTGGATTAAATGAATACCCCTTCTCGGCCTTTTAGGCCTATTATTCATATCTAGACTGTTGCTTTGGTCACGAGTTGGTGTCTCAAAGTCCCCTTTCGTCAGTTACCCCTTTTCCGACATGGCCACTATCCTCTTGAGTACGAACTGGCCACCATGGACTGTACGTACCGCGAATTGACCTTTGCTGGCATGGATTACAATCATAATGTTTGCGGATGGCGTGGTTTCATTCAGAATGGCGCTCTCTCTCTTCCCAAGTGTTCTTGTTGCTATTGCTGTGGTGGCTGTGTCTTGTTGGCCGCTGGCAGGGCGACCACAACGGTCTTGATGGATGCGAAAAGCTTGTATGAAAATTCCATGAGTCGCCAGGTGCGTTTCGGTACCCTTCGGCTATTTGGTGACAATGAGTTTTTTCAAGGAGAGTAAGTTGGGGGGGGGCGCAGCGTCGTTGAGGCTGTACACGACCTTGTTGATCTCAGTCCGGGAGCTTCAATAAAACTTTCTCTTTGTCCTTCACATGGGAAGATGAAGCTTCCGTCATGGTGGTTGCCTGAATACATCTAGATTTGAATGAATTCAGGCTCCGTTTGACGATGCAAACAGCATCGTAGGAAACCCCTGATTATTACCGTCTAACCCCAAGCAAACGAACACAACCAAACAGTATCAACACCAAACAGAATATAATGTGACTGCCCGTTTTTGGAAAACAATCTGGAATCGCAGCTAGTACGGTTTTCAACAACCTGGGCATTGGCAGTTGGGAAAAGTCAATGCCTCAATACCGTAACCTTGATGAACAAGGTTCCTGGCGACATACAAGGGGAAAACTTTGACTTACTTACATTTTTACTTGCATTTGTTTACTTGGTCATTTGTTGAGCAGCCTTATTGCCTTTAGACGGCCTTTTTCTCTCCTAAAGATCTATAAATCCCCCCCCTTCCCTCCCACTCATCAGTCTCTCACCTTCTACTCTCCATTACGTTCCTCACATTCAACATGCCCCCCCTCTCTTGCCAACATGACAATCTCGGGGCCTACCAACAGACCCAGGCAGTTAGTCCCTTAGATACCTACATCTAAAAGTCCCAAGGATCAACCCGTCGAATCCTCTTTGGCAAGAATCGGGGGTCGACCGCTTCACGAAGCAGCTAGCTCTCTCCAACATCAACCTTCCGATCATCCTTGCAATTCTTGACCACTGGGGGATGTCAAAATCGCTTCCGTTATCCTCGTTAGAGGAGGCTCAATCACGACCAACAACAACCACAACCAACCAATCTACGGTCAACCAACTGATCAACAACAACCCAACTAGATCACGATGGCTACTTTCCGCAGAGACCTTCAACGAGCAGATCAAAGCAACGAGACTAATACCTATCGGCATGCCTTTTTGTACGACCAAGATGACCTTGCCGAAGAGGTCCGCAAGCTAGCTTCGCAAGAGCGATGAAAGCACCCATTACAAGCTACGAGAGACAATATCATACGGAGCTATTCAGAGCGTTGCGGTGGGCAAAAGATATATTATATCTGGCATGCCAACTAGATGATAATGGCTACTTTTCACAGAGACCTTCAACCAGAGGACCAAAGTAGCGCGGCTAGGGACGCCCGCGGAACACAGGCGCTTCCTACGATATGATGAGCCTTGGAGCCACATATCCCTTCACAGGTGTTCCTTTCGCTGGGTCTGGGCATCCTTACATTGCACTCGGCAATTGTGGTTCATCAGGCGGTATCAGTTCAAGCCAATATATATATATACTATATCTAGGCCAGCCAGACACGAGTTCACCAAAACGACTCCAGCCATCGTCCACCTCGGGTATCTCATCAACATAACCAAACATTCCAACACTGGCTCCCCCTGAAAAAAACTCCGTCTACCCCCCGTTCGTCCCTATAATCTTATATAGAGTGCCAATGATCAAATACATCGCCAATCTCGACAAGAAAGACCCCCAGGTATGTCTCTTGATCACCCCCGATTCACATTATGCTAACTTCCCCTGGACTGGTCTTACTGTTGTGATTTCTTCATACACAACGCTCTCCTCTCGTTTCCACGCTAAACAGGAGCGCCTGTTCGTGTTCAAACCCGAACACGTCCCACCTTCTGTGCAGAAGCGTCGGAAATCGAAGAAGCCAGAGGCCCCTCGTGCTAATGATTCTGACTTAGGGTTAGGGTTAGGGTGCCGTATCTCTTGAAATGCAGGATCCACGACGTGATCATGGGCATTGGTGCCGTCTCCTTTTGGTCGACGAGCCTCTTGGTCGCAAGTCCTTTACCCCCCTCAAAGTCGCAGACCAAGCAACACCGCTACACTGGGCGGCAATCAAGAGCCATATTGAGGCGACGAAACCTACTTCAACAAGAAAAACGTCAATATCAACCACCGCGTGAGAGTAGGATACGAGTATGAGGACCTTTAGAAGGCGGGAATTACGACGCCGAGCAGCAAATCTTTCCACACCCTAGTAAATCAGTCGAGGAGATATTGAGGCACGCGAATCATGCGCTATAGTTTATCAATCACTCGATTGTTCGAGACATCTATTCCTAGTACTCATATGGCAGGGCATCAAGGCGGTACTTTGACCAACTTCAGAAGTCCCTTCGAAGCCATTGCTGATGCTCAACTGCCCCCGTGGGCAAAAAAGAAAGAAAAAGAAAAAGAAGAAAAAGAAAAAGCTGGGCCATCATCCGCCGAGGATCCATCTCCTCGTCACAAACCATAAAGCAAGACCATCAAGATCAACTGACACGGGGGAGAAAGTCATGTGCTTCTTGGGTCATCAGCTACACGTCTTCACACATCCGGGCATCAGAAGACTTACCAAATCACAACGACTTCCCCGACTCCTGACCGAGAAGATGGGTGCTTCCGACTCGAGTACACTCCGGCTCTCACCCCTCCAGCCAAAAGAGTCTGGGGTCGAAATGTCGAGCCTCACCCCTGAGGCAACCGACACGCGGATTCAGGAGGCCGACTCTTCTCTTTGAAAGGGATGGACCTGTTGTTTCTGCAGCACTTTCTTTCCGGCCTCATTCCACCCGTCTATGACCTCCCTGGAGAATGCGCAGCCGTCGACGCCGCAGGGCTTTGTCGTCAACCACGCATCCCCACGCCGGCTCGCCACGTTCACTGATTGAGCAGAAGGACGCAGCTCTCTTGCCTCTTGATACATCCAAAAATGGGGTCTCGACGAGGAGGGGAGATCGCCACCGCCTGAGTCCAACTGACATATGCGTTTCTTTCATGATACGGCTCAGCCGCGAAGCGGTACTTGGTTGGCTCTAGGTACCAGTTGTGCGATCCCTGGATCACATCCTTGCCGCCGTTGGTAACTAGAGTAAAAAACACTAGATACTTCTCCCGCCCAGACTTAGCTGTACCCCAGTAGATATACCTCCTCTGGGCCGGCCCGTACAGCTCGTGCGTCGTGCAGGGAAACACAACGTCACCGCGCTTCAAACGCTGGATCGGTATGTTTTCTCCAGACAGCACGTGTCGTTCGAGGTTGAACCGTGTGTAGTTGTGGTCTCTGCAAGCTGCGAGAGCCTCCCGTATCACACCCTCTTCCTCGGAGTTGGCCATGTACTTTAGCCTAGGGCGTTGTACTTTAGGACTAGGAGTTGGGACAAGGTGGCGTGTGCCTTGGCTCCAGACGTTCAACTCTTCGGGTCGTGGTGACTCGTCCTCGTTCGAGGAGCGTCCGCTTCCCTTTGAGGAACTTAGTCCTGTCGGATCCAGCTTTGTCACTTCAGACCTGGGGGATGTCGTTGATTTTTCGACTTAGTATCAACCAAGTCTTCTGCTTGGGCTTTGTCCGTTGCTTCTCCATGGTTTGTTTGCTGTCTCGAGAATCCCACACGTTGTTCGAACTGCTTTTTAGTTTGAAGCTGCCGACTGCTTCAAACCGAGAGTGAAATGGTTTGGTGTTGGTTTCAAAGGATCAAGGTTCCTTTCTCGTCCGGCGAAAATGGTCTGGACTGTTGAAACTCTGGGATAGGAGGTGCGTGTGGTTGAAGGAATCTTGATTCGGTACTTTGTGAGGATAGATATAAATGTGGCAGCTCGAAATAGATATTCTTCGATCTGCGCCTTCGAAACTGCCAGCTTGTGGCTTGTTGTTATTTCCAAGACCGAGAAGTTTGGCTATCAAAATGGCTGATATATTATGCCATTCTCAATGTCAAGAACCGCCATAGATTCTCAATGTTGAACTCCAGTCGGGGCAAGAGATCATCGAATATTCGGCTTATACTTGTTTCTTGCCTTGACCTCCGGCAGTTTCGATGGTGTTGAGTCGAGAAAAAGCGGTATATATCTCTTCGTAGATGAGCTGTGATGCGATAACGAAGGAGTGATATGGGTCTACCGCAAAGAATTGTCAGCGTTCAGTCTTGGGTGATATTGTGCCGGGAAGATTGAGAAGACAAGTACAGGATGCACAGCTGAGATCTATCTTTTCGATTCGAGAAGTGAGGCGGATTTGGAATGAGATCTTCTATGTATAGGGAACTAGGGGGAGATGCGCTGGAGGGAAAGCCACCATCCGGCTGCTTGGGCGTTGCAACCGCTAGAGATGCTGATATCGCAAGAAGGGTTGAGTTCTTACCTTTTAAGCCCAGGGCATGCGGCGTGTTTGAGGTGAAGATATGTGGTGGAGGAGAGAAGTGTAGAGAGAAAGCCATCATCGAGTTGACTGTTGTCAATATGATGATTGCAGATGTTTGGTGATAAGGATTAAGATCTAGAAGATTTTGAGATGAGTATTCTTTTTAGAGCAGTGGAAATCTCAAACAAGGGCTATTATCTTTTGTTTACTGAGAAATACCTTCTTATTCGTGCTCGAGTGCTGGCAATGGTTATTACCTGGCCCATTCATTTATGACACTGGCGAAACCAAACGAAGGCATGGAATCTCAATAAAGGGAATATCTGGCTTTAGAATTAGTATTTCCCAAGCTTAGTAAATAATTAAAATAAATTACTCTTCTTTAATTGTTTTCTTGATTTCTCCTTAAAGCTCTAAAAGTACGGTATGAGAATAATTTTCCTTAATCCTGTTGTGTGTACCTGCGAGGCAATCGTGTTAGTTCGCCGTTACGCAAAAGCCCACTTCGCTTTCAGCAACTTTGATACATGAATAGTCATTGTCCTCTGAGGAAGGTAAACGGATTCATATATTCGTTGGGCACACTCAAGTCCCACAGAACGCCGCTCCCTCTACGCCGTTCGCCCTGACTCTTCAATGTGCCAAACCCTTGGACATATTCAAGCAGTAATTTCTTCAAAGCACTGTCATATTATTTAATCCTCGTTTTGTCTTTCACCATGCATCCTTCTTCGTTTGTCTCCTTCCTCTCTGCCACACACACTGAATGCTAGAAATGCAGATGGCACTTGGTCTCGCAGCTTTTTTTCGGGCTGATTTTTGCACGACTTGTCTGTTCATATGGACCCATCCGAGAAGCTGGCTGCTCCAGCTTTCTGAGCGTGTGTGGGAACGTTCATCCTTTTGCTTGACTGCGGTTAATTTCTCGTCCGAAGTCGAGCTGCCTAGGATATTGACGAGTCCGCCGAGCACCGTCGCAACTAGGAAGCCCACGAAAGACTTAATTAGACATATAAAAAGATCATCTTGGGCAGCTTCGCCTCTAAGCACATCATCCTCGATCCAAGCGTACGAGATATAGCATGTCGGGCAAGCCATCAAAAAGCAGTTGAGGTGGCTAGGTTAGGAACTAAGTTTGACGAATCACGTCTCTTGAGCATGTGGCACAACTCAAAGAGATAGATCGATCACACCATAATTGTGTCAGCCAGCTGGTAGAAATCCATCGCCAACCCAGTCTTTTTGCCGACTTCTGCCTAAAATTCCAATGCCTTGAGGAACCTTTGAGCAGTATCTTCTGCTTTAAGGCTTCTGTCTGTTCCTTTCTGAGCAATCAGGCGTCAATTGCCATTACGCACGTTGTCAATGGACAAATTGAAGCGCTTCACTGCCATTATGCATCATCAAGTTCCTCCCCTTCGACTTCGTTGATTCTGGGGCTCTTGATAAAACGATGCGTATCTCTAGAGACAGCTACTCATTCACCATAGGCCAAATACCACTCTTGACGTGATTCTACTACGCCTAAATACCCCAACAGAGCGTCTTGATTCTACAGGTCCTCATCACTAACACAACAGCCCCTTTTCGCTTCTCCCCAAGTTTACCCCGCGTTAAGCCTTGGCCTCGGTCCAAAAGTGCACAGGCATTGTCTTCAGCGTGTGCCTAGATCCCCAGTTATCGGCCCGAGCGTAACAAGCCTGTTGTTTGCCAATGTGAGTTTCATAGGTAGCCTTGAGAGGGAGGACAGGCGGCGGTAAGTGGCGCACAGCCATGTGAGCGCCCGTACTTGTCACATGCAGTGAACGTAGGTATCCACGAGGCAAGCCACGATACCGTCAAGTGCCGTTGGTGACAGTGTTTCCACTGCACCGATAGCTTGGACAATGGTAAGTAAGCAAGAGCAGTGTGTAATGACCCCATCTTGAAGAAGTCCTGTTTATTTCTTGTTTATTTGTTTCTTCCTCTATCCCATCTCATCTCACCCCCCCACATCTCAAGCATTGTCAACACCACCAATAGCCTGCGGCTTAAAGTAAATAGTCAAGACACCCTGAACGCCCAACGTCTTGACAGCCGTCTTGAGATCATTGTGAGCCTTGCACTCGTCGTCGTAGTACTTCATATCCTCCATGCTAGCAAACTCGGTCTTGGAAACAAAGTGGTATCCCTGAGATCGGGCATCCTCATCAGCGGCACCGACCACCATGGACAGGATGTAAGGCTTTCCGTCCTGGGAGTGAGTGTTCAGTTAGTGACAAATACTGTGAGCAAAAGGGGCTTTGTGTTGTGAAAAGCTAGCTTTACCTTTTGCTGGTTGGCGCTGAGTTTATTGTATTGCTCCAGAAGAACGGCTTGGTCGTCCTTGCTGGGCATCTTGAACATGGTGATTCGGTGGATACGGTTCGCCATCTTGGTGGTGTAGAGTCTTGCCCGGGCGTGAGATGCGATGGACGGTCGGGTCAGAGGGGAAACTCTGAGGAAAAGTCTAGGGTTCATATATGTTCAAGATAGGTAGGTCGGTGCGTTACAGAGTACAGTACAGTACAGATCAGCCAACGGTTGCATGCGGGTTAAAGGTGAGTGTGAATAACCATGGGAGGGATGGGATGGGATGGAGGGGTACATGGCAGGCATTCCGCCTCCCTCGGGGGTTTGAACAACGACCGGGATGCTTTGTCATTCAATCATCGCGGGGTCAACTTCTACCCCACCTTTTCTCCTCCCTGTCATCGTCTTCATCCCCCTTGTTGATCTCCCCCGGCCCCCACTACAGCTTCAATCATGTCCCTAGCTATCCAATGACGCTGTCTCAATAGCATAGCCATCATTCTCAAGCCAAGCTTCAACTCCCGAGCTCGGAGTTAGGCCCGGCTCTAGACGGCAAATGAAGGGCAACAACCGTTGAATCAGCACAGCAACTGCGGAATTGATGGACAACCGTTAATTCTAAACCTCGGCTTTGTTCGCTGTTTCTGTCTCTGCTCTGTTACACTGAATAAACTCCAACCCTCCAGGATTAGGATACCCCAGCTTCGCCAGATAAGAACAACCTTGCAAATACATACCACGCCGCAATCAACCTCCGTCGCTGTTTCATTCATGGACTCTTCCGGCCCCGAATTCTTCCCCCAATCGAAGTCAACCCTGCCCTGCCCTGCCCTGCCCTGCACATCAACTCCACGACACAAAGTGCCCTTCCTCCAACACAACATCCCGCTCCTCGCCGCCCTTCCATCTTACGCATGGTACCATCTCATGTCTTTCTCCAGTCGTGACATGTACCTCCGTCTCATATTTTTCCAATATCTCCATGCCCGCCATCACTACCTGGGGGCTCGGATCCCAAAGCACCACCTCCCGCAACCCACGGCGGACTGCCTCCCCCATTGCTGCCTCCAATACTTCAACTACCAGTTCATCTGCATTGGTCAAACGCGTCACATACAGACGTCCTATCATGAGCCGTCCGTTCTGGAAGTCATGAATCCACCATGCTGACACCTCTGTTGCCTCATCCTCGAGAATGGAAACTCCATAATGCCTGGTGTCCGCGTGATCCTGGCCCAGTTTGTAGGCTAATAAGGCGGAGCGGAATAGGTGATGTCTGGCCATAAAGGCGCTGGGTAGGATTTGGACGTGGGTTTTGGGGCCTTGGGCCTTTGAGAGACGCAGTTTGCTGACGTTGACGTCGCAATTGGCAATGTTGTAGACTTCCTGGAGTGTGAGATATTCCCATGCATCCTCGCATGAAGAGCAAGTCTGAAAACGGTCGACATTGATGGTCAACTGGGTCGCTGGGACAGGCTTCCACCCCAGCTCTAGGTACCAGTTCAAGCAACCATTGCCGAAGATGACGGTGAAATCGATATCCAAGTCGTCCCGCTTGTCAAAGCACTCTTGTACTCTCTTGAGAAGGAGCTTGGCGAAACCGCGACCGCGGTGCTCGGGATCGGTATAGATTTCGGAAATGATGACGGCGCCAGTCACCCTCACGCCCTTGCCGCGGCACATGATTGCGTCTCGGAGATATGTTGCGCAGCTTGAGATGATACCCAAAGGATCGTCGGGTTTGCGGAGTGCCCAGATCTCAAAGGAGCGAGCTTCTCCTGGTAAGGTACTCATTCTGAAGTGAACGTCAAGGAAATCTGTTGTTGAGAGCGGTGCAGCCCAGGTCTTGGCGTTGTTCTCGTAGTGCCGCAAGAGACGTGCATCATCGAGGCGTTCAAAGACAAGTTCATCGTGCAGAGGGCCTGGTGGCTTGTCATTTCTCTTCTAGATGGGAGGCATTGGGACTGTTCGAGTTATCCAAGCCGAGGGACAGTAATGAAAGACGAATAAAGATAGATAGTAATGTTGCGACTGGGCCTTCAAGTCGACGATAAGAGTTGTTGACGCAGCAATTCAATGCAGTGAGTGAGTGAGGAACATCAGAGATGGAAAGGGGAGAAAGAAGAGTTGAGTGGTTGTGAGGCAGGCAAGGAGGGTTAGGAAAGACTTGCCCTTCGCGTAGTAGGCACGTCCTGGTCCTCTTTCCAGACATCAGATGCTGTTGGCGGAGGGAAGCCGCGTCGGAAGCAACCACCTCTTGCAGCTTCCTCCTGTTCTATTTCATTTACAATGTCGTTGTTCCCTTCGGGAGTCCCTCAGGTCGGGCATAGGTACCTACGTGCCTATAGACACGAACGTACCACATTAGCAATTTTGCTCACTCTTGGCCTCAACTCCAAGGCCGTCACAACTTCTACGCATAAACGGGGGATTGCACCCTCTATCCCAATAAGCAACAAGCTAAACACTCCAACAATGTATAGTTCCTTATATCGCCCTATAGAACCCTGTCTTGTAACATGTTACCAGTCATAACCCTTTTGTGTTTCCCGTTTTCCGCCCCAACTCCTTCGCTAACATCCAATTGGATGCTTTCAAGGCAAACACACGCAAACACCCTTTTTATAGCCCATATACATAGGAATAAACAACTTCAAACATGACGGTTACCAGCTCCTACCACGGTTCCATCCGTGTCAGTCATGGCCTGGCCGTTCTGGCCCGATTGCAGCTCTGCAAGACGGCGCCACAGGTTCTCAACCATCGGGGGCAGCGTCTCGTTGAGCACGGGGAAATTCTGCCGCAAGATATTCCGTGCAAGCGATAGGGCCATATCGCGATTCGATAGTGGCTCTATCTGGAGACGCAGGCCTGCCGGAAGCGCCAAGGATGGTGTGCCCTGTCCGAGTTCGAGAAACGCCCTCGACTCCCTCGTCTCTTGTGCGTTAAGTAGCACATAGTCGTCTGCAATCCCCTCGCCGGTTGATGAGCCAGGGGCCGACATAATGCCGTATGCCCACAATGTAAGGCCAGCAAAGTAGACCGCCATTGAGTTGAACCCCTGCAGACTTGTTGCCTTACAATCCTGCGCATATCGGAGCAGCTGCCCAGCGTGCCAAACGGCGTGACGAGATTCAGGCCCTGAAAACCAGGTAGCCTCCAGTATTTGCGCCGCTCTCCGGGAACCTCCCTCGCCGTTTTGGCCAGCGAGTTGGTGCAGTTGGTCAAACGAGACATGAAGCGCCACCATCAAGAGCTCAGAGAATAGCAAGAGCTCAGGGCTCGGCGATTGCATCCCCTGAGCTTGGTTAGAGAAGCCGACAAGTTTGCTATACAGATCTTGGTACAAGGCCTCGATCCAAGCTGGAGAGCCGGCGCTGCGTCGATTCGGGTTACTGCGGTACGTGACAGCATCACGGTAGATCCAAATCTGCCCCCACAGCCCCGATAGAGTAGCCATGCAACATAGTTCGATATCGACATGATCGTTGGGCTCAGTGATGAATGACACACAGTCTCCAATATCCAAGGGGTGTGGGATATCTGTAGTCGTGGACCTCTTGGCCGAGTACAGGTCCCGCCACTGTTGTGAACTTGCAGCCTTCCAAAGATCTGGCGCCGCCGGTAGGGTGAAGTCAAGTTCGCTGTATGCCATGTTTGAACTCTTCCATAAAACGATTGAGGATTGCACATCATGAATGAACAGGCGCATCATCAACCTAAACACGGTCAGCAAAGATCAAGTACATAAGGAGCTGCGATCAGACCTTTTGTGGGATTCAATCCTAGCAAAATCCCGCCATTTCGACTCCAGTACTTCAGAAGAGTCGCCCGCACTCGGGATATAAAGGGTCGACTCTGATGAAAAAGAAATCCTCCCAGTTCCTCGAACCAGCTTTTCTTCGTTAGCCCGCTAACGGACAACCATGTTCAAGGCAGGCTTACTGTCAACACTTGCTGGGCAAAAGTCTGTGCCATTTCCATTTGACGATTATAGCCACACCACTGTGCAATATCGAGATGAAGCATGGACGCTTGGAGCAACATCAGGGGATTCGCTGCCGTACCAAAAGATTCCAGCTATTCATCGTTAGCTCATTTTCTTCCAAGTCTGTCATGCACACCAGCACAGTAGTGCAGAACTATCAAACAGAACTATAAGATCGCTAGACTTACATGATTGTTAAGAGCAGTCTTCAAGACATCGTTAAGAGCAAGTCCGAATTGCCAGGCCGTTGGCGCAGAAGTACGCATGGCTCCGGTGGAAACGATGGCGGAGACGAGTTCCAAAGTGGCTGCAGAAGTGTCAAAAGAAGCCTTGTGGATGAAGTCATCCTGTTTTTGGTCTTGCTGAATGAAGAACGTCTCAATCAGATAGCTCAAGGTGTCGGCCGAGGGAAATGTTGGAACTTGAGGCTTGGTCGTGCCATCGGCCAGAACCATAGCGAAGAGACCGTCGCGTATAATTGGCAACATCGTTTTCAAGGGAACAGTCGAGGCGGCTGCTTGACCATTGGCGGCTGGCTTAGCTACCCAAGCCGAAAGCTGGGGACCTGTGTCTTCCTGAGGCATGTCTCTCCGAGGTTGGCGAGATGAACGCTTTGTCCCATTTCCTAGCCGATGAATTGGCCCATTCGCATCTGATGTTGGAAAAGTGAGGTTGCCAAAGTCCATGTCCCAGGAGAGCTCGATATCAGGGAGCAGTTTCCGCGGCGCTGCAAAGTACAGGGTCTCGTCAGGCGCAGCTTCCACGCTCGGCGCACCAAGGAAGGATGAACCAGCATATCCAGCAGTACTATCGATCGATTGGACTTGGTGTGCGACAGCTGATTGGGACAGCGCGTAGGCGGCATCGCCTGCCGTAAAAACCTGGTTGTCATTGCCCGTGGTCGATGCCACCATTGAACTATCAGAAGGAGAGACACCGGCTTGTGACTCCGAAGTTCTGTATTGATTCCCACGCCTTGCCGGCATTTGACATGTCAGGCTCTTGTTGCGACAGCGACTACATGGCTTTTGGTCCTCGCACTTTGCCTTGGAGGCGGCGCAGTTCAGGCAAGCTTCAGCAGCGCGATCGTTTCTTCGGATAAAGGGGCGATCCTTTGCAGCGCCATCTCGGTCGTGTGTGGTCTCGTGCCGTGTTAGGAGGTCGGCGCGGTTGAAGCGCTTAGGACAGCGGGAGCATTGGTACGGGCGGGCGTTCTCGTGCGACCTCAGGTGCCTCGTCAAGTGGTCGGCTCGCTCGTAGACGCGTCGGCAGATGTGACAGACGTGGGACGGCGACGAGGCGGACGCGTCGGATAGCTTGCGCTTCGCTGGTAGAGACGACGGGGTCTTCCGCGGAGTTTCTTGCTGCGACGGCTGCAGCGCAGGGTCTAGCTGTTGGTGATAGGCCTGCTGCTGGTGGGGTTGCTTCGTAGGTGAGGCTGTCGGCAGCGTATGCTGCAATTCATGCTGATCCTGCGGTTGGGCTCGCTGCTGATCTTGTCCCGGAGCTGCTAGTGCAAATAGTGATGAAAGCAGCATGTCCGAGCCGGCGGCATCACAGAGGATGTCGATGCCGTTCTGCTCGGCGGCCGCCATCCTGAGCGCCCGCGGTGCGCGGACCAGACCGGGCCGTGCCGTGTGTTTCTAACTGGCTGGCAGCGAAAAAGTGCAGGATGCCAGACAGACGGGGGTCCGGCCGCGGGAGCGCACAGAGGTTGACTGAGATCGGAGACGCGGCGTTGAGGGGATCGCGAGACAAGCCGTTGGAGTGTTCGGAAGGGAGGGGGCGGGGGCGGGTGATGGGCGGACAATCAATTCTGGGGTCGCTTGTCCAGCCAATCACAGCGCCGCGAATTGTCGCGGGAAATTAACAGCCCACTTTCCGGAGCCGGGCCAATTCAACGGCCGGGTGACCCTCGGCCGGGGGCTTCAAGGGAGTGGACACCGACCCCGGAGGCCGGGCCCGACTCCGAGTCCCCATTGTCCGAGCACACGCCGACACTTTGTCTTTATTCATCTTTTTAGACGAGACGGGAGCCGTCTTCGGCTGTTTATCAGCTCAGCTCGACACATCGCTACATAGCTTGTCCTGCCTATCCTGGGTACTCCGAAAATACCTCGGGGATCGCCGGAGAGCCCGGCCTCCAGCTCGGGCTGCAAATGAGAGTTGACAGCTGAACTGACACCTTGGGCAGGGATGACTCCTGGGCTCCTCTGCATCTGGTCTAAGTACGGAGCAGTACGTACTTTTAGATGCTACGTACCCTGGCAGCCTCATTGCGTCATTCGGGTCAGTCATCGAAGATTTCTTTCTGTTGGGCGCAACGCCGAGAGTCTGGAACCTGACCTCATCCACCACATGTCTCAGGGTATTCGAGAGCCGCCACGACGCCAAGAGTGAGAATCATCGAAAGCAGACAAGGGATTGGACCATCAAACGCTCCTCAAAAGATTCATTATCATTAATATCGCAACCAAATACTCCGCACATTAATTTTGTCTCTACCCCTACACCGCTCACTGCCTGCCTGCGGACTTGGTCTTCCATCCATCCACCGGCAAGCCTCGGGCAGTCCCCTACACTTGTCTTCCTGTACTCCGGTAAAGCCATGTGGTGGCAGGGTGGCTGATCTGAGTTGATCGACGATGCACCTCAGCATCCTAGTAAGCCGATTGAAGGTTTCAAAGAATGGTGCTTTGGTCACCTGCCCATCAGCCCTAGAACGTCCCTCCCTTTGTCAATGATCATCCCTGGACAAAGAAGCCTGACCCTCAACCAAGACCAACGAGGCCGTTCAGGCCACCTCGACCAAACGAGAGGGTTTCTTCCGCCTCGGCAATCCCAATTTTGGTGTTCCCGGTCAACTTTTTTCTGAGGCCCTCCAGGGGCGGCACCAGACATGAAAAAGTGACCCTGGTCACACCCACGGTTTTCTGAGACATTTGCTTGATGGCGCAACAACATCTTTAAAAACGCCATTGTACCAATCAGAGTGCCCAATTCGTTTGATCAACTTCATTCTGTGGGATGACGTCGAACTCGCGGCCGCATCAAGGGGTTGTCGCGATACCTATGCAATTCTTGTCACAACCCTTCCTTTCGGTCGGATGTTTTCTCGAATTCATTTTTGGAAAGGACGCATGCCACCGCGCTGTGCCATGCCTGGCCGGGGTTTAGAGTTGTTTCGGCCCTGGCTCCATCAGGGCTTGTCGAGTTCTTGACAACTCAGGAACAACCGCAACAGTCGAGCTATATATCATTCAGACGGCTATTCCCTGACGTTTAAAAAGACTCGAAAGACTTACCCCGATCGTTAATGAGCCTCGTCACAGCAGGGAGTTCCACAGTATCCGCAACAACGACCAGGAATAACCCAAACCTCTTTGCCTTGGAGAGCACAGGTAGGGCATCGGGTTCCAGGTGCTTTGTGGGAGATGAAGCCACGAGTTATATCGTCAAGCAGATCCACGGCCGGGTAAAGAGGCCTGGACTTTTGAACGACATGGGGTTGCGAAGGTTGCATCGTAAGAGGGAACGAGTCTTCTCGTCGGTTGTCAGGGGCCTGGTCAGGTGGCGAGGAGGCAAGCTGTGGATGTCTGGACAAGACCATGGTGGTTTCTCGAAGTTGAAGAGAATGAAGACAAGGTGACAGTTGGGGTGGACCCGGGAAGGTATGGGATATAAAAAGATGTCCGTGTCAAGAGACAATGTATCGAAAGGCTTGAGGAGGTCCGAGCTGGTTTAACATGTGGGGGTTAGATGGACTTTATGGTTTCGTGACAAGAGATGTTGGAGGATGAGCCGAATATAGCGATGCCGTCTAGGAATGCCTTGGGAGTCCAGGAAGGGTAAGGCCAAGGGGATGGAGCACAAAGGATGGGTATTTCTCTCGAGACAAAGACAGGCACGAGTAACCTAGGACAAGCAAGTCCAATGTGGGTTGCCATGCTCCTTGACGATCGGTAGGTATCCGGCCGTGGTGTCGGGGGGCATGCTGGGGGCCGGCGACGGCGGCGGCATTAGCAACAGACCTGTCATATCGACTTCTGCAAGACTCCAAGCTGTCATTACTTACTAGGGAGCTTTAGTGGCGCCGCCCTTGAGAAACACTGTGGACCACCCAGACGGGGGCGGGGTTAAATTGTGCTTGTGTCTGGTTTTTCTGCGCTTCTTTCATTGCCTAGGTTGGCAGCGTCCAGAGAATGCTGCCTCTGAGTCGGTCAGCAACCATGACCTCCCTCTCCGAATGACACAAGTTGAACGGCATTGCTTTTTCTTGTCCGAGGCCAACGGTCCGCCTTTCCGGGCAGGGCAAGGCAGGGCAGGGTGCATGTCTGTGTCGGCGTCCCACTGTAGTTGAATCGTTTTTCTTGTGCCGCCTTTGACGTGTAATTAAACGCTGGCCACTGCAGTTTCCAGACTTTGTTGAGTGGCAAGGAAGTGAGGACCGGACCGGCGACTAGACTAGGGCGCGGTGAGCGTGGACGGACGCCGGGGTGTGCGGCGCGGTGCAGTGCGGTGCGTGGCCTGCTGCCCGGCGTTGACGCAGAGAAAAGCAAAGTTGTGACTGCTCGTCTCTGGGGGTCACGATGACCAGGAGCCCACGACGCTGACTTGTGGACGAGGGAATTATCATCCAGGGACTTGCTTAGGTGCGCAATCGACCGTCAAAGTAAAGGTACCCTAGTCTTCTGGACGAGTAGGATTCGGGTTAGCCTTAGTCGCCGCCCAGAAGCCGCAGTGAGGTCCAAGATCCCAGGGATGGAAATTCCCCTAAAACCGTGATCTAATCCCCAAGTTGCCCACAAACCACCCAATGCCATTATCAACCCCAGAGCCTAGAAGCCAGGAGAGCACCGGGGCACTGGAATGACGGGACCCCGGTCCCTCGTCAGAGCCAGCTCCAGGGCCAGCACGAGGCCCCTCCGCCAACCCATTGCAACCCTCCCTTGGAGCGATCGCCGGCGCATCGAGCTATCTCACCGACGCGCTGGAGCTGGCGCGATTGGGAGTGGAGGGGGGGTCACACATCCACAATTCCACATGGTGCTCTCAGGCATGGGTTTGTTCTCCACTTCCCATGTCTGTCGGGTCTTTATGATGCTCTCGCGCCTTGGACGTCTCTCTCTGCCTTTGTGTGCTGGACCCGAAAATCGTCGGGTTTTATTGCGGCAATTGGCGCCAGAAAGGGGCTGAAATGAAAGGCTAAATGCCTATCCCGCTCCTCAGACACTCAACCGCGGCACGGCAGGCGTGCCAGAGTGTCAGACGTGCAACTTGGTCGAGAGGCCAAGGGCCAAGGGACAGACGGTGCTGTGTGGACGTTTCGCAGCATGGCTGGGCCATCCCGCGGCATCAGCCAATGTCGGGTCTGTCAGATACGAGCTGCGTGCAAGGCTAGCAAGTTTGGAAGGCCGGCGTGGGATTGAGAAAGAGTTGATGGAGCCTGTGAAGGTCCATGAAGTCCGTGAATGGACAATTCATCCATGGCATGGTCAGCCTCTCAGGGGTGAGGTCTCAGGTATCATGCATCAGGTCTCAGGATTCATGTTGGATGCTGGATGCTTGTCGTTGTTGTGATGGGCTCCCATTTGGATGGGAGAGCAGGCTGCAGCTGGGATTGGCTGCATAGGTCCCATCGGCATCTGAGCCGCCAAGTGCCGCTGCGCGCCTGCCAGCCATCTGCCAGTTCTCCGGGCGAAGGAAGGTGCGCCATGCTGCATGTAAGAGGCATGTGCTCCGTGCTCCGACCTTGGTGCACCCATCAGAGGACGCTATGTCCAGCTGCCCTTGTCGTATTGTGATGCCTTACCCATGACAGGCCAGGATTTTCATGCGCCGAGCTTTTGGCGGCATTTGCTTTTTCATGAGAAATTTTTGATTGCCGCGACTGTTCAACTTTTTCTTTTTTTTCCCGCTTCTTGCTCGTGTCCTGTCCTGCCCTACCCTACCATTCCTGTTTGGGACTCGCAGATGCCATCGCTCTCCTCAAGGGACTCTTTGGCGTCCATCCATCCATCGCGTTGCAGTCGACTTACAGTAGTTTTCTGCGAGTCCTAACAAACCAGCTAGCCACACAAAAAGACCTCGAATACATCTAGAACTCTTCCAGTGACATGCTCTGAGAAGTCTACCCGTCCGCACTACAGATATTGTTTAGCGGCCGCTTCTGCTGGTGTGGGCGGGTCTGTCTCGACTCTACTGTATGGACTGCACCAAGCAAGCTTCCATCCATCCATCCATTCTCTGCACACGTAGGGGGAGGTGCGCTATCTATTTCGACTTACAGAGCAATACTACCTACAATACAGCGCAATGCATGCCTCCCTCGCTTTCATGCAGCTACCTACGTGTCTTTTTAGCTTTCTTGATTGACTCATATCGCGCCTTTGGGTGTGCTACTCTCGGGCCCTCTACGACTCAGGGAAGGGGCAGAATAATTGCCCAGCCGACTTGGGTAGAGCGTAACTTTGAAAAGGAAGGCGGGCTTACAAACAATCCTTCATTAGGAAGGCGCTTGACGTTCATTCACCCTGCATCATCAATCATCCACCTTCAACAACACTCCCCTCCAATATCTAGGTAGGTATCCATGGATTGGATCTATCTATCGACTCCTCCACCTTGCTCCGTACGCCCAGATCCCATCTCGTTGCATCGCATCATATCGATCTCATGGATCTAAAATCTGGAATTTGAATCCCCATTTTCTCCAAATGCCAACCCCTCCCTCTCTCCCTCCCCTCCACTTCACGAAGCTTACAGTATGGATTTCAGGCACCCACTCAAACAACCCCCACTCTCCTCCCTTGTCCGTCCAGACTTCTCATTCTCTCGGCAACTCCCCCTTTCAAAGATGAGTGATTGCCCTGATGAAGAGTGTCCCGGCTAAGACATTCGTTGCTTCTGTTTGGTCGATAGCTCGGTAGCGTTGCTTTTTTATTCACCGGCCTCAAACAACTCCCCAGCACTGACGCCATAGCTCGTTCTGTCCGTCAACTTCTAAAGGCGCGGCCAGGAGCTCCCCGCGCCTCCTCGGCCGAACTGGCAAAGCGTTTCTCGGGTATCTTGCCTGGTCGAGACCTTTTGCGGCGTCCAAAGACCAAGCCATTGTTTCTAGCGATTTGACCGTTTCCACGCATGGAGATAATAAGGACCTAGTTGCACCAGTCACTCGCGCGCCTCATGGATGCCGATGGCCATTCCTGCACTAGAAAGCCACGATCGAGCCGCCAGGCCCGTGTTTCTCCCATGGATGGTCCGCAGTTAACCATGAGGAAATCCTTCCATCCTATGGATGGGTTCGACTAGTTCACCACCCCAAAGCTCCATTCGACTCGCCCTGGGGTTTCAGCAACCAAGTCATGGATGCCCACAAAATACCAAGCACTTTTAACACCCACAAGAATGGTCCATCACCAACACTCCCCCCACTCTATCCAGGATAACCCTGGCTGTTCATCTCGAGGGCGCGATCTCAGAGCAAGCTCATTTGGTCCCGGCAGCAGATCCCCAGAATGCATGCGCCACAGAGCCGATCCAGCACATCTATCCTTCAACTTCTTTCGGTATTGTCGTCTCGGTATTAGAAAAGCCGGCATACTCACTCGGCTTCCTCAAATTAAGGATTCACGATGAGTAATCAAGAGTGTCGGAAACGGGGTTTCACTCCCAATTTCATGAGCCGCTACTGTAGGTGTTTTTAGTGCACCACAAAGCGCTCCCGGTTCCTTGGACGATTCACCGCCGGAAAATTGCGAACACCTCTGTACCCATCGATAGTGGGCTCCTCGATTAATCGAACAAAGGCATTGGACAACCAACCTTGTCATCTGCTACCACCTTGACGTTTGGTAGCTGAAGCCCTGCAGGCGCCTTGCTTTTTCCACCCTCCACTGGCGGTGTTACTGCACCACCTCAAGCCCACGATCTACGTCTGCTGCTACTGTACCTCCCTACACACACGGCGCAATCACTTCCTCGGCTTTACAACACCCCGGTTACTTTCTTGGCTTCTCCCCTTCGTCCACGATAGCCAGATAGCTGGCCTTGCTATGGAAATGCAACTATTTCTGCCGGTTTACCCAGCCAGTCGCATTCCGGCTGTAGTGCCTTAAGAGCAGGTCGACACAACCATCTGCCGGAGTCCTGTCACCAGCACATTTGCACATTTGCGCCGAGGCAACCTACAAGAGCCTTAGCAGTTGTGTCCAAGTGAATGCATGCGAGTCGACGCTCTTCATCTAAAGTCTGATACCCGTGCTGGGGTATCAGAGACACCCGACGGAAGTGGCTTTCTCTCTCAGAAGTCACCCAGGACACCCGACGCAGTCAGCATAAGCCAGTGAACTATTGGTCCTTGACCCACTCCAACGTCTACAGTGCTGTAAAGTACGTCGACATCTTCAAGCCTTCCTTGTTCCGAGATCAAGATCTGTCGCTAGACCAGCGATAGTAGTTGATTCGCCATGTCGAGACAGTCCAAGGACTGGTACAGTAGCAATCAGACCCACAGACACCACAGACAAGCATCATCACGGGACCAATGCTAGCCACCTCAAGTGCAGCCATGCGCGCCGCTCAGTCCCGAGGGTAGGGTCGCCGATACCCTTTGGCTGCGACCTTCTGACACTTCGGCCCAGGCCTAATATCGAGGCATGCGAGCCAAGTTGCGCATAATCAGACCGCTACTGTCAGCGGGACCCCTGGTTTACACAAGACCCAACGGGAGGGTCTAGGTGCAGAGACCAACTGGTGACGGCTCGGACAATTTAGCCCCATATGATGGAAAAAAGAAATCTCTACCTCGAATCCTTGATTCAGAGTGACGAGGGTACTGCAACTGCCGAGGTTTCTGTCGAAGATCCGAAAACATTTCTGGCTGTGGTCAAGCTTCCACTCCCTGGCGTATTTTTCCAGCCAAGGTTGCGTCATGCGGGTTTACCCCTGAATGTCTCTCGTCTCTTTTGGCCCTCTCTCAAAATCTGAAACTCTCAAGGCGGTCACTGAAGACGTGATAGACGCGGTCGAATCAAGCCGCTCGCGACCAAACATACCCGGGGAGTTCGATCACGATCCTGAACTCGTGATACAACTAGAATGTCGGGAGGACCGCGCCTAAGGGGCTCAGATAGCGCAGTGGGTGGGCAAGCAAGACAATGCACTCCATTTAATCTGCCTGATGACGCAGCAATGACTAGAGGATTACAACAAACTTGTGGATATCTCTCATGGATGAGTCCAGTTCATCTTTTTGTCGACAATGCGTCCGAATGCCCCATTTTGGCTCAAGTTGACTATCGTTTCGTTGTCCGGAGCAGGAGGCGTGCTTACTTTTTCGAGGCCAGCTTCTGTCACCTGGCAAAGACATGATTTGCCTCTGCGTAAGAGCGGGCTCGTCAACATGGACTTCCCCACTGGTAGTGGAAGCGTTCCCGGTTATCCCGCAAGATTGCCTCTCCGCATCTGACAGGACAATCGATATGATGGACAATCCATGCACCGCCGAGAAGAAGGATGGTGTACAAGGTACAAGGGTGGTGGAAGATGCATCTTGGCAACTGACAGGGCAAACCCTTGTCCGCCAAACACAGAGTTCAACACGCGTCTGCCACACCTGCACCCTGCAGGCTGGTCGCATCTAGCCGCGGCGACTATCGATCTCAACACCCCGCGCCACGCCCAATTACGGAGCCGGCCTGCATTGATCAGGGGTGTTCTCCGGTCTCCGCGGCTCCTAGCCTCAGCCAGGAACTTTGCACTGGAGCATCACTTCGTACATTCAGCCGCGATAACCCACAGCCTGCTGCTGTAAGTACGGAATGCCACCCCGTTTCTGAAAGACAACCCACACGACGATCACCTTGACTTGGTCCCAGCGAGGCATTTTGATGAGGTTGCAACGAGCCAAGGACAGAAGCCGGCTTACTAGCTGAGCTTGTTTCTTTTGGTTCCCTAGCTTCACCATGTCCTATCCAGACCACTATTACGCAAGGCCAGAGAGACCCCGAATGGTTTCATGGGGCAAAGACCGGTTCTCTCTTATGGAATATTGTACGACCCAGGTCCAGCATTGCCTCCCTATATATGGATAAAACCGTTTCATCAAGGCCTACTTTGGGAACCAGACGAACAGGATGTCGTCAACCGCTCTCCGCCACTTGGGCCATCTGCCGAAAAGCCAAGACCAGTAGGAGAGGAATTGGCGCAGGGGTCGAGATCAGCGCCCGTTGAAGACGAGCCGCGGCGGACATCCCACAACGGCGTGTATGCAACAAGGTCTGGCGAATACCAAGCCTTCTCGGTGCTCCCTACCGCTACATATGCTTTCAAGGTCAGAAGAGGCGAGGCCTGGACTATCACTATCACTAGGACCAGGGCCAGAACTACCGCATCTTATTAAAGCCCCCTGAACAAAAAGCCTTTGACTAAAAAGCAACTTCAACGTCATGGACGAAAATAGCGGCTTGCTCATCAACTCCTCCCCTCACCAGGGCAACTCGGTCTACCTCGGTGGTGTGCTGATAGATGGCAGTCCAATGCATAGCAGAGGATCGGGATTTCCGCTCCTGCTCGGCCCGCTGTGCGTGCGCGATGGCTGGCCGGAACCGTCCTACTGGAAGCAACCAAGCTGCCAATGAGCATCTAGCCATGGATCATGCACGCAATGTAATCCTGCAGCGGGTCATCAGGAGACATGCAAGCCACTTGAGACTCGTCCTAGTCCTACCAGAGAAGAATCTGATGGTTTGCTTCACTCGTGTCTTGGATATCTGACCCTCGGTGGGGGGTTCTCCTCGA
The DNA here is from genome assembly GCA_003946995.1 of Fusarium oligoseptatum. Lineage (NCBI taxonomy): Eukaryota > Fungi > Ascomycota > Sordariomycetes > Hypocreales > Nectriaceae > Fusarium > Fusarium oligoseptatum. The sequence goes on from NKCK01000002.1 coordinate 477,419, forward strand.
CCAGGCGGCTAGCAGATGAGATCAGGACTCCGAAGGCGCTCCAGGTGTGAGAAACATCAATCAGATTTACTATTCCTGGGTATCTCTGAACTCCTGTCTAATTCTAATGCCGGATTCTTCCACCAAAATCAGCTTGCTGAAGCTACGACTGACTACCCATTCTGTTTTCACCATCTGCGTGTGTTACACGTTTAACCATGAAAGAGCCTAAAAACACCGATCTTTTCAACAGAACCGAAAGGGAAAGGGTAAAAAAAGGCACATGCGCATAGGAAACCGTTGGGATCCCACCAGTTTGAGTTGGATGATCAAGTGGCGAGTAGGACATCAGGGAGGAGATCGGCTATATCCCTCACAGGGGGTTGCGGAAACTGCTATGCAAACAAGATGCGAGAAAGACGGCATCGGTGAGTCGATCTGGCGCATGAGGATCTGTCGAGGGCGGGTTCGATATACCCGGCTGCAGATCGGCTCGGTGAAGTACCTTGATCAGACAAAGGTCTTGTCAATCTTGACGAGCAGCTTCCCGCCGGGCACCGCGTGACACGTCGAGTCCATAAGGCGGATCAATCGATAGCCTGGACGCAGGCGGTCTAGACGAATGCAAGCCCAAGCAAGAAGTGGCGAGCTGCCAATCTTGGAAGAGTCATCCTCGATCTTGAACCTAAAAAGCAGACGGCGTTAGCGTGATGCAAGCAAAAAGGCCCTGTGCAGCTAACGTGCGTGTATATCTTCAACTGGGGCCAGCACAGCCTGTTGGGATGGCGTCCATGGCCCCGATGTGTTCAAGGAGCTATGGGAACAGATGTGGCATTGGGAAGAGGGGAAAAGCAGCAACAACAACTTGGTCTCCGTAGACCTGGACCTGGACCGGTTCCCGTGTTTCGAGCTAGGCCCGTCTCATTGAACAACACAGCTCGAATCCTCACTCAAGGACACGAGGACCGGTATCCCCGCAGCGGCTTGTGTCTCTGACAACTCATTCCCCGAAGTTTCGGTCAAACGAAGGCGGGCCGTCACTTCTGCATGGTGGCTTGCGCTCCCGTGATGCAGGCTGCCCGGCCCTGTGAGACCAACGGCGGTGTATCGACGGAATAGCCCGGAGGGTGAGAGGAGGGACGGCAGAAGAAATACAATGGACATGGTACAGCGCCGTGCAGCGGGAAAGAAAATTGGCAACTCACCTGACAAAACTGAGCTCCTCCACCACTTTCGGTGTATTGAGAAACTCGAGCGTCGAGCCGTTGGGGCCGAAGTCGGGATGGTCCGTCTTGCTGGTCCTCGTCCTGCCCTTGTAGTTGTACTCCTGCAACTGCCCATCTCGCTCATCATCGTCTGGCTTGTCGACGTGAAGTTCCACCTTGATGAGCGGGCGGATGGTGCTGGCGGAACGGTTGTGATCCGCAGCGTCACCGGCCTGGACGGGGATGCGTTGGCCAGCAAAGACAGTGATCCTCAGGTTCATGGTGCGACCAGGAGTGGCCTCGCTCTGTGTCTCTGCGGATTTGTTGGAGCTCTGGTAGCCCTCAGGCTTTAGGACCCAACCCTTCTCGTCGGCAAACATGCCCTCATTGAGCATCATGCCCTCGTCCAAATTCTGCCAGTTCATAGCCACCATCTGGACACCACCACGCCAGAAGCAACTTGGGTCTGGGTTGGAGCTATCAATCCTCCGTCCTGCAGGAAAGGCACGCATGAAGTAGCCCTTGTTATGGGTGAACATGTCACGATGTTGCTTCTGGTGAAGCTCGAGGATGCGGTTCTCACTAATGGAGAAGATGTGAGGGGGGATCTTGGCCTCCTTAGTTGCGAGACTCTTGTAATGCTGACTTCGCGTGTAGACTGCCAGGCTCCCGAGGCTCTCACAGATGGCCACCTTGGAGGTCTTGGGCTGTGGAGGAGCGCTGCTGCTTGAACTCAGGAGAGGGGCGCCCGATCCTTGGGATGTGGATACCCCCTCGTCGTCAGACCCCGAAGCATCTTCGTCGTTCGCGCAGATGGCAGGTAAGTCCATGGTGCTGGGCGGAACGACAATCCTTGCTGGGGCCTTTTTGACCTTGACGAGGATCTTGTTGCGTAGTTCATTCAGCTTGGGAAGTTGAAACCTGGGGTCACAGCCTTCGAATGGCTTGTCCACAAGCATCTCTCCCCATTCCTCCTTCATGATGAGAACCATGAGCTCCTGCTGGTCCGGATCGGCGTGCACCTCAAGACTGACGATGATAGGCAGGTCATTGTCAACAAAAGCTACCTCAGCTACAGCCTTGCAAACCTCTCGAAAGCCACACGGGGTGGTGAGAGTCCATCCGTGCGTCACGATGGGCTCACTCTTTGGAAACGACTGGCGAGTTCGGGGCTTTGAAACATCGAGACGATCCCCAGACTCGCGGGTCTCCAACGGTAACTGCTGAGCGCTTGAGCGCGGGGAGGGTTCCGTCTCCCGTCGACTGCTGGCGCTGGCGCTACGGGACCGATTGCCTGACCAGTCTTCGATGGCCTCACGCACCGTCGTGGCGGCGTTGGGCAATGATTCACCTGACAGACCACGTTTGTGGTCCGTCTTAGGAGACCTAGATCTGCTCGTGGAAACAACAGCATCCCCATTCCACACATCGATTTCGATACAACGGCAACCCCGTAGAAGGACCTGCGGTATTCCCAGTCAGTAAACCTGCTCATATGGGGGATGAAGCGAGCGGAGATGTGCGGTATCCAACATACGTTTCTGTACGCTTCCGGGGAGCTTCTCGAAGCCAGTTGATTCCCGACCAGGTAGGTATTGTGACTGCTGTTGATGAAGTAGTTGGTGAGAGGCTTTGACAGATCCTTCTCTGGCAATGGTGCGATAGCCTCTGAAGACCATGTGTGCCATATATAGAGGAACTCGCCCAGAGTGTAGTTGTCCTTGTTCAGGTCCACCTTGGTCCCTCCTTGGACATTCCGTAGAAACTCGGCGAATTTGGTTCGGGTCAGCAGGGCATCAGGGCCGCGCAAGTCGTTGAAGATACGCCCGAGGGCTTCGTGCATCCCGACGCTGAGGTGAAATTCGGGATGGGAGGCGGCGGGTTGGGCAGAACTCCTGCTGGAGCATTCGTCGGTCGCGGGTGCTTTCGGCTTGGGCTGCGTCTGCCAGACGTGTGCCTGACGTGGTGAGGCGACTGTGGTTATTCCCATGAGATTCGCAAGGTCGCCAAAGGAGTGGATGTTGTTGCCAAAGATTGACATGGTCGGCGTGCGCTGGGGCTTCTCGCGCCTGGACCGGCGGCGGCTCGGCTGCAAGAGGTTAGCGATTGACTCGAGTGAGCTGGGCAGGCTGAGTGAGGTGAAAGATGGGCACATACAAAGAGCCCGCAGAAGCGCGACATGGTTGCGAGCTGTGGTATTCAAGATGGACTTGAAACCTTATGTTCAGCTGGCGATGTCGGGGCCGGACGAGCATCAGACGGCGGGGATCATTGGCGCAGATGGGTTCCCCGTCTGTCAACCAGTCATGGGAGGAGAAGGTGCACAATTGGCGATGATGTCTGGCGAGTTTGAATGAGTCTCGTCTTCAGACAGATGTGAGGATGTTGAAGGGAAGGGATATCAAGAGAAGGGAGAATTAGGGTGAGCGAAAGGATCCATGATCAACAACCAGCCCAGCCCATGGATGTCAGCACGCCAGTGTGATAGGCGGTCCCGATTCGAGAGACACAAAGAAACGGACCCGGGAAAAAAGGAAGCGACCCAGACGGACGTGGCCGTAGCCTCGCCTAGGATCAAGAGCCAACCCAACACGGCCAATGGCCCGCCACTAGCGCCCTGCACCCAGCACAGCCCTAGGATGGGTACAGAGGCCGAGGCCCTGTAGGGCCACCCGGGGATGGGGGATGGGAGGCTTGGTCCGCCAGGGAGAGGCCATGATTGGAGAGACATCTTCCAGGGGAGCGGAAGGGGTCTGCTCGTTTGCTGGAATGGTCTCCGTGAAACGGGGGGGGGCGATCATGGCGATGCCCTGTCGGTTATTGATGACTGCTTCTTTGTTGCGTGTTTGCTACATGAGGGAGCAGCAGCAGAGAGGAAAGCGGTCTGGTGGAATGGGGGCTGTGTCATGCTGTGTCTCTGTCTCGGGCTCCAGATAGGTAGGTACCCTTCTCAATGCCCCCATACTACATGTCGATTTATGTCTGACAACAATGGCCAAGTATAGCCCACGGTTTGATAATGCCATAATACAGCCTAGATAACCTGGAGTTCATGAAAGATTTTCTTTCATCCCAACGCCCAGATCAAAAACGGGCCCGAGTCCGCCTCTACTGGGCGACCAACTCGGCACGGGGCGAGTGGGGCAAGGCGGGGCGCAGCCGGCCGAGGCTCCGGAACAGCATTGGTGAGGTCATAGCTTGATCACCATCCAATATCAGCGTCACCTTTCATTGTTGAATGTGCAAACAGGCTGCTGACAAGTGACAAGATAGCACAGCCTTGTGGGCCGGAGCCTCGATCTATCTTCTCAGACAACACACAAACATTCCATCCCAAATAGTCTTCAGGAACTGACTTCGCCCTGGACAAGCGTCGTACAACAAATCGGCTGCTGATCATACGGTCCACCAGAACAAACAAGCGCCATCATGAGCTTCAGAAACGACTATGAAGAGCAGGTACGGGCATGGGGCTTTGATCGCGTCTTCACCTGGAGCGACTCCCCGTAAGTCTCTATGGATGCCCCGTCGTTCCGTGGAGTCCACGGGACTCTATCCCTTTGCATGGATTGAACTGCCGTCGCTGCAGGCATCGCATCGTCAAGGCCGACGCTCTAACATGTGGCTGCAGCAACACCCACTATCCGCCGCACTCGCATGCTGCGCTGACGACCCACTTGATTGTCGAAGGTGAATTGACTTTGTGGTACCCACGAGAGGAGAATTCACAGAAGCAGACGTACGGGGTTGGCTCACGTATCGACGTCGAGGCCGGAAGAGTTCACGAAGTCATTGTTGGGAAGGCCGGCTGCACAATGGTGATTGGTGAATGAGGAAAGACATGTGAGTTCAGTTGGCGGGTTTGCAATCCCTTGTCCAGTTTTGGTCATTAGAGGATTTGTCGAAAGCAGTGAGACGTTTGCAGTGGTCAAATAGACAGTTCTGGTTGCCACGTTTGGCGTGGAAGACGCAAAAAGATTAGCATGCGTGTACTCAGAAGCATACCCAACGGCTCGACTGCATGTCTCTCTTGTCCAAGAGTGCAAAAAAAGAGTGGACAATGATGGATTCTAACCACCGAAATTGGACGAACAGGGAATCGAACCCTGGACCACTCCCAGATGTCGTGAAACGATCATGCTAAGGGAGTATTATACCACTAAACCATTCGCCCGGTTTTTGTTGTGTTGCGAGACGAAAACGCGGCATATTCGCGCGTGGCGTGGTGGACCCTTGACGATGTGGAACAGACACGGAGCGGAGGTTGGAGGCCAAGGTGGGCCGTGGCGCCAAGCGGTTCGACCGGTGCAGGGTAACTTTGATAAAGACGACTGAATGACTGCATATTCGTTGTGAGAAGGCCAGCTGAGGTACAATTGGTAATAATGTTGGATAAACAAAGCCGTCGTGGTGTGGTTGAAGGGAAGTAGCCGCGAGAAGGCGCGTCGTTCGTGCAGCAGTCTTAGCCAAGTACGGACGCTGTAGCTGATTTCCATGTGAAGATGCGAACAACAATTCGTAAGCTCAGTCAGTACTGGGCTGAGGAGTTGACGAGTTCCTTGTCTCGGCGTCGTGACCAATCATGGAGCTAAACTTTGTTATGTCTTGGCCAGCGAGAACTCTTACATGATGATCCTGGAGAATTCGATGTGACGGACCTGCAAATCCCGATCCTGTACCGTGATGGAAGCCATGTTCTGTGTTTCAGTCCGATATTGGTTTAACACTGGCCGGGAACAGCGTCTCGAGATCCATGCCATGCCGAGGACCAGCATCACCGATCCCGGCAGAACATCCAAAGGGCTCCGGCTTCAGGGCAGTATCGAGTGCCACCCTGGCTGACAGGAAAACAGCCATTGTCGTAAATGCCATGATGGAAAGATGCCATGACCAAGCCCGCATCTCCAGCTCCGGCGCCTGAACCCTGTCGATGGGTCCATATCTCCGCTCGACTTGAACCTTGACAAGAGTTTCCCCACACTTGGAGTCTCATTTCGTGTAACGTCATCCAGCACATCGAAATCACGAGAGGTTGGGCCAATTGCTCTCATGGATACTGCTTTTTGGTGTTGATGAGGCCGCAGTAGGTGATCTGATTTGCCTTCGATAGCGGACGGCTGGTATCGCGTAGAGAATGATCAGCGTAGTCCAGAACCAAAAACTTCCGAGCCGTGGAGCCGAGATGGAAACCAACACCAGGCCGCGCGCATTAGTTGGCATTTTCAGTTCGGTCCCCGAAGTTGTCTCCTGCGCAGTTGTACCCTTCCCTCGCGGAGGCGGAAACATCGGGCGGTCTTGTGCTTGTGATAAGCGGTGCACCCAGAAATGTGCATACGAGAAATTGTGCTTCAAAGGCACAGAGGCTGGCTGGACTTGTGTCGGCATGCTCGGCGACCAACATGGAAGGGAAGCCAACGGAGACGGCGAGGGCGTGGCTTAACACGTCGATAAACAATGTCATGTCAGAGTGCAATCATTGCAACGGTGAGCAGGTTTTTTCCGGAGTAGCAAGAAGCCTTCCAAGGCAAATGCAGAAGATTTTGACTGCCAACTCGCATCGCCATGGACAAGCGGGCGGTATCGGCTCTGGCCTGGTTCGGTCTGGAGCTCCTCTGCTCGTATGTTGGCCCAGGTTAGGCCCATCTGAAACGCTCTGCTACATTGTTATAGTATGCCAGGCGTGCAAGGTGGTGGGTGCGCTGGTGGAGCATTTCCAGTTGTTGGACGTGAGAGATGACGGCATGGAGCGATCATGATGCATCCGTATCGTATCGGTCTACGGATACAACAGGTGGATTTCCGGTCCCGATCATACAGCATTCATCGTATCGACCAAGTGTGCTCGGACGGCTTGCGCGTTTCGTTTCCTTCTGACAGACAAGCTGCCATGCTCTGCGACGCTGTAAGCTCAGCCCAAGCTGCATTCACGGTGGGACAGCATCATGTCAGCCCGGGTGGATGGCCTCGATCAAGTCCGGATGCGGGAGATGCGAGAACGAGTCGACAGAGCAGAGAGGCCAGCGGAGCAACGCAACTGAACGAGACGAGGCTTCCGAGGTTGGGAGAGAAAGACCGGGATGGGCCCGCCAGCGGGAATACCCTGCAATAATAACAATAACAAAGGAGGAGCGCCGCCGCTGTGCCATGGCGGTGCGGCGCTGCCCGGAAAGCGATAGCTTAATGGAGGTGATGCGAGAAACCTGAGATGGCGATGAGCACGGGGGTGAAAGGCATAATTTCGCCTGTGATGATGATGCGTAAATCCAAAACCGGATTGAGTTGGGTCTGACATTCCATCGGGTGAGGTGCAAGTGGGAAGAAGAGCAGCGAGTGGTCCTGGCACGAGAGTGGAGGTTAGGTGAGGATCCAATGGATGGTTCGTCCACTGCTTCGAAACGCCCACTGGAGCTCCAGCTGGGCTGGAGTCCGCTGAGCCCGCTGCAAGCCGGCTGCTGCAGTGTGCTGCGTCTCAGAACTCTACCTAGGTAGGTATGGAGTGTAGCTGGAGGTTTAGTAGCTCTGGGAGCTCCGAACCGAATGGATGCCCGTTGATAGCTGAAGCTCCATATTGTGGGCAGCTTGGAGTTTCCCTGATTCTTGTGTGTGAGCCCCTGGGACTGCGAAGCAACCTACCCCTTCTCGTCTAGCTCCTCCATGCCTCTGCAACCTTGGCGCCTCAGATGGCCATTTTCCGAGTCGTGGCGGGCGGCTGACGAAACGTGAAGCTTTGGTGCAATCGTATTGGGATCGGAAGCATCGAGCCTAGTCGAGGTACCTATCTGTTAGCTGCCTTAGCTCTCCCCCTCCCCTAGCTAGGTAGGTGGTAGGCAAGTGGGTTCCTCCTCACCTCACCTCCATCATATCATGATTGCGTTCAGATCCGCAGTGCAGCCCCCAGCTCAAAGCCAGCCATGCCGGACGGTTGAGAAACTCTGACTTCGTCTATTCCGGACTCAGATGGACGCGGACACGGACACACGTGCGATTGCCTCGTCTCCTCCGAACTTCGCTCGTCTATGCTACACCATCCATACTATACTTCCTGCCTACGCGACAGAATCTTGGCCCGACAAGATACGGCGGCCTGCTCGGTTGTGGCTGGACTGGGTTCCTCTCTCTTTTTTTTCGATCCGTCCAGGATTTGGACATGATCCCCTGGTCTCACCCCTCACACTCACTCACACCTCACCACCAGGGTTCCTATGGACTCATGCTTGCCCGGGAGTTCCCCTCCTGCGACCTTGATCCGTCGCCAGAGGCTCATGGATCTTTAAACTCCGGCTCCACCTCCTCCAACCTCCTCTCCCAATCTCTCATATCTCCTCATCTTCTGCACCTTTGCTTGTGAGGCTCTTCCTTCGTTTCTTTGTTCTAACCCACAGCCTCAGCATCTCCCTGTCCCTCCCACTTTCGTTTATCCGGATTGATTGCTTGTCCTCTTCCTTGCAGGTTCCATCACGTCGCCCAGAAAGCGAAGCAGGACGCGAGAGAATACACGTTGTTTGACGGCATGGAGGCGTCTATGTGCCAGTGAACAGTCGTTTTACTCGTTGAGGGAGCCTCACACGCTCCCGCTCCGAGCCCTCTAGCCCTTTGCTGCTGCTCCTCCTCCAGTAAGGTAGCTCCCACGAGCTCAGGACCTGAGGCAGGCCAGCTCAATGGGCAATACCCAATCCGCCGAAGCCCCTCGCAGGCATCGGAAGCTATCCAAGCCACCAGTCTGCACCTATTCATCGGCAGCTGGTCTGCCATACACTGCTACTGCTGTGACACCCCATCATGAGCACTTCTCCAACTCGTATCTTGTCGGCTCGCTGCCACCGCCTCCCAAAAAGGCATCCTCGACGAGAGTGGCGCCTGCTGGGATCGGTATAGCCGTGCCAGTCGACGACGTCCCAAGTCCCTTGTCGTCTCCGACGTGCAGAGATGCTCGACGAGATCCAATGCCGCGCAATGGCGTCCTACGATCACAGTCGGTCCAGTCAGAGCAGTCTCCGAGGATGCCAAGCTCGGTCAACCGCTCTAGAGCCAGTACCATTGCCCATGACGGAGCTCATCGCTCTCTGACGCGTGCCGAAAGGTTTGTGCAACCACGCCCGTTCGTATCCACGGATAAATAGAACTGATTCCCTGGAGTAGCATGCCAATGACTGCCCTGCGTGGCTCTGCCAGCTACGACACGAGAAGCCCCGAGGGCAGACAACTACTCGGCGCCAAAAAGCTCCCAAGCGAACCCATCATCACATTCGAGAGCCGTTCTGAGCTCAGCCAGGATGTGACAGATGACACCAGCAACGGTACCCAATCTGCAGGCACGCCCATCAGCAGAACTAATTCGGACGTCTCCCTGTACATGCCAATGCGTCGGCGCTCGGTCATTCAGAAGCCAGGCGTAGCAACCAGAGCTCACCATTCCAACCACCCAATCTCGGCCAAGTCGAGCTTTCGAAACAGTCATCCACCGTCCCCCAGCCAGACGCGTCACAACTCAATTGAGTCGGATCTGGTACGGCGCATGTCCCTACCCTCAATCCCATCCAGGACACAATCTCCAGAGCGAGTTGCGACACCAACCGAGGCAGACTATCGACAGCTAGGTGGCATGAAATTTGGGTCCCTGCGTATCACAAACGGAGCGCCCGTGGCTACCCCTGTGCCTGAGGATGACGTCAAGGCCCAAGGGGTCTCTAAGTCGGCGTGTGTGTCTCCCCGCGAGGGCTACTTTGATGTGGTCGACCCTTCAACCTTGGCGAACCCCAACGTGGCCGAGCTCAGCGAGCCTGTCACGTCTGGGCAGCCCGTCACTGCGGCCCGTGGCTCTGTTGCCGAGCAATTGAGCGGCTCAGCAAAGTCCAGAACATGCGGCAGTGAGATGTCTGAGAAGGGGAATGCTGATTCATTCCCCGTTGCCGAGGTGCTGGATGTGAGGGAAGATCCAAATGCAAAGCCCAGCCCAGAAAAAATCCAACTGGAGCTCGAGAACAAGATGCTTAAAGGACTGACCAGAACTGACAGCGGCTTCATCCCAAGTCCATCTTCTGAGAGCACGAGCACCCGACCGGCCGCTTCCAAGGTCGACAGCGGTTATAGCTCCAATGTCTCTCTTAGATCACTACCTAGCTTGAGATCCGCTGCAACGGATAGAAGCACCATGACCTCCGACAGGATCGACTCTGATGTCACGGGCATCAGTTCCCCGTCTGACTCCAACTCGACCCGCACCTCCTCTCTGGCGCCATCGCAGACACACAATCGCCTTCCCATTCATCTCGAAGTCCCTCCACAGTCGACCGACGACGAAGCTTCGACTTGTCCAACTACTCCCACTAGTCCAACCAGCCAAACCACTCGCTCATTTTCATCCTTTGCTCTAGGGAGCCGGAGACGCCTTTCTTCACTGACATCAACCAAGAGTGAAGTTCGTACATCGAAATCTGGTCCAGGGGTTCCAGTCCCCATCATTATCACCGATGACCACGCCGAGAAGCAGCTGTCTCCTCCACAACGAAGCGATGATGCCACCGGACGCAAGCTATACCGGTTCCTGAGTGGCACTCGCAAGAAGGGGCCTCCCAAGGTTCGAAAGGTTCGGGCAATCGAGAGAGAAGACCCGACACATCCGCCTCCTGCCCAAGAAAATCTACGTGGGCTCGTTGCTGGGATCAAGTCGACACCTCAGACCCCTGGTCTGCGAGGAGAGCCAAGCAAGGATACTCTACAAACGATCCTTAGCGAGGGAAACCAGGACCCCAAGAATGGTCAGAAGGATGTTTCTGCGGGAAGCGCCAACCTGGAAACCTCCAGGAAGATTTCCCGGCGTCATTCATGGCGTCAGTCGATTGTTCAAATGTTTGGCTCCCGAAGCCCGAGCGTCGCCCCTGTTGCGGAGCATGAGGCCGAGACACCCCAGACAACCCAGCAGTGTCCGACAAGCGGTGTCGAGCGCCGTGTCACACAGCCAAACATCACTCGCAGCCCGCGCAATGTTGGTCCCCGTCAAGTGCCTAGGAAGCACTCAAGCAGCTCCAGCAACTCTGCCTCTCCGACCAAGGCAAGCATGCCAAGGTCAGCATTGCGGGATAGGCGAGATAAGCCCGAGCTGGCTCACCTTCGAACAAACGTCTCAGCCCCCAACCTGTCAGAGACTCGTCGATCGCCGCACAGTCCCGCTCGTAGCGAGCTAAACAGTGCCCTTCGAACAAGGACCTCGCCTCCTGTGAGCATGCAAACCAGAAGCGCAAAGCCCTCTCGTGGAAGGTCGCAGGGCCATTCTAGATCAATGACTCCATCTCACCCGCTCAACTCGTCTCGTCCCACTTCCAGCCGAAGACTCTCGCTGCCACAGGACCTCAGTCGTTCCACACTCCAGAGCCGCCATTCCATCCAGGCGGCACAGGTACGGAGTCATGCCGAGCCACGTAGTCCCAATTGGAGCGCGGCCATGGCCCTGGATGCTGGCTCTCAACAAGTGCAGGCTTCCCAGCAGCCCCGAGTCTTGTCCTACTCTAGCACTGGTGTCCAGCAGTCTGTCGTGACCACTTCGCAAGTGAGGCAGCATCGACGAGCCTCGGCACCACCTCAAGGATTCCAAGTTTCTAATGTGCCTCGATCAAGAAGTCACACCACCCTGTTGCAACAACAGCAGCAGCTTCAGATTCAGCAGCAACAACAGCAACAATTTGAGATTCAGCAACGGCATCAACAGCAGCTCCAGCAACATCAGCAGCAGCTTCAAATTCAACAGCAGCAGCTTCATCAACAACAGCTTCAGCAGCAGCAGCAGCTCCAGCAGCAACAACTACAGCAACGAGTACGACATCAGTCGCAGTCATCTCTGCAGGCATGGACACCCGTCGAGGCATACAACCTCAACCAGCAGCTGCAGCAGAACTACATGTTACAGAACCCAAGTGTGGTTTACGGGACACCAACCCTGATCCAGCAGCATCCCGACATCTACGTCACGAACCCCGGCGCTGGGTACACCGCCCACCGTCGGGCAAGCTCTCAGGGGTCCGCTTACGGACAGAACCCGCCATTCCGGGTCCTCCACAGCTATAACTCGCCCGCGTATCGAGGCGCTCCCATCTGGGGCTAGGGGCCGTGTTTAACTATTCACTCCCTTTTTCGATTTTTCGTTCACCCTTTAAGATACCACATGAAGCAAAGGGTCTTGTTCTTTTTCGTTTGGCGTTTCTATAGGTAGCCTTTCCTGAAGGTGAAGGAATTGGCCCACAGCGTCCACACGCATCAACTCAAGTTGTAGTCTTTCATTCCGGGAAACAGGGACTGTATTGGGGATTTGCATTTGGCATTTCGGGACTGTTTGAAACAACATCATCTGTGTTAGCTATTCCTTCTCTTGGTTGTCGGCCTGTTAACAGTCAACATTGCCGTCTTTTATTGGTTGCTCATACACAAGAAAAGCGAAGTCAGTCTGGCGAGTTTATCTACCTAATGAACATGAAGCGCAGGGAAAATGTCAGTCAGATCTAGTCAATGAAAAGTCACGTTTGATGTTGTACAAGATGTTTGCTGCTCTCGTGTGTATTAACGGCCAAGACTAGATCTCTAAATTGCTAGAAGGTTCGGTGCATGTATGAAGGAAGCATTTACTTGCTTGGCTGTGTTGCAGATGTCAGACTCCAGTCTGGGCCCGCCCTGAGCTAGATCAACACTTGAGACATGATCATGACGGCCCGCTAAAGGACAACTACTACTTGATATGATGACGAAAACCATTCGAAAATATGTGGCTTTAGTATATTAATCCATGCTATGTATGACATCCAAGTCCTTTTCCTATCAAGTATTGCTCAGCAATGGTTGTATTCGAGAGAGTTAGAGTCACTTGACCCTTGTGGCGAGTTGTCAAGGTGTGGCAAAAGGGGACTTGGCATGGAAATGGCTTGCGGGTAGTGACATGTCGATATGCATGAGTATCCAAGGAACGGGAGACGAGCAATAAGCGACCATGTAGCCATAGTGGCCCCTTGGATGAATAATGTGAGCAAGAAGAGAAAAAATTAAGCAGCAATCCTGGTGATATCCGACAGCAGACACAGCCTCACTATAGATCGACAGAGGGTCCGGGTGACGTGACATGGACCCTCCTTTTTGAGGCATGCAACCATGCGGTCTTGGACAACGCTTGAGGGACGGAACTGACTGGATCACAGCAAACGTGAGGATATCATCCTTCCACGTGAGGCATGGTGCAGGTTGGAGAAACATGCAGCTACTGCTCCATGGGCCGAGTTTGGCGACGAGGTCAGTCAGTCAGGCCGGGACGAAACAAGAACCGCCCGCCACAGACATGCAGCGAAACAGAAAAGCCAGCCCGCGAGACGCGCAATCAGGGGGGTTACATAGTCGTCGACAACACATGCGGGCCAGAGACATCCATCAGATCAAGCTTTCCTCTGACAGATGCGCAGCATTATTTGGCGCGCGGGAATGGGGAAGGGGTAGATAGATAGATTGCACAGGGTTGATTTCAAGCGAGGGGGCTATAAGATCATCTTGTAAAGAGAGGATATGACGACAATGAAGCGGGTGAATTGCCCGAGAAGAGATGGGAAAATGGAGATTTTACCCTTCTCCTTCTGGAGACGGGGCAACGGCAACGGCATGGCACGGGCTCCATGGAAAGACGGCATGGATGTGGGATGTGGGTGTGATGCTATTTTAGGGGCATTCATCCTACGGGACACCCAACCACCTCTTTTTTTTTCTCTGGGGCATTTATCATCCGCCAAGAGACCACCAGGTGTTTATTTTGTTCTTGTGTTGTCGGTATTACTGTAATAGTTCAAGTAGGGCATAATGAACCGCCGAGAGGCAGCCATCCAAGTTCTGGTTATGGCACATGAACATGCACATGCACAATTCGTCTGTCTTGGTGCTAGTTGCTGATTACGACTCACACAGACCAGGCATCCATATTTTGTTCCTTCGTAGAAATTCAAAAAGCAAATAGGAAAAGAAAGAGGAAGATGCCGGAGATCCATCAAAAGAAAGAGGCACTTCCTCACCCACTTAGTAGGGAAAATCCCCTCTATTTCAACGCCAAGCCCGACTATGCCTGTCTCATGTCAGGGACGAACGTTTGTGTGTACGTGCGTTGCGTGCGCGTACGTAAACCCTGCGGAACAGACGGGGGACAGACAGAGTTTGGGCTTTGTTCAATGCGTTGTCAGAGATTCTAAACCTGATGAGTCTACTGTAGGCAATCTCTCGATGATGATTACTAGGGGCTCGCTGTGGCTTTTTTTTTTTTTTTATGTTGACCATGTTGCGGGAAACCTGAAGCAGCCGGTTGAATACTGGGCGTAGATGCTTCGATGGCTAAACCCTTCGGGGCCGGGCGGTCTCAGCGGCGGTCCAGACGCAGCCGCCGCGGGTTCGGCGCCCCGGGTCACAGAGAGAGAGAGCCTCTGCTGGAAGGGTCTTGGTGCTTATCCGGTCCCCTGCATGGTCGAGTGCCACCTGGGGGCCCCATCAGGTCACCCGTGGATGGATTGGCGGCTGCAAACACAGCACAGCCCACCTTGGATGGATTCCATCCATGTCGACGGGACCTAACCCCCGTCACGCTTGTCGCCGGAATACGAGAACTGAACTCTCACCATTTTTCTCACCCAACTTTTTCTTTCCGCTTCTTCCTCTTCCTTCTTTTTCACACCCACTCACTTACTTGTCTGTATTCAAACCCTTGTTCCTTTATAAGTCTCTCGCTACTTTATCACCCACTTCCCGCTCTCGTGACTCTTTTTTTCTTCAATACTCTCGCTTGTCGCACTCATCTTTCTTTTTTCTCCCTCCATCGTTTAATATCTATCGTACTAGGTCTGCTATCGACCTCACTTTCGTTACCTGACGCCCAACGACCGTCACCTATAGCATCTCTCTTATACCGACCACGCTCGCTCGCCACCCCGTAAACGATATCCAGTCCTGATATTACTGCAAAGTCATCGCCGACCCCCGGCAAACTGGTTGTGAATCAGGTTTGGACAAGCAGGCAACCCGACGCTTTTACGCGTTTGACATCTTAGCTCGACCTGCTGAGTGAGCACCATATCGAGTCGACAAGACAAGCTTTTCGACCACCCAAACGGCTTTTGCCGTCTAATATTCCTCTTCATTCTTCACATCACCAGTCAACATGTACGCCACACGACTCTTCCAGCTACTCCTGGTAGCTCTCTCCGTCATCTGTGTCGCCCAGGCAACATGGATCGATATGGACAAGGTTCACCAGAACGAGCGCCGAATCGTTCGAAGACAAAGCCCTAGCCAGGCAGTCGAGGCCAGTTCTGCCGTCGAAGAGGCCCAGCCCTCCACCAAGGAAGAGGAGGCCGCTCCTACCACCGAAGAGAGCAAGCAGACATCTGCTGCCGACACCGCCAAAGCCTCTGAGCCCACCAACGACAAGGCGTCTGCTACCGAGGCTGATCCTGCGCCTGAAACCTCCGCCGCCGAACCCGACCCGGAGACCAGCGCTGCTGCTGAGCCCACCAACAAGGCCACTTCCAAGACTGCCGAGAAGACCACCGCTAAGCCTGCAGAGACTGCTGCCTCTTCAGCAGATGACTCCGAGCCCACCGCTTCCCCTTCCAGCGAAGAAAACAACTCTCCTCAGTCTACTCAGCAGGAGGCTCCTGCGACAACATCCGAGTCCAACAACAGCGGAAACAAGGACGAGGACACGAGCAGCACTGACGGCAGCGATGACAGCCCCAGCAAGACTGCAGAGGAGAAGAACACCCGCACGACGGCCCAGCCTGTCACATCCACCTTTATCGATGTTGTCACCAGGACCAACAGCGATGGCGACCTGGAGACTATGACCACCACCAGCGTGACGACCTCGACCCCCGGCCTTAGCTCGGACGGTAGCGACAGCTCTTCCGGCATGTCCCCCAAGACCCGCAACACAGTCATCGGTGTCGTTGTTGGTATCGGTGGTGCTATTGTCGTCGGTGCTCTTGCTGTTGTTGCCTGGAGGATCTGGGGCCGCAAGAAGCACAACGACGAGGCCGACGGTCTCATGGACTTCAACGAGACCAACAACAGCAGCGGCCACGGAATCAACTCCACCAACGGTGCCTACCACGGTGTCGAGAAGACCGAGCCCGGCAGCATCGGTAGTGCTGGCGCCCCTGGACGCTCTCCGTTCCAAGCCACTCTCGACAACTACCACCAGCCCACGCAAGTGAACGCCTCATCCAACTTCTGATCAACATCTTGATCAGGAGGATATTCTCTTTTTTGCGCATCTTTACTACAAAAAGCCATCATTTCATACCCATCCAATTTGATGGATATCTATCTGCAAGAGGCAGGGGCGTTCCGGGCACGGTAGGGCTTGAATTATTGGGGACACATAGAGGAGTTGGACGAATTTGATATCAATACGACATGAAAGTTTTTAACGGCTGCAATCGACTGGAGCAGCATATATTTTGTCTACTTCCCTGGCCAGTGAGGTCCAAGGACCACAGCCTTTTTGGGCTCCTTTTTTTTAGTATTATGACTTGGTTTTCTTGGGACAGTGTTGGATCTTGTTTCACTCTGAACTATGACCTCGTCGCGACTATGATCGCAATATCTTACTTCTTGACATGAATTATTTGGCTCCTTGCTTTGCCGCCCGGCATATTCTAGCGGGTGAACCTGTATCTAGAAACTCAAAATAATAACAAGACTTCCAGCTTGGCTTGGCATGATTCGTCGAATTCTCAGTTTCTTCGTGGCTTAGAGTTGTTGCACATCTAAATTAAGACCTGAGGTGTGCCCTCTCTTCTGAGCAGTCCACGTCGGCTTGGCGCCCGTCAAGGCTTGGTCGTCTCAGCCCCCCTGGTGATCCTAACGAGCTGAGTCTCAGGTGTGTGAATTCTGGCTTGAGGAGGGGGTTTCCTGTCTGCAGCTACATTTTTATGAACTGCTGAAGATGGTGATGTGCAGGCGAGATTCGGGGTTGGTTGGTTCTGTAAGCGCAGATGACGACGGATTTCAAGCAACCCCTTGGAATACGTGTCTCGATTTAGACTGAGAAGTAGGCATGGGAGCTATTAGTTTATCATAGACCTTGGGTTTTTTCTTCGATGATTATGCAGTGTCTCATTTGCTCATCAAGTGTCCATTCGTTGGTGATTGGGATGTACGTAGTCGAAGACATAACCTAACCTAGAGCATCACCATTGATGAACCCAATCTGCCGTCAGAAAGTACATGACACACCACTCTAAGCCCTCGGGGAGCTTGAGCCTATAGCAATAAAGAGACTGAGAGTAGATGACAGCTGAACTTGTCGTTTGGCTCAGTCTAGTTGGGTCAAGTTCGAAATCTGGAGCCTTCTAGTCCAAGACAACCCGAAGACTGAATTCCACGCATGGGCGGAATGTCTTAGACAGCTGACCGATGGAGATGCGAGTAAGCCCAGCAAGGCTTCTCGCACCAAACATGCCGCGCAGATTCATACTAGATCGACTGCAGACACGCAAGCATTATGCTCTGCCGTCTCGGAGTACCCAGTGACGACGGCAAGTATGATGCTCTACAACCCCGCCCGCCCTGCCAATTGTGGACCTGCTCTGGACCTCACGACAGCGCACGCGCACAAGGACAGTCCTTGCGTGGACTCGCCTCCTCCCGCCTTTGTTGTCAAAGCCGATGTTGTGCATGCAGCAAGTGAAACTCGAGGTGGATGCAACAGGATCGAATACAGGCGTACAAAAAAAAGAAAATCATCGGCAGCCGTTCAACAGAGTTTCCCGTCTCCCAAAACCGGGACGTAACGGACGGGAGCTACCGCAACCTTAGCCTAGTACGAACCCTACGGCCCTCCTCCTCCACTCCGTTGGAGCTCCCAGGTTTGGACTGAACGTTCCTGAGTTGGGGCATTTTCGGGGAACGGGGTCCACGTGAAAGACGGAGCGGAGCGGAGGGTCCCGCGTTAGCTCTACGGGCCCGTCCATCCAAGATTTCCCCGTAAAGGGGCAGAATGGGTGGCAATTTTGAGTTTCGGGCTGGACAGTGAGGGAAAAAAAAGAAGGGCATCAACAGACAAAAAAACAACAACAACAAAAAAACATATCGCGGTCATGGAGAAGGTCTGTTTGCTGTGTAGGTGCCCTACGGGACGTGAACTGCATTAGACTCCGGGGAAATGGCTCAGAATAGCATTCTGCAATTGGCCTATCCCAGCACTGACCTGCAGGCATGTGCATCCCTCGAATGATGGGAGAGAGAGTTTGGTCGACTACAAAGGGCATAGGCGCCGGTAGACAGAAGAAAGCCACACTGTTGATTGCAGACGGGAACATGGATGCCTCGACCTATGGGTTTCTGCATGTATCCTCCACCTCAAACGCAAACATGGGAAAAAGAAAATGTCCAGGATGAAGGTGTCCTGCTTGCTTGAAGGCGGACAGAAAAAAAAAAAAAAAAAGAGGCCACGCTGTAGCAAACCGGAGAGCAATTAAACTTGGCTCGTTCGGTTTTTTTCTTTCTACCTACCTACCCTTTCTTGCCAGCGAAGCAAGCACTTACTTGCTGGGTTCTAGCGTGGTGCGGGTCGGGCAAGTTTGAAGGGTCCAGAGACATGGCCACTGATTGGGGGTACTTGAGTCTCCGCGAGATGAATCACTGCGTCAAGGTACCATTCATCAAATAACATGTGCCATCCTCCACCCTTCACCCCATCTCATCCAAGTTGTCCCCCCTTGGCGAGATTACGCCGGGGCCAATGCGGTATCCTCGAGAGCGGGTCTCATTACAGCAGAGAGGAAGCTTGCTCCTTGGAACAAGCTGGAGAGGTGAGCAACTGGCAGTGGCACTGGAGGAGCACTGCTTGCTTGCTGGCCGTCTGGGCTGGCTGCCAGCTGTTCCAGTGCGGCCAACTGTTCACTGTCTCTTGTCTCTGCCTGCCTGTCTTTTCCCCCTGACGTCTGGTCCAATTGCCAGTCCTGGAACCACTGGTGACCAAACAAAACAAGCCCGCGGCTGTCTAGCCTCGAACCAAGACCGTGAGGTTCCATCCCGTCCACTGTCAAACGTCCCAACTGAGGTTGGCTGGAGCTCTCTCTCATCTCATCTCATCCCATCCCCATCCCTCGCCCTCGACTCGAGACAGGAGGACCCTACGCCTTGTCTTCATTTCTCCCTCTCTCCACGTCAACTTTTGTTCTTTCCACTCTTCCTTTCTTCCTTCCTCGCCTCTCTCCCCTGCCGACTCCGATCGACTCTACCAACTTTGGAGAACACACCCGACTGATGTGTCCGGCCGCATCGTCTCTCCGCCCAACTCATATTCTGGCCGCTCCTTTTTTCTTCATGAAGCCCTTTCCTTTCTCTTAGACGCCTTTTTTTTTCTCGGTCGCCTCGCGCAGTACCTGTCCACCCCCTGGAGGTTCATTCCCACTTGGGTACTCCCCCCCGGAATTTCCCACGCAGTGCTCAACAGTAAACCCGCCATTCCGTCCGCCCCCTTTAAGTCGGGGAACGCGTCGCGTACCTATTTTTTTTTCTCCAACAGGTTCCCGAAGGTTACAGATACCTACGGCTACGGCTACCGCATAACCTGCGCCTCCTCCTCCCTCAGGTCTTGGACGAGAATAAGGATATTCGACCCAAGCGACGGACCTTGAGAGACAGGACGTAATTTCTTCTTTTTTCGAGACTCAGCTGCAGACGGCACGTCCTTGTCTGCACTGATCTCCCTGGGTGAGTGGTGGCCCAAGACCCTCTCATTGCTGGCCTCTGGGAGCTTGTATGATCTGTTCGCCTGTCAGAGCACACATTCATCTCCAGACGCCACAGCATTACTGACCGCTGACCTGTTCCACCAATAAACAGGTCGTCGTAAAGACGTCGCCATCAACGTCGTCGGTTGCTCCTCCTGGTGCACCCGCACAGGACGGTCACGGAGCCTCACCCTCTCGATCCCGCCCTGCTTCTCCGGCCTCTCCCGCCCTCTCGACCGCTTCAACCGTTGACGGCGAAGAGGAGATCGAGTCATCCCCCGTCCTCCCTCCGCTCCCGGCTCCTCGCCTCCCGGACAGGGCCTTGCAGCTGCTTAGAACGCCGCCGCCCGGTGCTTTAGAGGACGGCCAATTTGGTACGGCTAGCTGGGGCTCTCCTTACCCTCAGTCAGATAGCAACCTCCGTCGTCAGAGTTTCAGCAGCGACGCTTCGGACGACTCACCAATCCATCACTTGGACATCGAGACCCCTTTTCTCCGTCCAGTTCCCGAACTTTCGCGGTCGCAGTCGGATCAGAATTCGCCTTTGAGCGCCGCCGCCGCCGTCCTTGCGAACCGTGTCCGCCGACAGACCCGTGGACTTACCGAGGATTGGATCCGCACCCATACTACCGACGACCACAACGACGAGAGTCGCCATTGGTTTAGTGACGGAAGTGAAAGCGAGCACTCTTCATTGAGCGGCTCCGACCCTGCTTGGCAGGAACCAGGTGAATTCCGCACCCCCCGAGCCCCCAAGCGGACTATCAACCTTTCAATCACCACCACGTCTCGACAAGGATCCCGGCACCAACCCCGTGCCAGATCCAGCGCCGAGACTCTCAGACCAGGGGATTCCCTCAGTCCCAACACGGGACAGAACAGCAGTATGGCGACCTCCGAAGCCGCGCCGGCAACACACGACGCGGCGAGCGACAGGTCTCAGGCCGCCTCCCCACCGGAAGTACCTGTCGCAGATAGCCCTAAGAAGCGCCTGCCCAGTGTCAATGGCATCATGGAGCCTAGGCTTCCCGCGACCCCGATCAAGGGCAGCCAGAAGCCTCTTCCCAAGGAGCCCGCTATGACGCCTCGCATAAGGAAGAAGGTGCCTTGGAGAGGCAAGAACATCATGGTTCTCATCCCGCAAGATCAGGAGCGAGGCCAACCCGGCCATGCGCCCATGCCGCTTCGCCAGGATGAGATTAAGAGGATGTTTGCATCATGGCAAGAGCTCGGTTACGATATTTCGGGCTTCGACCTGGAGGTTGATGGCTACCAAGTAGAGGGAACAGCAGACTCTCAGACTCGAGATTCTTGGCCCAATTTTGACGAGGTGGCCAAGGAGCGAGAGGAGCGAACCTTCAAGGTCACGCTTCCTGACCTGAATGCTTGGAAGAACTACATGGATGAGTTGCAGGAGGCCAAGTTGAGAGCACTTGGCGTATTCTCTGGTGATGATGATCCTGAGCCTCCGTCAATCTCTCCTGCGGCAACAGATCTAAGCCGACAGCCCTCAGCTCAATATCCGCCACTCCCCTTCTCCCCACCTCTCCCGACTTCCTCTGCCTCGAGCAACCACGGTCTGCCTGCATTCCAGCATGGCCAGTTTCTTCCTGGACGGCCGTCAACTCAGAGCCCTGGCATCAGCCATGGCGCCTCTCCACTCTCCTTTTCTGCATTGCCCGGAAAATTCAACCCTCGACAGTCCATCTCTCTGCCGGCTAGCAGCTCACCTTTCGGTTTCCAGCAGCAATCACCGCAGACCTGGAACCAGGCAGGTATCTTGCAAGGCCTGAGCCGTCATGATTCGCCTTCACTTATGAACCTGAACGGCATGATGTCGCCTGGGTCGCCATTTGGACCCGAGAGCCCTGGCATCCCTATGCATCAGCGCCACCAGTCCCTGCAGTATCCTATGCTGCCCCACCAGCAGTACTCGTTCCTTCAGCCAGCTAGGGCATCCCCTCGCTTGCAAGAAGTTCGAGAAGATGAGGAGGAGCCTGTTGTTGAGAGCCCTGCGAGGACACCTGAGCCTCCTGCGCAGCAGAACCCCGACACATTGCAGGCTGAGATTGATGATGCCGAGTACCATCTTGAGGAGCAGCTCCGCAATGAGCTGGAGCATGAGGACTACAACCCTCAACCTCAGAACGACGAGCCCGCGCCTCTGCCGGATCCTTTCGTTCCTGCTCATGATCGACAAGCCTCTAATCACTTCCCAGTTCCAGAGCGGTTTGCCAATGAGCCTTCCAAGCCTCTAGTCCTGCACCATCCCAGGCCCCACAGCCGTGGTCATTCACTTTCTCAAGGATACTTCCGTGATCACAACGAGAACAACGTCACTGCTGATGAGAGCAACCTGACCAAGTTCAGCAGTCTCAACGAGATCCCAGAGACTCGCAAGGGTGATGAAGCCTTTGAGATTGAAACCAACCCCAGCAATCTGGGCACACCTGTCCAGGACTTTGATTTCCCCTCTGGCTTTGGTCACCAGAAGAACTTCTCAACCGCCAGCAATCCCTGGAACGATGCTGGTTCAGTTGGCAGCGGTAGCAACGCAGCTAGACGCTCCAGTCATGCGAGCAAGCCCTCGTTGTCTAAGCTTAATGTGCAGGCACCCGAGTTCAAGTTCAACCCTGCGAGCAGCTTCACACCCGGGAAGTTCAACTTCAATGCCAGCAGCTTTAAGCCGACCAGTGAAAGCTTCCAACCTGGCAGCAGCAGCTTCAAGCCTACTAGTGAGAGCTTCCAGCCTGGTGCTAGTAGCTTCCAGCCTACTGCGAATAGCTTCCAACCTACTGCCAGCAGCTTTCAGCCAGGTGCAAGCAGCTTCCAGCCAACTGCGAGCACCTTCCAGCCTGGCAACTTTGAAGCAGCTAGCTTCCAACCTTCTGTGTTCCAGGCGAACACCAGCGTCTTCAGCTCTCCCCCAGCCAACCCCCCTACTCATGTGACGCCTGCCAAGATCCACGCGACTGCCCCGTCCTTCTCTCCTGGTCAGAGCGCTTTCAGCTTCTCAGCTTCGGGTCCTAAATTCAATCCCGATGCGCCCACCTTTACTCCTCACTCTGATTCGTTCACTAGCCCTGTCGCTTCCGGCAGTGAGAGCAAGGGTCACCGTGGAAGCATCTTCGGAAGCATTGATCTCAGATCTAGCACCTTGCAACAGTCTGCAAAGTCCAAGGCCATTCCGATCATCAGACCATCCAGCACCTCGTCTGCGAGGTCGCACGACGGCGACGAGACGCAGGAGGATGCAGATGGAAGGCCTCTTGTTGATGAAAACAGAGTCAAGCGCGCGCGTAGCTCTGCGCCCGGTGGCGACGATGTGCCTCTCTTTGCTGAGCAACCAAAGGAGCCTGAGCTTCCCTTGCATGAATCTGAAGCATACGGCAAGGATGAGGCCTTCGGAGAGGACCGCCGTGTGGAGACTGAGCAAACTCTGCCTGCAGATACATCCATGTCCTCCATCGTCACGTCTGACCCCATTGATACCAATGCCACAACCGCGGCTCCCTCGGCGGCGCCATCTGAGGACTCGCCTGCCGACCAAAACATCAATCGCTGGAAGCCGTTTGAGTTTGAATCCAACGTGGACATTCAGAGCTTTAACGACGCTCGACCATACGGTGAAGACAACTTTAAGCACGGTCACAAGAAGACTCTTTCTGCTACTGCGCAGCCATTCACGCCTGGTGCGGTTTCTTATGGGGACACCACCCAGACAGAACAAGAAGAAGAATCCGACGCGTCTCCCGTGGGCAGCCCAATTCCGGCTCGTGCCCCTGTTGGCCTTGCTGGTTCTCGATACAGCTCTGGCCAATCTCAGCCTAGGACTGTTTCCAAGGGACTCGGTGCTTCTCGTTTTGCTGATCCTGCACCCAAGCCCAAGGGTCTGGCTGCTTCTCGATTTGCTAGGAGCCCTACACCTGATGAGAAGCCCCTGCCTCCTGTGCCTGTCGAGGACGACGTGTTGGAATCAGTTGAGCACGACGCTGAGTTTGAGCCTGAGCTTTCTGCTACTATCACGAACCCTGCTGGTGGTGACGGTGCTGAACCTACTTTTGAAGAGATTGATGCTGTCATGGACCAGTTCTTTGATGATCCTACCATGGGCGTCAACAAGTATGATCCTTCCAAGTGGCAGCATGGCAGCCCTACACGAAACTTGTCAATCGCAGCAGTTGCCAACTCATCGCCTTACCGATTGGAGCCTGTTAACCACTACGCTAGAGACGAGGCGAGCCTCACTCCTCGCGAATACCACGCTCTTCCCCAGGCTTCTGCTCAGCCCATGCTAAGCACTGAGCTTGAGGATCCTTTCATTGATCCACCTGAGCCTATGATCACTCCTGACAACGTTGAGGGTGTTGATGGCGAAAGCCTGCCAGCTAGTGACTGGGAAGCTGCTTTCACTGAGGATGAACACGAGAAGCTCGAGAACCGGGCTCAATTCTTCGATGGCCGTGTCAACGAAGTGGTTGGCACCCTTTTGGCATCTCGCCTTGAGCCTCTGGAGAAGACCCTGTTCTCTATTCAGCAAGTTCTCGCCACCAGAGCTCGCCGTACTCCTTCATCTCGCCGTGATATGCGCAGCGTCTCTGCTGAGCTGCAGCAGAGCGATGCCGACGATGAGGATGAGGAGCCCATTCCTCGCCGTTCTCTGAGCCCCCGAAGGGATCGTCGCATGGATCAGATCCGCGCGGCTGTCCTGGACGGTCTTGCTGCTCACCAGCGCAACCAACCTGCGGTCTCCCCAGTCCCCGCTCCGGTCCTTACCCCTACACCGGCAGCTGTTGAGGCCCCTCCTACTGCTATTCTGGAGGCCCTTGAAGAGATGAAGCAGCAAATCACCAACAGCATGAAGGGCAACGAGGACCTGAAGAAGATCGTTGAGGAAGTGGTTGAGCGTCGTGTGCCTGCGGGCCCCAAGCCCGAGGAAGTGCAAGATGCCAAGACTCTGGAGTTGCAGGCCAAGATCACTGAGGTCGAGCAGCGTCTCTACTTTGAGCAAACTAAGGTCGAGAATGAGGTTGCTGAGCGACGAATGGCCGAGGATTTGGCTGCTGAGCTTATGCGCAAGCTCCAAGCTGCCGAGACTCGTGTTGAGGTTGAGATCATTAACCGCAGCGTCTTTGATCAGCGTGTTGCTGACCTTGAGGAGAGACTGCGCGCCGCCGAGGAGCTCAGTGAGCAGTCGGTCATCGTGCGCCGTGCTGCCGAGGACAAGCTTACCGAAGCCAGGGTTCAGCACGAGACTGCCGCTGAGGAAGTTGTTCGACTACGTGAGATCATTGAGCAGCGAGACCACAAACTTCGCTCTGTGGAGCAGGCCAACAGCAAGACTGCCATGCGGATTGCTCTCCTGGAGGCTGCTCAGAACAACGCTGCTCAGGCCCAGACTGAGGCTATCAGCAGGTGCAAGATGATGGAAGCTGAGTTGAAGGATGTTCGCCAAGACAACCACCACTGGCGTGCTGAGGCGGAGCGTTATGACGAATCTGCCCGACAGAAGGGTGCCGAGTTGTCTCGCGCCCTCGAGGAGAACCAGCACATGCACAAGTCTCTGACTACACTCACCACCCAACTTGAAGAGAACGAACGCATGCGTGAGTCCTGGCGAGGCAAGTTCATCTCTCTGCAGGAGGACATGGGTCGAGCTGCTCGGGAGATCGCTGAGGACAACGCCCGGCGCATCAAGAAGGATCAGGCCATGATCGCCCGACAGGAGGTGTTGGATGCTCGTCTCCAAGCTGAGGCTAAGACCCGAGAGCGCTTGGAGGTTGAGATGGAACGCCTTCAGTCTAACGAACGTGCCGGTATGCGGGCCACCAACGAGTGTGCTCGTCTTGAGGGCCTGATCGGTGAGCTCAAGACGGAGAACCACAAGCTTGAGCAGAAGGCTGCTCGATACCAGCGAGAGTTTGAGGAGGCACGCGAGTCTGGTGCTAGCGAGGTCAAGAGAACTCGCATGGCCCTCCAGACTGAGATTGACTCTGCCAACAACCAGGTCAACTTTATCCGCGAGGAACTTGAGGAGCAGAACTCGAAGCTTCGCGCTGAGCTTGACCACGTCCGACTCGAAGCCGATACTGCCAAGGCCCAGAGCGAGATGCTCCTTGAAGAGGCCGAGAACAGCAAGACAATCGAGCTTGATGAGTTGCGTGCTAAGCACATGAATGAGTTGGAGGATCTTCAGACCCGATATGAGCGACGAGTCAACAACGCCCAAGAGGATGCTCACAAGACCGAGCAACACCTCTTGGAGCGTCTGAGCCTGTCAGCCTCCAAGACTGAACACCTTCAAGATCGCATCCTCCACCTCGAGGACAAGCTTGAGATTGCCAAGCAGGCTGCTGCTGCCGCTGCCCAGGCCGCCAAGTCTGCTGGTGCTGAGGTGACTGTCGCTGCTCCTCAGGTCAAGCATGCTTCCCGAAACCTCGACCCTCCTGAGAAGATCTCGCCACAGGCCCTCCGAGAATCCATCATGGTTCTCCAGGAGCAACTGCAGGCCCGTGAGCAGCGAATCGAGGAGCTCGAGCACTCTCTGTCCAAGGCGGATCCTGATGCCGCAAGCAAGATCACCAAGCGTGATGATGAGATCAGCTGGCTTCGTGAACTCCTATCTGTCAGGCACGAGAACTTGCAAGACATCATTGCGGCACTTCAGAGTGACCACTTTGATCGCAATGCAGTGAAGGATGCTGCCATCAGACTCAAGGCTAACCTCCAGATGG
Source organism: Fusarium oligoseptatum (assembly GCA_003946995.1). Classification (NCBI taxonomy): domain Eukaryota; kingdom Fungi; phylum Ascomycota; class Sordariomycetes; order Hypocreales; family Nectriaceae; genus Fusarium; species Fusarium oligoseptatum. The sequence continues at coordinate 504,086 of NKCK01000002.1, forward strand.
AGGAGCAGGAACGTGAGAGGGCCATGAACGGTGGCTCTGCCATCAACCTACCCAACATTGCCCAGACTATCCAGAATGCCACTCCTCGTGTTGCCCAAACGATCGGCCCTATCGCTGCCGCTTGGGGCAACTGGCGCAAGGGTAGCCGCAGCTCGCCGTCTCTGAGCAGCTTCTCTAATGTCCTCAACTCCCCCGTCGCTGGACGAAACGCCACTCCTTCTAGGAGTAACTCGAATGCGCAGAACAGCCTGCTGGGTGGTCTTATGACGCCCCCAGCTTCTGGACTGCGCCAAACACCCCCTGTGGACAACAGACCACAGCCCACCGCCTTCGCTAGCACTGGACGCCGCTTCCCATCACAAAGCGGCGGACCGGGACGATCGCGAGGAATCTCAAATACCTCGCATCGATCAGAGCGAGTAACCACGCCGCCTCCCAGGGAACCAGAGGAGGAGCCCATGACTCCCCCGATGATGCGGACGAGCGGCTACGACTCTGATGCGCAACCTGGAGACTTTGATGATAATGACTTCTTCGAAGAGGACTAAGCGGACGTATACGGTTCGGTTCTTGGGCGGCAAGAGGCGGGAGGGACTGTTGATATGATTTTAACTCTTTTTTTCCCTTTTTATTTCCTTTGTTACAAACAAGATCAATACTGCATCGAAAAACGGCCGCTACATGCATATTTCGCGCTGCCTTTATTCACCTTACTTTATTACACTAGTTTCACCCAAGACTGCGAACCTAGAAAGATACCCCCTTTTGGATTGATGTTTATGCCACACAGATTGGGATTTTCTTCTCTTCTTTTTTCAACCCTTTATTTCTTTTTACTTTGTCATTCATTTGTCATGTTTCGAAATGAGGCTTCAGCTTCTGTCTATGAGAGAGAGAAAGGAATGGGATTCACCAAAAAGGGGGCCATGGATTGGCTGGCGGAAGAAGGGAAACAATCAAAGGCAAAAAAAACACCAAAAAAAAAGATGTATGTCTGAAAAATCAACAGTTGTTTTTTGATATTTTCATTATCCTCTCCTTTTTATGTTATGATCTTGCCTGCATAGCGGTGTGGTGTATATATCTTACTTTCCCTGCCTACTTATATCGATAGGACGTGGGATGGGATGGGAGTGATGACTTTACTAGTTGTACATAATCATAATTTACACTCACAGAGAGCAACAATTGATTGTCATGAGACGAGATACGACGCTTTGTTTCCAAGGACGATGGGGTTTGCTTGATGCTTTGTGAGAGACTACTAACTAGTATAATATCAAGAGTAACCAAACCAATTCATATCGTGACAACGTCCTTGTCTTTGTCGTATCCCTTCTCTTGCCACTGCTACTGTTTCATGGTATCCATCAATCAATCAATCACTCATGCCCTCCTTTAACCCAAAAACTCGCATTAATTATTACTTAGGAGCTTCTCGACCGCCCACTTGACGGAAAAGTTGCGGAGGTCAGAGTAGTGCTGACCGACGCCGACAAACAGTACAGGCACATTTGTCGCGTGGACGAGACTGACGAGCGTGCCGACCATGTCACCGACCGTGTCACACTTTGAGATGATGAAGCCGTCGAGAGATCGGACGGCGCCGAAAGCGGCGTTGAAGTTGCGAGCTTGAGCAACAGAGTCGGTGCCGACAAGGGCCTGTTGAGAGTTAGTTGACATTCAGTCAGCAATGAAAAAAGGGGTTATGAGAGTTACGTACCTCGCCAACCATGAGAATCTTGTCTGGCTGAGCAAACTTGGCAAACTTCTCCAGCGACGACATGAGACGCTGATCATTGTGTCTCCGGCCAGCCGTGTCAATGAGGACCACGTCGAAGCCCTCCTGCGCGGCGTGGGTGACAGCATCCTTGGCCACGGTGGCTGCATCCTTGCCGTAACCCTTCTGGTACAGCTCGACGCGGCCGCCCTCACGGGCCGTCAGCTCTTTGAGGTTGCGGACATGTACGGCGAGCTGTTCAACTGCTCCGGAACGGAAGGTATCGCCGGCGGCGATAAGGACCTTGTACTTGTTCTGGAGGAGGAAGAAGCAGATCTTGGAGAGGTTAGTCGACTTTCCTACGCCGTTGACGCCCACGATGGACATGACGTAGGGGCGCGCTTTGCGCATAGATGTGACTGAGGGTGCAGTGATGGCGTCAATCTCACGAAGGAGATCCAGGGAGGAGGTCGGGGTAAGCATCTTGGTAAGCGACGCCTCCATGGCGGCCTGAATCCTGGTGTTGATGCTCTCAAAGCTACCAGTCTTGACACCGAGAAGCTCCTTCTCAACTCCCTCGCATAGCCGCACAGCAGCCTCTCGCGCAACGTTCTTCTTGAGGAGATGCTCCTCCATGCCCTTCATGGCCGCGTCAAGATCCGCCTTGGTCAGGGTCTTGCCTCCCACGACGTTGCGGAAGAGACCGCTGATGGCATTGACGCCAGAGCCAAAGAGACCGGCCTTGGGCTGCGACTTTGCGTCTGCGGCCTTCTCCGCCTCAGACGCAAGGATCTCGTGCACTTCATCGCCCAGATCCTTGAGCACAAACTTGCCCTTTGATCTCGAACCCCAGGTATTGGAATCGATCTCATCGATAGCGGTCGATCGACCAGTCGCCTCAGCTTCAGACTCGCTGGTAGCGTGCGCCTTGGCTGAGTAGTCGAGCTGCACATCATCATCCTCATCCGCGAAGCCATCGGCATCCCACTTGCGCCCCTTTTTGGGCGCCTTCTTCTTCTTGGGTGCTTCGTCGCCGGAAGAGACGGGAGCCGAAGACTGGTTCTTGGCCTTGCGCGCGCGGCGCGACATCTTGAGGGGGGCCTTGGCTGTCAAGAGGTGATTACTGGGTGTAGTCGGTCGCGATCCATTGGGCGTCAAGGCGGGGGTCGACTCGCGGGATGTGGGTTCATTGGTATTGTTGAGGGTGCGACCTCTATACGTCAAGCCCGGCGCAATGGGAGGTTCGTCGCCTAGGTTCCCCGAGATGGTTTTCTCCTCAAGAGGATGTGCGCCGACTGTCACAGAGGGTACGCCCTTAGCGGTGGTCTGGTCCAGCTCCTGGAGTTGTTGGTCGAAATATTCATCAAAGGCATGGCACTCGATGAGGGTAGTGTGAGGCTTGGTAAGCTGTTCGCCGTAGAGCTTGACAAAGATGGTCCTGATATTGTCGACAAGCTTGTCGACCCATGACAGGTGGAGGAGGGATCGGTAGACGGCCTAGGGGTGAGGTGGGTATGTCAGCGCCGAAGATCGGGGGAAGAAGCCATCATGACAAGTAATGAGTATGACCCACGACAAAAATGACGCCCAATTCCTTGACCAATGTCCACTTGAGGGTGTGCTGGTCGCTTCTGTATTCCGGGTTGTTTGCGGCAGATCGCGAGTCGCTCAATGCGACTGCGCCGCTCTTCTCCTCAATAAAGGTATCGGCGATGAAGTTGTTAATTATGGACGGGTTGATGGGCGAGTAGGTGCGCGACCAGACGACGACACCCGAGGTGGTCAAGATCTCGAAAGAGTCCAACATCCTGTCTCTGTCTGAGCGCTCACGAGCAAGATGAATGCTTCTGGGCGAAAAGAAGAGGGAGGAAAAGGAGGATTCTTGGTGGGACGATCAAGGCGAAAGAAGAAGTTGGAGGTGGCTAATTAGTTAGTTCCTGGAAGGTCAACTCAAACTGGGAGGGACCAGCCGGAGACGCCGCTGCGCTTCGTTGGACTCAGGGTTCCCCAAGATCCAGAAGCCCTATCGATAAGATAAGCGTAGCTGAACCGTCACGTGTCCTTTCGTCAGGGGGCGGGGGGTTGTTGAGTGAGTGTCAGGTGTGGCGGTCGGTGGCTTATGCATCCATGTACTGTGCCGTTAGCTACCTATGAGGCTGTGCGGAGTAACCATGATGACCCGCGCGCCTGTGACTGCGCCCAATGAGAAGCAACCGACCACATTTCCTGAATAAACACCAGCTTGCAGCTTCGCCGTCATCACCATCGACCTCTCGACCTGTTAAACAAACCCTGCACTTTCCCCCCACGACTCGCCCTGAGATCCGATCCTCCCAACATACCGCATTCTTATACGAACACGCTCTCTCCAGATCTTCTTCTCTCGTCATGCAGCGAGCGACGTACGCGCAATCGCCCCCCCTTCACCATCCAGTCCCTCAGCATGTGTCAACCGTACCCCAACTAAGATCGCCGCCTCCTCCCCCGGGCTCTGCGCAATCGCACGGCTACGGGGGAAGCGGGACGACTCCCTACCAGCAGCAGGGAGGCACCAGCGGGAATGTCTTTGGCGCCTACGGAAACTTTATGAACGATCCCACGGCGCAGGTGGCAGCGCAATTCGGCCAGACGGCCTTCAAGCATGGACAAGAGTACATGGAGCAGAACGTGAGTGTGGTGGATTTGTGACACAACTGTCGCAGTGCTGACCCTTTTGCTAGTTTGGGCGATATGTCAACGTCTCTGCGCTCAAGCACTACTTCAACGTCTCCAACTCGTACGTCGTCAACAAGCTCTTCCTCGTCGTCTTCCCATGGAGGCACAAGCCTTGGTCGCGCAAGCAAGCCGTCGGGCAGAATGGGCAGGAGGGCTGGTACCTCGCCCCGCGAGACGACATCAACAGCCCCGACATGTACATCCCAGTCATGGCAATCGTCACATATATCCTCCTCTCGACCTTGATCGCAGGTCTCGGTGGCAAGTTCCAGCCTGAGCTCCTCGGAAAGACGGCCACGATTGGCTTGGTTGTTGTCATTGTTGAGATTGTCGCCCTCAAGTTGGGATGCTATCTCCTGAGCATCTCTAGCCAGTCGCAGTTGTTGGATTTGATCGCATACTCGGGTTACAAGTTCGTGGGCATCATCGTCACCATTGTTGTCGCCGAGATCCTCAACGGCGGCAAGGGAACTGGTGGTTGGATTGGCTGGGGAGTGTTCTTGTACACCTTCCTGGCCAACTCACTCTTCTTGGTGAGTCTTGACTATCCTGTGAGCTTTTGAATAGGCGCTAACACTCCTTAGATGCGATCACTCAAGTACGTGCTCCTCCCCGAGACGTCAGGCGGCAGCAACGGACCGATGCAGACCGACTCCCGAGCGAAGCGCAACCAGCGGACACAGTTCCTCTTCTTCTACTCGTACATTGTGCAGTTCTTCTTCATGTGGGTTCTGACCCGGGTGAAAAAGAACTAAGGATAAGGACGAACACTGGTTTGACTTGATAAAAAGATGTCTTATTAAGGGGGACTCTTTTTCGGCGTCGACGGGTTTATAGACTGCGCTGTGCGGGATCGGAGGGGGGGGGGGGCAAACAACTCAAAGGGAATAACTAACTACCTATGGAGAAGGCTTGGAATTGGTAATGACACTGGAGCGAGATGTACGATGAAAAACTTGTTTTGCATAATGAAGAATCAAAGACGCATGAACCTCGACAAGGTTACCGGTTTGGTGATGTCAAGGTTGTAGAAGTGGACAACAGGAATTTGGTTACACTGAGATCTGGCAAGGAATTAGTTAGCGCTGTAAGAGTCCCAGTTAAAATGTACCACGTTGAATCTCTACGAATTTGATCATATGCCATGAATTATTCACAAAGTGAAGCTGCTGCTGCCTGCACTGCATTAAAAGAGTGTCTAAAAGAACCAATGTTAGGCGCTGATATGGCCCCCCCCCCCCCCCCCCCCCGTGTGTGTCCTGCAAACTGACTCGGGTCTTGGCACGCACGACTAGCGGCCCATCAACTTAGACACGTCTATCTATCCATCAAGCTCACTCACCTACTAAACTCTTGACCTACATCTTTTCCTAGAACATCTCTTCCGGAACACACTCTATCCTTTGTCATCTTCATAACTCTTTATCTGAAACTAGCAAATACCGCAGCCATGGCACTATCACCTATGCTCACGGCTGCCCTTCAGAATGCCACGCTGGGAGCCTTTGCAAATGTGTTGGCTCAGCTCATCACAGCCTACAGGACAGAGGTGAGATGAAGAATGCACAGAGCTCAAATAGATGCTCTTCTCCCTTTATATCCAAGAAAATCCAACTGACAAAGTTAAAAAGTCCGATGTCGCGATAGACTGGATCCCCGTCTTTCAGTTCCTGCTCTTCAACCTCATTAGCACACCGCCCAACTTTATGTGGTGAGTTGTCCTTCACTCGCCCCAACATCTATAAATCTCCCTACGTGTTTAATCCCACAACTTTGTATTCATCTCACACCTTCCAGGCAAGACTTTCTCGAGTCTACATTCCCCGCTCACCCCAAACCAAAGTCCCCAAAGGAAAAGAACACCAAGCCCAAGCTATCAGTCCGCAACACAGCCATAAAGTTCTTCCTAGACCAGACAGTCGGCGCCGCCCTCAACACGCTTCTTTTCAGCACCTACGTCCACTCCTTCCGCCTGGCTCTTCATCCTGTCCCCGTAATCACGAGTCTCCCCAAGGCCGTCATCTTCTTGACCTCGCCGAGAGCCCTGAACTTTGCTCGCGTCGACTGGCCTACAGTGTGGGCTGCTGCGCAGGATGAGTTCGTTCCCTTTGTTGTTGCTGGATGGAAGCTCTGGCCTGCTGTGAGCCTTGTCAACTTTGCTGCTATCAAGACGGTTGAGGGACGAAATCTAGTCGGTGCTCTTGCTGGTGTTGCTTGGGGTGTCTATATGAGCTTGGTTTCAGCTCAATGAATGGGGTTGCAAGACTCTAGTCTCAGACTATGCAGCAACTCAGACCGGGAGAGAGAACTAAAAGGATAGCTAAGGATATGGCGCTGGGTATGGTAGAATGGGAGAGTTGCTAAGTACAATTGGCCGTCCATGAATGACCGAGGTTGACTACGAGGTAAACATAGACTAGGGAAACGACGATTTCAAGTCTAGAAAACATGTATTTGTGAATCAAGCTTACGCTAGCCTATGAGCAAGGTCGAGACATAAACCAAAGTTAAAGCAAAGCAGATCGCTTGATGGTTGCACCTTTCAAAACTCATTAATCCCAGCACCATACCCGCCCCTTTTGCGGTTATCTGGGAGTCGCCTCACCCAACTGTCTTTCAATGACCGCATATGCCTTGCAAAATCCTGTCGGAAAACGTTGTTACACTCTCTTGATGCAAATCGCGCTGGCTGTAACCCGTCTCCCTTACGACTGATGGCGTTGCGCCGAGTTATTGTTCCGGAGACGACGATACACCTCGCCGTCGGGGCATAGAGCCGGAGGAAGGTTGCCATGCCCATGGCGATGGATTATTGTTCCAGTGTCGCTCAAGTCACTTGAAACCGAATGCTGGTCTTGACGTATCCCACTCAGCCCGCTACGCCTTTCAACTGATGGCCCTGCTCTTCTCGGGGACTCTTCAGCCCATTCTGCATCTGGTGCGATGGCAGGAATACCGTAACGGTCGAAAAGGTAATTGGCGACCCCATACCAATGAATTAGCCAAGGCTTCCTCTCGAAGGGGATTGTCTGCGTGACTGTTGTGCGCAACACCTCGCAGGCGAAGTTGTAAATGATGGCGAGAACCTATCTGACAGCCTTGGGGAGATCTTCTATAGCCTGGACAGTACATGACCATATGCGAGCTGCTTTGAAGGCGGGGTCGCCATCTCTCTCAATGTGATCCAGTGCCTTGAACATCCCAAGGGCTTCGATGTCTTTGTGGCATGGTTGGAAAGCTTGGGTTCCATGAAAGGTGACAAAGCGAAGGAGGCGCATGCCGGGTATGTGACGATCAGGGATGAGAGCGTCCGACATGTATATATAGGTGATATCCTCAACGGCGATATCTGATTGATAAGGTAGAGTGTCGAATACTTCAGGCACGAATAAGGGCACTAAATACTCCAACCTCATGTAATCGATTGAGGAACTTTGGCCCTCTACCAATTCGGCCTCTCTGGCTAGGTTCCTTATGTCTCCCTCTGCACCTTTAAGGCGAACTGCTCTATGTCGTAGAGTAGTCGGCATGTCAAGGGAGGGAAGCCATAGTGCTTGAGCAGTATGACACAAGGAGATAGCAGCGCATGAGCCACATAGAGGCTGAACCGTAGGCTGAGAGAACCAGATCGCATGGTAGCATTCGTGGATTGGGCAGCGGTACATTGTCGTAGCTATCGGTGAGAGAGAGTCATGGTTGTGGAGGAGTCCTCCGCCAAATGGGTTGGCCCAGAAGCACTGGCCCCAGCACGCCATGACAAGAGAAGTGGCAAAGAGGGCGCAGGCGCAGTTGGAGTAAAGAATGGTGAGAGTAAAGAGGGTAAGGCGACACGATGGAATTCGGTTCGATAAAGATGGTTAGCGAATGATGGCTGGTGATGGCGATAGAACGACTGCTGTTGAGTAGAGGAGAAAAGAGATGGAGCCCATGGAAGCCCGTCAGCCTGGTTATCGGGACAGGCAAGCAAGCGCCTGCTCCAGGTTGCCGAGCCGCCACTTGGAATCTGGAAGCTATCGTGGAGTTGCGCTTTCCTTTCTTGGGGTCAAGTGGAAGTGGTTGTTGCTTTTTGTAGAAGAAGCCATCAAGCGCCAAAGAGAGGCGAAGCAGCATCTCGGCTTGTGGCTGCTTCTTCTCGGAAACAATTGGAAGCTCACATACCGCTTCTTACCCCCGCGGATAAAGACACAACTTTCTCTCTATTTTGCCTTTGAGTGAGGCTTGGGAGAGGCTTCATGATGGATCTTGGAGGCGCCAGCCCTTGCACTAACAAGCACGATTGACGGCTACTTGGGCGGGTAAGATCTGAGCTTGTTCCCCGGCTGGAATTCAAGGATCACTAAACCTTGTGATTACAGGCCTCGTTGGCATTGTCTGCAATTGCCATTCCTCTGCAGATTATTGGCACCTGAAGTGTCTTCTCACCTGGGGAGGAGAAACAAGGGGTAGGGATCTCACAGCCTCCCAACATACAAATCTGATTTTTCAGCTCAGCCATTAGCACCAAAGATTGAGGTACTTGGCAACCCCTTCAAGCTTTTCCCTTATGCAGTATCAGGCTAGGGACTGGGGTCGGAACGGTCCCGAGGGCTCGGGAGATGTGCAAGCCCCAGAAACCCTCCGTCCAGCTGGGTCTTGAAAGGGGCGGCTCATGGGACTAGTGCTGTGGGAATGGTGCCATTTGCGGTGGCTGGACTGGCTGAACACAGCACCCCGTGGCACAGTTCAATACGTAGGCCGTGTATCCGTAACGCTGCTGTTGCCCACATGACGGACGCTGCGTTAACGCTGACAGATCGGGGGCTTTATCGGAATTCCACAGTCGTTCGCCTGACGGGACGGGTGCCCTGACCTGTCTGTCTCAGTCTCACAGTCTGCCCAGTGGTCATGACTCTCAACCGCCTTGGCTGATCCGGATTGGTGGGTGCTGTTCCGAGGAAGAATACAGCACCTGGTTGGCAGGAGACGCTTAGTTCGGCAGGGCAACATTGTGTGCTGTGCTGTGCTGTGCTGTGCTGCCTTTTGTTGCATCTCGTAGTGTAGCTGAGGCATCATGACTGGTGAATGGTTGGTGTAAGTTGCATGTCGTCCGTCGATTGTCTTGCGCTAGCCTGATTCTCATGAGGAGACAGGGCGTTCTTCTTTACTCTCCCGACGAATCAAGCATTTGCAACTAGGTGATTGTCTTTGCTGCCATCACCTCGCAAAGCGTGGCTTTTCTGTCTTGCCGTCGGCTAATGTCCTCTGTCACCCGTGGTGCTACGGTACCACCAACAGCTTGATGTCAGACGCCTTCATCCAGCCTGTCCTCCCACCCAGACTGCAGATCGTGGACGAAAACGGACCCGGAAACAGGTGACAATGACCTCGTTCACTATCCGGAGTGAAACCTTCTCGGATTGTGCCGTCGAATAGGCAGGGATGACAACGGTGAGCCTCCTCTCACCACCAACGTTCCGCTGCTCTCCTCCAGCTGCGACATGTTCCATCACCTCCACCTTTGGCATATCCTGAAGCCACAGAGGAGAGGGGCTTCTCCCTTGATCAATCTCCAAACCCAGGTTGCCGGCTGAAGAGCCTGCCGTTGATCCCACATTGCAGGATTCCCGCCGAGTCATGTTGGCGTTGACGGTGAGACGTTCTGACTTTCGACTTGTGGTCATCATCGACACCAGCCAGTGACCGAGGAGAGGGGCCGGGCATCATCTCCTGAGCGTTGCAACAACGGCGGCGGGAGACGGGGACCATTCAGGGGACAGAGCCTGGTTTTTTTTTGTATCCTCCTTCTTGTTTTTGACCGAAGCGTTTCCGATGATAAAATGACCTCGGCCGGACCAACTGTCCGCTGGTGTCCCCATCTCCCAACATCGCGCCTACATCACTCTAAACCGCCGCCGACCATCTTAGCGTGCATGGTAGCCAGATTTCCCTCGAGATGAGCCCGGGTGTCTGGTAGGCGAATGGGGCCTGTAGTTCATGCTGAAGCGACCCTTGAAATCCGACGCCGGAAGGGAGCTGAAGCACGCCTCAGACAATGAGTGGAGTTGAGAGCTTGTGATTGATGAGGATTGAAGTGCTGGTGGAGAGATGGAGAGATAGGTAGGCAGGTAGGCAAGCACGCAAATCTGGGCAAGAGATAGATGGAACGAACGGAGAGAGCCGCGCCTCCACACACACATGGACTTTCACAATGAATGTCTCTCCCAGGCTCACCGTGAGCCCTGCCAATCCAATATGTGGATTTGCGTGCATTTTCCCGCACCGAAACAGAGCCAAACAGAAGCCTGAAAAGGAGCCAAAAGCAAGCCAAAAATAAAGCCAAGGCAAGCCAACCTGGGCGTGGTCCAAGAAAAAATGGCACACTTCGCCAGCACTCCTATTTAATCTGGAGAATTAGAGCACATAAGTAAGGCTTATAATTATAAAAATAAAGCTTTTATATAAAATTTAGAGTATAGTTTATTTATTTTATATTTTTATTTATTTATTTTACTCTAAATTATGCCTATATGGCCCGATAAATCTATCGCTCATATACCTACAGTCTACCATTTTTTTTTTGGACCGCGAGCCATGGAACGTCGCCAGCCAAGGAGTAGCCCGCGCCCACTTCCAATGGCTACAGTGGAGCAAAACCACTAAAAACGCCCGTGCCTTTTTGGTGAAAAGCCGCTAAATCTTGACCCATTTAATCTCCATTCAGGGCCATCCGTCCACTCAGGCTGAGGGAACGAGGGGCTCTCCTCTCCACCTACGCACCGCGGGCATCTCGCATTACGTCCCTGCCTGCCATCCATGCCATTCCCAGCTCCTGCCGTTCAGGTTCCAAGTTCTTGAGTCAAGGCACAGCCTTAACCACCACCAAGAATCGAACACCAGGCTGCCCAACCTATCTCTTACACCGACGATTACACCTTGCAGCAGGCATTATACGCGCTCGATCAACCACTGACAAGGGCGATAAACTATCCCGCATCTTTTCTCTAATTTCGATTTTTCTTCATCCTTGGTCTCTACTGTCGCTGGTCGTGTGCGACTTCGATCAAAACCCAACTCTCGCATCCCGAACTCGACGCCTTGACCTTTGAACCCTCCCCCTCTGGTTCGCGCATAGAATGACGACACAAACTACGATACATCTTGTGCCTCGCTCTCGATATTAGGGCGCATTGTCGTCCCCTCCGCAAACACCGCCGGGCGCACTCCGCCTCCTGCCAGCCCGGCTCCCACTTCGACTTCTCACTCGCCCACCCGTTGCTGGCATTACCACCTCCCCGATGCCGCCCCAGGCCCTTCAATGCCTTGGTCTTATCGACCTTGTCTGTTCCGACCCTCGAGCAACCTTCGTTGTCTCTCTTCCTGAGCAACAGTCCTCCGATGGCTACTCATCGTCTCCCGATATCGTGTACCGAAATCCATCGTTAAAGGCTAGCCTTTCTCTCGACCAGTCCATCATCTCTATTCCCAAAGATGTCTCCCATTCCCCTTTCTGGAATTGGGTCACCAGCCCTCCACCTATTCGGGGCGATACCTCAGCGCCTACAGCGACAAATACCCAACATTCCCTCCCATACTTGGGCGTTTACTGGACGCGAAGCATCGTGTTAGGCCAATGGGTAGTTATGAGCGGAAATGAGACGCCTCCTTCGTCAGAACCTCCGCGCAAAGTCAGGATCGAAGGAACGGATGGTGATGTTACTAGGAAATACCCTCAAAACTCCGTCTTGGACAATACTAGCCTGCCGTCCCGAAAAAAGTCGGAAAGCAAAACCCCTCTATTGTACCGCGCCGAATCCAACCCTGGGCTTATGGTTCCTGTATCGGATTCGGAGGAAGAGCCTTTTTCTGGATGTGGTTCAAAGCGTGGATTGGGAGTCAACATCGCTTGGTCCCATGGCCGAGTGGCCAGTGCAGTTACAACAGACCTTCAATCAGCTCGTTTCAGATTCGCGTCCGATTGCGCTTTACTGGGGGCCCGACTATATCACCATTTACAATGAGGCATTCTCAAGATACTGCGGCGCTCGACACCCTGCTCGTCTGGGACGCCCTGCCACCGAATCTTGGCCTCATTTGAAGGACCGCCTTGACGCCATGATGGCATCCCCCCTCAAGAATTATTCCAAGGTCGAAGACGAATCTAGATTCTTCATTGAGCAAGCGGATGGTTCGTTTGAAGAGACACATGCTAGATTTTCTATGGTTCCTATTCTCTCTGACAAGCAATGCCTGGGCGTTCAGCATTCTCTGTTGGAAAATACCTCGAGGCGACTATGGGAGCGGAGAATGAAAATGCTAATCGACCTTGGCGAGGCCTTGATCGCTACACGAGACGTCAAATCATATTGGTCTAGGACTATTGAGGAGCTGGAGCGCTGGAGTCCAAATTACGACGTCCCGTTGGCATTCATCTACTCAGTAGAAGATGACAACAATAACGGCTCTACGACATCAAAAATACGACTGCTCCAAGCTTTGCCGCCTCGAGGGCTCGCTTGGTGTGCCCGAGAATCACGCGATTGCCCCTTCAGTCCTGAGCCTGCGAAATTCAGACGAAGGTCTAGCTCCCATATTGCGACGATCACTGGACTCGCGTCATCACCTACTTCTTCAAACCAAGGATGACACCCTACCCAAGCAACTTCTTGACGGGCTCGCCTGGCGGGGCTTTGGTGATCCTTGCCAAGCGGCCATCCTGTTACCGATTCGACCAACCAAGGAGGAGACCGTCATGGGCATTCTGTTCCTAGGCCTGAACCCACGACGTCCGTACGACAATGATTACCGCCAATTCATCTCATTACTGGGCCAAAAGCTAACAAGTTCGCTTGCTTCGACGGTCCTGCTCGAGGAGGAAGCGCGCCGACGGCGCAACGTCACCGAACAGGCTGCCTATGATAACGCCATGCTTAAACAACGACTTGAATATCAAACAGAGCAAGCAGAGAGGTCAATCCAAACCTTTAAAGCCGTGGCAGACTTCATCCCTGTCGGGATGTGCTTTGTCGACACCGAAGGCAACATCCCCTTTGCCAATGATGCCTGGCATCGCATCACTGGCTATCCAAGAGGACCTATCGCTCAGGGTGCTCTCCTCGAGTCAGTCCTGGAAGAAGACAAGCCAAAGGTCATTCAGGCATACAAAGACGTCCAAAAACTGGATACCGTAACATTCGAGTACCGTATCGCACGTAGCCGAGACGGTCTTGGGCCGCAGAGTTTCAGATCTCCTCCAGGACCTCTGTCTATGGTCGACGATCGTGTTGCACGTCACATTCTCGCTTCCACGAAAGCCGAGCGAGCTCCAGATGGAAGTGTGATCCGAATACTGACCTGCCTGACCGATGTGACAGTGCAGAAAGATACAACAGAGGAGGCAGTCCGACGAGCACAGGAGGCAGAGAATTTGAAACGGCTTGCCGAGTTTGCCACGGTTGGAATGTACGACGTCAGCATGGATGGACGACTGCTGAGTGCCAACAATCTATTCTGGGAGCTGACGGGCCTGGAGAAAGTCGACCTTACCAAAGTCGATGTGGAACCTTGGCCTTCGTGTGTGGTGGAAGAGGATCTGCCTATCCTTGAGGCAACGCTCGAAAAGCTCGCAGAGTCTGGGCGTACTGAGACTGCCGAATTCCGCCTTCGGACTCCGTGGATCACTGAAGACAGCAGTGGCAACACTTCCATGGCTTCTCGATGGGTTCTCGCAACCTTTATGCCTGTGAAGAGCTCTGAAGGTGTTATCCAATCTTTCACCGGATGTCTCAGCGATGTTTCGATGCAAAAGTGGCAACTAGAGCAGGAAAAGCTGCGCAAGGAAGAGGCAATCGAGTCAAAGCGGCAGCAGGAGAACTTTATCGACATGACCTCTCACGAGATGCGAAATCCGCTAAGCGCCATTCTACACTGCACAGACGCCATTATTGCTTCTCTGGCCAGGGTCCAAGATATCAGCGACAATCCAACTCCTCTTACGCCAACACGAGCCGGTGCTGATGGCGAAGCAAGGAGCTCAGGGGCTGGAAGATCGGATGAAGAAAAACGACTCTTGGAAGACAGCATCGAGAACGCCGAGACGATTGTGACATGCGCTCAGCATCAAAAGCGGATTGTTGACGACATTCTCACCATGTCTAAGCTTGACTCGAAGCTCTTGGCCGTTACGCCCTGCACGGTGGACCCAATTCAGATCGTCAATGATGCGCTCAAGATGTTTGAAGTGGAGGCTCGCCGTGTGGACATTGAGCTCACGTCGTATGTCGACAAGTCATACACAGACCTTGGATACGATTACCTTGACCTTGACCCGTCTCGTGTCAAGCAGGTCTTGATCAATCTTCTTACGAATGCGTTGAAGTTCACCAAGACAGGCAAGACGAGGAACGTGACCATTGGCGTCAAGGGTTCGTTAACTCCTCCAGGCGAAGAGATGACAGCGGTACAGTTCATTCCGCGGTTCTGTGATATTTCAGAGGAATATGACCAACCCGCTCTCAGAGGCCGGACCCATCCTGTGTACCTCCTGTTTGAGGTCAAGGACACCGGCCAGGGTCTGACGGCAGAAGAGATGGGCAATCTGTTCAACAAGTTTGTCCAAGCCAGCGCCAAAACACATACGAAGTACGGTGGCTCTGGGCTGGGCCTGTTCATCTCTCGCCGGTTGACGGAGCTGCAAAATGGAGCAATTGGGGTACTGAGCCAGTCCGGCGTGGGATCAACGTTTGCCTTCTACATTGAAACATACGTCCCTAGCGAAGAATCAAGAAACGAAGCCCTCGCTGCTGCTGCCGCTGCCAAACTAATAGCAAGCACCGATGGCTCAGAAACTGCGGACAACAAACGACCTTGCCGTGATATTCGGTTGCAGCGACATCAGAATCCCGGGGGCAATGTACGGCTTGATGGAATCCTGGTGGTGGAGGACAATCTCATCAACCAACAAATCACGCGGCGTGGTTTGACAGACCGGGGATATACAGTGGACGTGGCAAACCATGGAATCGAGGCACTTGAGAAACTGAGACGACGTCAAGGAGTGGTACCGAGACTCAGCCTTAGCATCGGTGGTGGTGGTGGTGGTGGCAACATGTCAGGGAGGAGTAGCACGAACCCACTGCCGATTGCCATCAACCTTGTCCTGATGGACATAGAAATGCCGATCCAGGACGGGCTGACGTGCACACGCAAGATTCGAGAACTCGAGGCTAGCGGAGAAGTGTTTTGCGCATCAGGAGGGCGAATTCCGATCATTGCGGTGACAGCCAATGCACGACCTGAGCAGGTGATGGAGGCAAAGGAAGCTGGGTGTGACGACGTGTTGGTGAAGCCATACAGGATCCCAGAGCTCATTGAGAAGATGCAAGTGGTGGTGCGGCGTATGGGAGGACTCAGTCCGAATTCTCCTGTGAGGTGATTAATAGGATAGAGTGGGCTGGGAAACAGTTACAGCCCTGATAGAGAGATGGGAGAGGTTAGGGGCAAGATTTGGGGCGACGATGCAACGATATTCAAGTTATACGGATGAGAGTTTCATAGGCAGCTCTTTTCAGGGGTGACGAAAGGAGCCGGGTCGACAAGACAATCAAGGGGAAAGCGTTGGACCATCCCTCGAGGGTTTTTTTTGGGCATAGTCTGGCGTTATGGCGAGCGAGATTGAAGACGGGGCGATCGGGCTCCTAGGCAACATTGGGAGCGTTTGTTTTATGGGTTTATATGGCCTCTGTAGCTAGGCACTGAAAAGTGATATTGCCTATCCAAACTCGAGATGGGATTGGGGTAGAATCTAAAGACATTTTTACAATTGAGGTTATTGATATGATGTGAAGTGAACCTGTATAAAGTGGGATGGCCGGTCCCCCACCGGGCCGGCTGGGGCCGGAAACCGGCAGTTGAGACGAGAGCTCGGGACAAGAATTGAATGAAGGGATTGGAGCAGGAGAAATGGAGGTTGTAGATACGAAGAACAATGTACTGTAGTGATTAATTGAAAATATTATAACATGTTTTATTTTATCATACGGTCATTATCAAGTCAGTATGAGGTGTAGATAGATAATGAAGCTGTTAATTGAGTGAATGGACACAGCAAATGGTGACATCACTCGCTATGATTGGCCGGGAAGTTGCGTTGTTGCTTCTTGCCCCTCCTGTCCTCGGCTTCCCCCCCGCAATAAGTTCCATGGCAGGGAAAGCTCCCACTTCTTTTCATCAACTCCTGGTGTGATACCTTCATCAACGGCCTTTTTTTTTTCTATCAATCGCCGAGTAAGTCATGACTCTTCAGTGTATAGCGCTATTTCGGTCTTGTTCTACCGAGACGGCGCCATCTCTGGCCGAACTCTAGCTAACAGCTTCCGCTAGCTACCCCGCCATCGCGACTCGAGCTTCCAGCGTTGCCCCCGCCATCATGTCGACTATGCCCGCGTCCCACGGCCATAATGAGGCCTGCTGCAATATCCCTCCCGTCGTGTCTTCGGGATACGAAGCCAAGGGAACCTACAAGGAGATTGGCGGTTACAAGACTTGTACGGTTGCCCGTATGAAGCAGAGATGGAGAAATAGCTAACCTGGAGTGCTTGACAAGACGTCACCGGTCCTCTTGATGCCAAGAAGGCCATTGTAGTCATCTACGACATCTTTGGATACTTTGACCAGACCCTGCAAGGCGCCGACATCCTCGCTTTCAGCGACGCTCACAACAAGTACAAGGTCTTTATCCCTGACTGGTTCCAGGGCAAGCCTTGCCCCATTGAGTGGTAAGCTCCCGTCTGCTGTTGATGCTTCAACGGTAGAAGAAAGAGGGTTTGCTAAGTACTGTGATATAATACTAGGTACCCCCCGGACACGGACGAGAAGAAGAAGAACCTTGGCGAGTTCTTTGGAACTTATCCTCCTCCCAAGATTGCTGGCCTGGTGCCCGACTACGTCAAGGCTGTTCTTGAGCAGGACTCTTCCATCTCCAAGACTGGTATTCTCGGTGTATGCTATTTTCCACTCTCGAAAATTATTCATCTTCTGACACTGGATAGTACTGCTGGGGTGGCAAGGTTGTGTCCCTCACCACAAAGGCCGACACCAACCCCTTCTCGGTGGCTGCCTCGATCCACCCCGCCATGGTTGACGCCGCTGATGCCGAGGGTATCAAGACTCCCACCATCCTTCTGGCCTCGAAGGAGGAGCCTGATGAGGAGGTCAAGAAGTTTGAGAACGCCCTGGCTGGACCCAAGCACGTCGAGACCTTCAAGGACCAGATTCATGGCTGGATGGCTGCTCGTGCTGATCTCAGCGATGATCGGGTTAAGGAGGAGTATGAGCGAGGATACAGGACGGTCCTCAAGTTCTTTGGCGAGAACTTTTAAGCAATGCAATGCAATTTGAATGTATCTAGCCAAGTATGAGACATGAAATGGAAATAATAACCATGCAAGAAACTCGATGTATATCTGTCAATGTCACAGAACTCGGCCTGTGTGTATTCAAGTCTTGTTCATTATTCATGACTCTATCATTGCACATTACAATGCATCGGTTGCATCTTCGCCAAAGGCCAAGACTTGCTCTATGTCTAGCATCTTGAAATCGCCAACCTCGACTCCCTCTCCATTCTCTCCTCTCCTCACTGCAGTTGAGATCATGTACTCTCCCAGCAGTGACACTAGCTTTATATCAACATCCTTGACCTCCTCCCCTTTGAACCACACCTCTTGTGGGCCCGTCATGTCCTCTGGTGGCGCAAATCCTCGCATCTCGAGGTCCCTGAGCCAGCTCGCTAGAAGGGCCTCTCCTGTCATCTTGACATAAGCCTCACGCAAACACCAAAGAGCGTAAAAAGTACCGCAGGGCACGATCACGTTCAGCAACGTCGGCACCGGGGTTAATCTTCTTCAACGCCGTCACCTCTCCAAGGCCAAAGACCTCAGCGTGCATGTCAACAAAAACTATTCCATCCCTCCCCTGCCAGAGTCCCCAGATCACGAGTCCTCCTCTCAGTTGGACACACAACGTCAACACCCACAGCCAACCCCTTGGGCGGGTTATGCACGGCAAAGAGCACGGCGAGACCAGCCTGATGAGAAACGTTGAAGAGCAGGGGCTCGTCGCCATCCGACGTACGGAACACGGGTTTTGTTCGAGCGTCGCGGGTAGCCTCAGCCGATGACCAGGGGACGCCGCAGAAGCGTGAGATGGCGTACCGCTTTACGAGGGCCGAGGCGAGGGCTAGTTTCGCATCGCGGACGTGGTAGTACCGGAGTACGGAGGCACGCTCCTTTTCCGTGAGGAGGGATAGAGCACGCGAGGCCTGGTGTATCTCATGAGACGCCTAGCATGGGGGGTGGTTTGGAAGAGCAGGGGCAGTTTTTGAACTTACAACTGTGTTAAGATCCTTGGTTTTGGCTGCTGAAGGCCAAAGTGGTCGGGTATCGATTACCCATTGGATAACGGTTGGAGATGATTCATCACCCATGACTGATAATGAACAAGATATTGAGGAGAAAAGTTGAGAGAGTGTGTGAGATTCAGGTTTCAGTCTATGTTTTAGGTGAGTGATGAGATGAGATGAGACACTCGGGAAAGCTGATACGAAACCCGGCTTGTCGGAGGTGGGGGGGCGGGGGACCCGGCCGAAACACGGGCCGGAGACGAGCTTACATCGGAGGCAACCAACCGCCAACACATGAAATGAAGTTGAATCTCTATAGATATAAAATGAATCAAGAAATTCCTACTGATTGATTTTCTACTCCTCAGCGGCTTCTTCAAGCAAAATCAACCAAAGCCAGCTCCGCAGTCGTAGTCTTGTTCTGCAAGATTCCTGCGTTCCTTCTTATAACTCTTTTTTCTTCTCAACTTATACAACCCAAACAACATCATCGTTCAAGCCATTCGATTTCCCCCTCTCGCATTTACGATGAATCGAGAAAAAGAGTTTAATTGTTTGCTCCGCCAAAAGAGTCGAGTCACATCTTGTGATTCCTCCAAAAGCGTAGAAGCACCATATCTTTCCCACGTCTTCCTGCTGTATTCAGGGCGGGGCGCCAGCTCTACAGCAGTTGAGGACATTTTTAGTTCTCGTCTCTCTCTTCTTTTGAGAGGCTAGAAGGACTTTATACTGCTGGATGTTTTTATCGCTGAGCCTGAAGTGTTGATGATCCATTAACTTACAAGTCTTGGCCATCTTTGCCGGACTGGGTTGATGATGCGAATCCACTGGAAGTTGTCTCGCGAGCCCAGTGAAGCAAAGTTGTGCTTTTTCACCAGAGGATTGTTCTCCGGGCAAGCAAGGACTAACAAAAACCATGTTCTTTTTCTGAGCGTGGTGTTCCATGTTTTGAACGTTGAGATGCTTCTAGTGTCATGGCCACTTTGGTTTTTTTACAACCCGCCCATCTTAACGCCGACTGTTGGGCAAAACACCAAAGCCAGATGAAGCCTGAGTTAGAAGCTTTCTCCGTCTGACGAGATGGATATGTTTTTCTGTTTGGGTGGATGGTTTGACCCCCTGCGGAGAGTCTAAACCTTTACGTGGTGCAGGGGATTAAGGACGTTGGAAAGAATACGTCTAAACTAATATAGACTCGAAAAGAAGTTGGAAAAAAAAAGGGGAGGGGAGAGATGCAAATGTAATAATGATAATGGTTTAAATATGTAATCAAGACAAATGTAATTATAATTAATAAATCATCAACACCTAAACGACCATTGCTCAAGTCTAAGATATTGAGTAAATAACCCTGAAAACAAAGACAAGATGCGCTTAAAAAGATTCCACCACCAGCCGTTATTCACTCCTCATCGTCAGAGAGTTCATACAGCTCACTCAATACATGCCGTATGTATTCCATCCCCGTGACAAATTGTCCAGGATCCGGCTGATTACGGATACCAGTCCTCCACGCCGGCCTGGGAGTAGTAGACGACGACCTCATAGCCCTCAAAGCACAAAGTAACCTGTAATACCTCCTCCAATTCCTTTCAGTGCGTCGTCGTCGTCGTCGTGCCGCAACCTCCAACATGACAGCTTCTTCGTGATAATCCTGAGCATCGCTCAATTCCTGGAGAGAGGCGGCAAAAGCGATGGAGAGATGTGCTTCCACGGGTGGTAGGTTTGGATCTGGTGGTGGCATGTCGATTGAGATCATTGAGCCTTCGGCCATGGAGACGTCGTCGGAATAGGCAACGGGGCTGACGGCAGGGGCAGCAGGGTTGATGACAGGACTGGCAGCAGGATCGGCAACAGGGTTGGGACTGTTGGTGTTGGTGTTGACGGGTCGAAGGGGAAGGGGCTCTTGGTTGTCGCGTTCTTCGTCGCCATGAGAAGAGTTGACGTTATTCTCCAAAGAAGAACCAATCTCGACGTCATCTTGGGCCATCTCATGTTGTTGAGACGCATCCTCACTTTGGTCGACGTCATCTATGAGGATTGGCCGTTGTTGAGACCCATCCAGGTCTTCTTCGATGACATCTTGTTGTTCAGAGGCGTCCTCGCCTACTTCCTCCTCCTCGTCGTCGTCTTCGTCGTCTTCCTCCCGACGCTGTCTCTTGGTAGGAGGACTAGACTGATCCGTCTCCTCCTCGGCAACCTCGGAATCATCACGAGAACGTTTATCCTCCGAAGAAGAGCCCGGATCCAGATCCATGTCGGCCAGTGACTCTGAAAGGTTTGAATCACCGACGTTATCCGGCGGGGTTTGGTCGTTTTCGAAATTCGAGTTCATCGTCATTATGGCGGTAGACGAGTAAGATAGAATGATTAAGAGTAGATGATAGAGTCGGGAAGAAAGAAGATGGGAAAGAGCAAGGTAAAAAGACAGATGTAAACTTAATAAAGATATTGAATGTCTTCATGGGGAGGTATAGAATTCGGGCAATTAGAGTATTAGTTTTCTGATGGACGCTCAGACTGATGTTTATCTGAACATACCCCAGTTTCCTAGGGGTCTGAATAGCATCCATATATGTGTCCCAATACATTTGGTTACCCACTAAACGTCAAATCAGGGCTGGCGTTACACCTTGAGAACATCTATGAGTCGGTTGGCTACGTATGCCTCACTCGCTAGAACCACGCTGTATACACAATAACTCTATCTAGCATCATCCGTGTCCAGTACTCCAGTCATGTCTACAAACTCTCCGCTTCTATCGAGAGTAAAAACACCTTATGTCCTCCCTTTCCATCACCCCTGTTGCTGTCCTTGGTTTCCTTTTCCTCATCCTTCTCCTCGTCCTTCTTGGTTGTGTCGACAACGCCATCCTTGAGCTTTCCTATCGTCTTGATGGCGTTTCCCTCACCATCAAGATCCACCACCACGTCAATCATGTCAAGGCTTCCGTCTTCGGTGTATTTCCACATCTGCTTGATCTCCCCCCGCACAAGGCCCGTCAGCCACAGCGAACCCAACACACCCGGGACCAGGTACAGTAGCGCAGGTTGACCACGCTTGAACACCAGGAGCATAGCCAAGGTGACGAGCATACCCAGAAAGTACCCAAAAATAGAGGCATAAAAAGTACGTCTTTGGGAAACGGGCCGCCTCCAGCTCAGCCGGCAGCTGTTTCGCCCCAGAAAGGAACAAGGGGCCCCGCGTCCAGAGACTGTCGCCCCAGTTTCCCTTAACGTTGACATACTTGGCCTTGACCTCCTTGTGCTTCACCTCGCTCCTGGTTACGAGAGCCCCCGCTGAGTCCTTCTCAATCAACTTCAACTCGGTGCTTTCGTATTTCACCTTGCGAATGTAATGACGCCAGAGGTCAAACCGCAGAGCCAGGGCCATGACCATACCAGGAATAACGATGTCGCCCAGACCAAGGATACTCTTGCGGTCTGCAGTCTCGAAAGTGAGTTTGATTGGCACATCCAGCTTGGTAGCGACTGTGACCATGTAGGGTCTAGCCCATCATGTTAGCTTGAGCACCTCATCAACTCCAAAACTAGAGCAACTTACGTGTAAAACACCATGAAAATGTCATAGAAGAAAAGTCCAACCAATACCAGAGTGCTAGTCAAGAAATCGGTCGGGGAGAGTAGGAGAAACGACCCATAACACATGGCATAGCCAAGCATATTGGCTAGGAAAGGAGACGTGGTGGATGTGTAGACGAGAGCTGTGACCAAAGACAAGAACAGAGCCAACATATGGGCAAACTTGATCTTGCCTTCTTCCTTGCCCATGCCATGGATAAAGAGTTTAACAATCCAGTGTCGGGTCAGGAGACTGCGAAGCTCCCAACCTGCCTTGCGAGCTCTCTCGGAAAAGGCGAGCCAAGCCAGAGAACCAGGGAAGGGGTTTGTGGTCCCTGTTACTGACGTAGGGTTGCCCACAGAGTCACACGCCTTGACAGTTCTTGTCTCCTGGTCCACGGCCATGAGGACGCCGTTCCGCCCACGCCAGTACCGTGGAAACACGACACTCGTGAACAGCTCGATCCCGTGGGCGTAGAGGGAGAGCAAACTAGCGATGGACATGGTCGACATGTACCAGCGGAGTATCTTGTTCAAAATGTTGGGGTCCTGGAGCCACTGAATCAAGTAGTACAAGCCAACAAGGACAAAGCCAGCCATGAGCGGGAACATGATGGCATCGGAGGGCTCCAGTCCTTGAGAGAAGCGCTCATCATCATCCTTGTCCCCCGGCTTTCGCTTCTTGGCCGGTGCCGCGGATGGGGGTCTGCGTAGGGCTGCATGGGCGCCCAGGTAGATGATGCCGATGGCGCTGAAGACGAGCTTGAGCTCGAGGAGGAGAAAGTCGAGATCCTGCAGGTACTCGACTGCCGAGAACCAGCCAGGCTTATTCTCAAGAGTTGCATTCAGGTTGTCTAGCGAGCCCTCCAGTGGCATCGCTTCTGTCGTGTTTTCGGCCATGGCTTGAGGTGTTGTGGTGTGGATGTTGGGGAGAGAGCAACGTGTTCTGAGCCTCAAGTGAAAATGACTTGGAGACTAGGTAGGTAGGTAGCATGCACGGTGTGTCATGTACTTTTGCTCATATCAAGTAACGTGACAGTGAATAATATGCAGAACTGAAGGATAAAATTCCAGTTGAGTCCGTGAATCAGAAACAAGATCAAGAATTTTATAAGAGAATGAAAGAAAAAAAAAAGCGTCAAATGACGTCTATTGCGCTGCCCTGAGGCTGAAGAGTTCCGCTGTCACTTTGAGAAGGAGGCTGCCACAGCACGGACAAGGATGGAAGGTTTTAGCGCCATCTCTAGAATGTGGACACCTCCATCCGGGCAATAGCCAATCATTCCACAGGGACCTAAACCACCAGGAACAGCGCCATCGCCAGCCTTGTCCCAAGAATTCATGCCCCTCCATCTAAACCCAAATCTCAGTATAACAAAAACAATCATGACAACCAACATTCTAATGGAGACCACAATGGTACGTCCCTTCTACGTACCTACCTACTAATACCGCCGAAGCTGAGTCCGCTAACTTTTTTCTGCTTCCAGGGCTCCTTCACCCTCGAGCTCTACACGTCCCACGCGCCCAAGACGTGCAATAACTTCGCGACGCTCGTTCGCCGCGGCTACTACGACGGCACCGTCTTCCACCGCGTCATCCCCAACTTTATGGTTCAGGGCGGCGATCCCACTGGTACCGGCCGAGGCGGCACCTCCATTTACGGTGACAAGTTTGCCGACGAGATCGACCCGGCCCTCAAGCACACTGGCGCTGGCATTCTCAGCATGGCCAATGCAGGACCAGACACCAATGGCTCCCAGTTCTTTGTCACACTCGCTCCTACTCCCTGGCTCGACGGGAAGCATACTATCTTTGGAAGAGTCAAGTCAGGCATGGGAACCGTCCGGAGGATGGGTATGGTCACTACAGGACCTGAGGATCGACCTGTCGATGACCTCAAGGTTGTCAAGGCTCGCGTCGTCGAGGAGGAGGAGCAGATATAGACAAGAGGCTTAGAAAACGGCGTTTAAGAGGTTAAAAGCATGGATTACATATCTGGCGTTCAGGAGTTGAGGCACAGTCGATCAGTCACGCATAGCTACGATTGCACACAGAAATCTTGAAAAATTATCCATTCTTGTACGTTCAACGCCAAAAACGCCCCGGTCCCTTTTCCGTGGATGCTGTGAATATCTGGTCCCGGTCACCCTAGCCAACCAAACCGCCGTTCCAATGCAGTGCGTTTGTGAGAATAATACACGTAGAAGAAGTATCCCGAGAGAAGCAAATCCGTCCCCTGATCGCGCGTTGTGCTGCCTGTCTCTATCCGTATCCATCCAAAATTCAACCTTGACCAGGAAATGTAAGGCCAGCTCCAACATTGCCATCATCAGTAAAAACGCTTCTCCGAGCCAGTCCAAAGGCCAGTCAGGGGCCTACTGGGGTGGCGATGACAAGGTGTCTGAAGACTCAGACTCCCCGGTGGCCTCTCGGATGAGATTGGCCTTGGGCTTGGGCGAGCCCAGGTGAGGCTTGTTCAGCTTGAGCTTCTTAACAGGACTGATGCCCTTAGAAACCACCTTCTTAGGAGCCACCTCGACTGAGTCTCCTTTTTGAGTAGTCGGCCTTTTTGCTCCTGGCTCAACGAGGAAAGACCCTTGGGCTTGTCCTTTTTGAGGCTCGGCTTCGTCTTCAGGATGACCTTCTTAGTAACCGACGTGGGCTTGAGCTTCTTCTTCTTGTGGCTGTTCTCCGAATCTTCCTCTTCCTCGCTTGCGTCGCGCTTCTTGGGGCTGGCGGCGCGAGAACCCGGCGCGGGCGTCGCCTTTTGCGATGAAGGCGGCGTCGGGTCGTTCTGGGATCCGCCGTTGCTCAACTTCTGCGCCGCAGCTCGGCTGGCATTGCGGCCGCTGTTGCCGATACAAGAGCCCATGTGGTTATTGAGTCGGGTGACGAGAATGCATCGTTTGCACTTGCTGCAGGTGGCTGATGGGAAGGACAAGACGTTGGGTGGTCGCTGTTCGGGCGCAGGAGAGTCTGCGTTCTTCTCCATGTCCTTCTTCTTCTTGCCGCGACCGGGACCTGGTCCGACCCAGCTCTGGCCGTAGATGTCGCATCCCGGTTTATCGATGTAAGGGTGCTTCTTGCAGTAGATGATACTCGGGTCAGGCTTCTGGGCACCTTTGCCGTCGGTAGGATATAGGAGTCGAGGAAGATGGCATCGGGGGCATAGGATCTCAGCCGTCGTCTTGAGGGGGTTGCCCTTGAGCAAAACCTTGCCATCCTCGTAGATGGCAGCATCTGTCTCGATCCGTACATCCGGTTTCGAATCGGGGGTTGAACTATCGGACGCATCGGATGCCAACTTCTCGACTCGAATAGCAGCAGTGGTGGCCCTCGCCGTCTTCTCCTCGCGGTGCGTCTTCATCAACAAATCGCAAAGGACGTTGTAGAGCACATCGTCTAGTACAGCGTGTGCCTAAGTGTCTCCAGCATTAGCCACGCAGCCAAACAAACAGAAAGTCCAATGAAGCATTATCTGGATAGGGGCGCAGAGGTGATTCATGTCGACGGAGGAGGCGATGGCTCTCTGGGGCGTTCCCCGTGAGGGAATCGCAGGGAGGTCGAGATGCGAAAGGGTAGATGAGATGAATGCATGCTTACCAACTTGTCCATACTACCGGCATCATCGCGAGCGCGGATGATGCCCGCCCTGCCCGTGCCTGAATTCATGATGTTCGCCGGGGAAGCAAAGAATCCGAGCCAGGGCCGACGAATTTGTCAAGCGGAGGGTGTGTAACTGGAATCGTGTGATGATGCCGAGGAGCGAAACGGCAGCTACCGGGCGGAGGGGGGGTGTGCACGGAATTCCGGCCGGGGTAGAGTAGTAAAGGGTAAAAAAAAAAAAGCTGGAGAGGAATTGGAGAGTTGATGCTTGAGGAAAAAGAAGCTTTTCAACAGCAGTAGAAGAGGAGGAATTAAGATATGAATGAGGGTAGTAAAAGCAGGCAAGTTGCAGTTTAATTCCGAAACGGGTAAAAAAAAAAAAAAAAAGGACAAGAAAAAACAAAGGTTGACAATCAACGGGAAGCTGCACAATAGCTGAGGTTCTATTGTCTGTCCCCCAATCTGTTTGTAATAAACGGCGGGTGAGAGCAGCAACCGGGACGAGGCATGAGACCCTATGACAAGTATTCTGCTTCCTGATTGGGAAGATATTAATTGTAAGAGCAATAATAAAAAAAAAAAGAAAGCCCCAGAACAAGAAGAAAAAGCCCAAAGATGGCCCGCAGTGTCAAAAACGGTGATAAATGTTTCTCGTTTGTGTTGGACGATGGATTGGAAGGATGACGGAAGAGCAGAAGGGGGAAATTTGCCTTGAAGTGAGCGTGAGCCTTCAGCAGTGCCAGCCGGTGCAGGCGCAGGTGCCACCACTGAAACTCAGGTGGGAAATGGATCTCGGAAAGGAAAATCAACAGGCCCATGAAGCCAAGGACACCCAACGCAGCGATGCATATCAGCTCTCACTATGACACGGTCACAGGTATATCATGACGGGAGGGAATATGCAGCCTATGGAATTGTCAATGACAGCATAGCTTGCTCTGTCTTGAGGCCAGATCTTTAACGTGAAGCTTAAAAATGCCATGACGGCAAGCTGTCCTCCAACTCTGTTCTTGGCCTTCTATCAAAAATGAGTGCCTGGCCGCCCGCGATCTCGCACGCTAGAATCCATAGGTAGCATACGAACCCCCCTAAACTCCTCTCAGGGGGCGGGGCACTCTCAGCTAAGGCACCAAACGCAAGACATGGACGGGCAGACGGGAACAGCTGGAGCCCTCCAGTAGTAGGTACAGCCTTCTGCGAATGACGACGCAGCTCCTCCATGGTTCCTCACGTGGGATTGGTCCCGTCCCTTGAACCTGATTTCGAACCTAAAAGAACTGAAAGTCCAATCCGGACCCCAGGAATCTCCCATCCCATCGATCTGGGTGGCTGCCCATGGTCAACCTCCTCCATCCCTGCGCTAGTGCAGTTCCATCTTGTTAGAGCCTCTCTCTCATTGCTCTCTCCCCTGCCCCAAGTTCATTTTTTGCCCTGTCAATAGAGAGGCCAACTTGACGCAAGCATCCATAGACGGAAAAACGCATTCCTGCTTCTTTACATCCCCATACCTACATTGCTGGCATCTCTTTTCTGGCTCGTGCGGCTGAAGCGACTTTTTAAGTTGAGAGCCCTTGCCTTTTTCTTCTTCTTGTTTTTGTTTCTACAATCTCTCTCCCCAAACCTCCAACCCAACGAGAGATAACTTCAAGCGCATATATATATACATACCATCGCCAACATGTCGCTCCCGTCGACCAAACCCGCTCAGCTCTCCATTCGCTCCTTCTTCCAAGCAAAGACTCCGAAATACGCTCCTCCGCCTTCTGCCGCTCTCTCAACACCTCCTCCGCCTCCGCCGCCGGCAGCAGCAGCTGCTGCCCCTCCACCAGCCGTATCTCCCCCCTCTGAGCAAGAGGAAGCCGACGACGAGTCGTCCACGTTCGAACTCCCGCCTCTCCCGACATCTCTCCCTCAAGAAGCCGACATCCGCCTCGTTTCACCCTCCGACATTAACGCTTTGCGCCGCATCAACGCCCTCCTTCTGCCTGTCAGTTACCCGGACAACTTCTATCAGCGCGCAGTCGATCCCGCCGCCTCCGGCCGCTTCTCGCGCGTCATCACATGGGCGCATGACGGCGCTGAGCCAAAGGTGGTGGGCGGAGTCGTCTGTCGCATCGAGCCGGTTCTCGACTCCAAGACCCATGGTCAGGTGCCGCAGAACCTCTACATCCAGTCCCTCTGCCTCCTGTCGCCTTACCGGTCGCTGGGGTTGATCAATGCCGCTGTGGATAACATCATTGCGACAGCCGTGTCGGATTCTAGTCTCGACGTGGCCTCTGTCACGGCGCATGTCT
Source organism: Fusarium oligoseptatum (assembly GCA_003946995.1). NCBI lineage: Eukaryota > Fungi > Ascomycota > Sordariomycetes > Hypocreales > Nectriaceae > Fusarium > Fusarium oligoseptatum. Next base: position 532,383 of record NKCK01000002.1, read on the forward strand.
GGACTGAGAACGAGGAGGGCCTTAAGTGGTATGAAGGACGCGGTTTCAAGAAGGACGATCAACCTATTCGCGGCTACTATCTTAAACTCCGTCCCGACTCGGCCTGGCTGGTTCACCGTCCCGTCGGCGCCTCCGTTCGAAGCTCGCTGCCTTCTTCGTCATCCTCGCCAGCTCCACCCTCTATTCCCGCCAGCACGACTGCTGCCGTGGTAAACCTCCCTCCCATGTCAGGTCCTCCCAGGGATGGTGCTTCCAGGCCACCACTTCCTCACTCAGGTCGATCCTACCAGAATCAACGCCCCGAGACGGAATGGAATGACATGCCCGAAGATATGGTAGGCGGGCTTTTGGTGCCACCAGGTCGCAAAGCTCCTGGCTCTGGCGCAAGCTCGAGAAGCAGCTCGACAGCACGAAAGAAGAGAGATCGCTCTTACCCTGCTGCCGCCTTTGGCAGTTAGAGCATGATATGGTAGAGTCAAGGCCGAGTTCGAGTTGCATACAAGAGACAAATAAGAAACGCTTCATGAAAGAATATGGTGTTAACGGACAGCAATGGATAGATGGACCTGGTAAGAACGACATTGATAAATGAATAAATAAATACATAAATAAATAAATAAACAAATAGACGCTACAGTTTAAAGAACTTGATTCACTTCCCTGGAACCTCATATGATGAAGAAACTGACCAATCATAGAATTCTTTTCGTCATAATCAACTGTCTCATACCCATACAGTTTTTGGTGCGAACGACGCGAAACGTAACGTTTGAGACAAGAGACGCCAAAAAGTCCCCAGGAATCAACATGAACACGTCTTTCCCATGCAAATAAATATATACATAACACTCACTCAGTAGCGAGGTGAACTCCCCAACATGACCCAAGGCGCAAGTGGCATCTTACCGGCGCTTGTTCCACCAGAATGCTGCTAGTGCGATGGCACCAACAATGCCACCGACAACGAGCGCGGTGGTTGAGATTAGGGGTTCGTCGGCTATTGAGAGTGTTAGCAGTGGTCGCATGACTTGAGTTGACTGATCTAGGGAATGAATGCAAAGGGAGGGGGTGCGGAATGCCGCTGAAATGAGATTTATGAGGTCACGTACCGATGGCATTGGACAACTTGCGGCCTCGACTAGACTCGGCCTTGATGTCGACCAGGTAGTCCTCGGGCTTCTCCCTGCCAGCAGCAACGAGAGCGATCAGGGCGGCGCCGACGCCGCTGCCGTCTTTGGCAATACCAATACGGATCTTCTCGGCGCCCTTGGGTCCGATGCCGTCAATGGCGCGGAGGGCCTCATAAATCATATCGCGGAAGAAGGGGTAGTGCTCGACCAAGCTGCCATCGACGCCAATGTCGATGACCTCCTCGTTGGGGTCTTCGAGCTTGCCAGACTGAAGAGCGATGGCGCCAATGGCGACAGCCGACAGTCGGGCGGCACGTCGGCCGACAGCGTTGGAGACGGACTTGAAGGCCTGGGCATCCTCGAGCGAGGGTGTGTAGACGTGGAGCAAGTTCTCCAGCTCCTGGCGGAGAGTAGACAGCTCCGGGGTATTGTCGGCCGCCGCTACCGACATGATGGAGCTGTCGAGTCCCCAAGGCTTGAGGAATCCAGATTTGGGCGCAATGTTGGTCGTGGAACCCCAGTCATTGGAGCTGGAGTTGACATCCTTGAACAAGGACGACTTTTCGCTGTTAATCATGTCGGCCACGGCAAGTCGCACAATCTCGCCCAGGAACATGCCTGACACGCGCTTCTCGAACATCTGGTCGCCGGGGTTCACACTCTCAGCGTCCAGGGCCTTATCCCACGCCGTTGAGGGAAGAACGTTGAGCTGGTTGTCGAAGGAGCCCCATTCTGTGTTAACCACCATCTCGCCCGTTGACTGGTCATAGTCGCCTGTAATGGGTTTCTTGATGTTATCCAGCTTCTCCATGTAGGCGCCGTTGGTGCCAGTGCCGAAGATGGCACCCAGGATAGATCGACTCTTGCCGGTCGAGGTGTACGAACGAGCCATGAGCGTGCCGACAGTATCATTCACCAGCGCCGCAACCTTGACGGGAAGCTGGAGCTTGTCGATCTCCGTCTGGAGCAGTGCGCAGACATCCTTGCCGACAGCATCGCGGATGTCGAAGCCCTTGGTCCATCGGATCAGCAGGCCCTTGTTAATGGCGAGCTGCTTGACGGGGAAGCTAAAAGTGAAGCCCAGGCGGAAGATGTGCTCGTCTCGGTAGCCCGAGGCGGTGCTGTAAGTATTGCGCCGGCGAAGGTGGCTGTTAAAGTGCTCGGCATGATGCTCCTTGAGGAAGGCCTCGATCTGCTTGGCGAGGAAGGAGAAGAGCTCCGAGGCGGTCTTTGCGACCATGAGCTCCTTGGGGATGGCGACCTTGTTAAAGGTTAGGTTAAAGGTGGTGTCGCCGTTGAGCATGATGGAGCAAACTCGAAAGTTTGTTCCACCAAGATCGACGGCAAGATACAGACCCTGCATGAAGAAAAAGTCATGTCAGTTGAAAGCTCCTGTCACTCGCGTGCGCCAGAATCTCACCTTTTCTGTGCCATTGGGGACGCCTGTGACATAGGTTGGGATCTGCTGGAGGCTGGTACCCTCCTTGGAGAGGCCCTCGTCTAGAAAGCGCGCAAAAAATCAGTATCATGAATACGTGGAGGTAAATTTGGCGGTATGCGACAGAGCATCATGAGAGGAAGCTCCCCCCCTGCAAGACGCCACAGCGTTGCGCCAAACGATAATGCAATGTGTGCAGCGAAAGAGACATACTCATCTGCCTCAAGAATTCCTTGACATGGCGGTTCAGGTCGTCATTGGTAAAGTCGAACTCTTGAACGACACGGTTAGACTCGTCGGCGAGAGCCATGGCGATGGGTCGTGAAGTGGGCGGCGCAGTCGAGAAGGGAGAGGGAATATGGCAGACGGGTTCGGATGCTGCAGGAGCAGGCGGCGAGGAGGAAGGATAGAGTCGTGGGAGTAAGAGGTGATGTAAGGATGAAGGAGAGAGGAGCAAGAGGAGGGAGGAAATTGAAAAATGAAGCAGAAGCAGAGGTGGACAGCAAGTCTTGTCGCAGCGGGAGCCGGAGCTTCTGGAGCTGGTGCCGCTGGGGAAACTGGAGCTGGAGCTTGGCGTCACCGTCACCGAGTACAAGCTGCGAGAGCTGCTGACGGATGCTGTGTCAGTGGCTGAGGAATATCCAATGGCGGCCGCTGGTGGGGGGGGCTTGGGGATCATGGATTGGGGAGAGCTGCTAGGTTGGGAGAAGAGAGAGTGGAGGGGAGGGCGTGGATAAGAAGAGACAGATAGACAGACAGACACAAGACGGGAAGAGAGGTCAGCCCAGGGCATTAAGAGGTCGACCCAGGACAGGACAGGACAGGACAGGACGTAAATGCAGGGACGGGGATGAGCCATCTGAGCACCGAGAAAAGCCCCCAAATTTCAGTGGATTCCAGAAGATGGAACATCCATATTGGAACACCTGAGACGTCACACAACCTCAAGCTTCGGCCGTATTACTCGCAGGTTTCCAAGGTTTCTTGTCCTCGAGAACAGACGGACTCTCCATTGAGCTCCAGTTCAGTTCACTTCAGTTCATCCAAGTGCCGCCGGCCGTGGAGAGCCCGCAAAGTGGAGAGATGGGTGCGGGGGAGACGTCTTCAAGGCTCCGCTAATACGCCGAGCTCGCCGCTTCTTCCTCAACGTCTTTTTTTTTTCCCTCGGGGCCCCAAGAGTTGCAATGCCATCATCGTCTCGTGCAAATCTGGCTCCCCCGGCAAGCAAGGTTTCGGTCAGGCCATGCATGATCTCGCCGAGCCCAGCCTTGCGGTACCAGGTGAGGTAAGGTAAGGTAGCAAACATGGATCCAAGATTGCAGACTGCACCGGGGAACCAAGCTGCACGGGGGAGCGAGACGATTGATTGATTGATTGACTGACTGATGGATGATGTATGGTGTGGGTGGTGGTGGGTATGCAAGCCCCGGGGGGGATGGAATTGGATGATATGATGGCCAGTAAAGATCATGTTCGAGAGGAGAAAAAGCAGTAGAAACAAAAGCACTCACCACTAAGACGACGATAATAGCCACGCCTCTGAGAAACAATCCAGGCCACACCCGTTTCCTCCTCGCCTCGGCGCCGGCGCCTTGACGTTCACGTCCATGTCCATGTTGGGCCCCCATTGTCTTTGACACCACACCGAGGCCGGGACCCTTGCAGCAGCTCCTTTCTTGTGGTTTGGTTTGGGTAAACGGCGAACGGATGTCCTGACTTGACCTCGTGCCCTTTTTCCACAGTGAACGAACAAGAAAGCCGAGGAATGCAGGTGGAAACGTGCAAACAGGCGACTCGCGATCTCCCCAGATTCAGGCGTTACGTCGGCGTTCTATTCTCGACCCCAGAGCATCGCCGCCGCGATGATGCAGCTTCGAGGTTTTTTTTTTTTCGTTGCTGCTGCTGTTGGCAAACGGGCCGTCTCGTCCACATCCACGTCTTGCAGCGCAGCTGACGGAGAAACCTCCCGTCCACCCTACCTACCTATCAGGTAGCACGAGACACCAAAAGAGCGAGAGAGAGAGCGGCTTCGGCGTTGGGGCTGGGGGAATCTCGTGAGTCTCGGGTTATGTACGGATACTGCGCTGTACAGTATGGAAAGGTTACCCGGGGTTGGATCGACTACCTCGAACGGTGTAGTTCCAATAAGTAGGGCGTCTCCGTGTAGTGGCTTCAGCCTCAAGGACAAGGACTGCACGCACGACGCAAGGCACAGACTGCTTTGCTGCAGCAGAGCTCTCGGAAATGCCGGCGCCCGGAAGATGCCACACTCGTTCGTTCGAGAAGGAATCACTGATCTTTCGGTCAGGCCTGGTTGGCTGCTGCGATGCGATGCGATGCGATGCGATGGCCAGGTCTCTCGTAGAGAACAGGGTAAAATAGGTCGATTCTGATCCTCGGCAGTGGCTGGTGTTGGTCCGATGACGGGGATCACGGTTTGACAATCCGCACCTTGAAAGTTGAGCCAAGAGGGATGGTTTTCCGCCCTCTCAAAGGGTGTCTCTCGTAAGACATCAGTCGGCAGTCGGTTGGGCATTGGTGCAGGAAGAGAAGCAGAAACTCGACAGGAAAGGGAAAAAAGAAAAGGGCAGAGGCGCTATAGATGCGGCTTTGGAGGTTCCATGCTAAGCTTCACACTCCATTCCCCATGACACCGCTACTTTCTGCACGACCCTCAAAGAGGCGGTATACTTCCCGCGGGCCAGGGCTTCCTACCTACCTATCTACCTACCCAACCGGGTCAAGAAAAAAGAAGACACCAGTACAAAGCTCTTAGATTATTCTCCCATGAAGAAAAATCAATAACATTGTAAAATATCAATATAATTATAGAATATTTGCTTAATTCTATCATATTATTTATTATATTTATGACGATATCATTCGTCGTCTACTGTCTCATTCTTCCATTTCTTGATCAACGTGCTACCACGGATCTGCTCTTGTTGGATAATGTGAATCTGCTTTGACCTTTTCTCATCAATCTGACACCTGAGACACTGAATCTTTTATTCCCTTCATAATGCCACACCTCCCAAGAGTCTCTAACCATCATGACCTCGAATACAACCCTTGCATGAGTTGTCACTAGCGTAAGCCGTACTTCTAAGCCAAACTCCAAAGCCACTGGTTCTTATAAATTCTTTGATAATACTCTCGCTCGATTATCTAAAACGCATCGTGGGGTTATGTAAGTCTCACAATACTCACTCTGACAATCTTTTCAACCACTTCAACAAAGTCAAAAACTGTCATCAACCGCCTCCTCCAGACCCCCCCAGCCCCGGATCCCATCCCCCACGTCCATGGGTGGTCCCTCCCCAGCTGGACCAGGACTAGGGTCTCACCGAGGCCACGGGCTCGAGCTCTCAGCCTTCAATGCAGGTCGGCCACCTTCACCGTGGTCTATTGCCAATCACTGATAGGCAGGAGAGAGAGCCTGTTGGACGCCTGTCATTGAAAAGGGAGCCCCTTTCCGCCGTCTCAGCACACTGAGGCTCGAGCTTTTCAATACATCTGGTCAGCAGACACTCAATCTGCATTGCTATCGACTGATCTCGAGATTGTCGTCTGTGCAGGACGACGATGCAATCTGTCTTTACCCCTGAGTAAGAGTTCGTTGCCAATTCAGTGTGAGCCATGATATTGCGGAATTCATCCTTGCTCAGAACTTGCTTTGCAAAACGAAGTGGGAGAAACCCAGTGCCGACAAGCTACCTTCTAGTACAACACAGATCCAGAGAAGACTACATGGGCTCTGAATCACTGCCGAACTCACCCACGATGGACTTAGGGCATCCATTCAGCAAGGGACGTATCCCAAAGCCTGCCCCCATGACGTACATGCATCAAGAGAGCATCAGTTCGAGGACTAGCACGTGCTGCGATTCATCCTCCACATGAACACTCTGCAATATGATCAATTGAGAAGGGTCAAATAAGGATTATACTTCAAGACACTGTCAGGGGAAGAAAAAAGACAATACTTGGGTCTGTCTAGATCGTGATGAGGTCGTCTCTTATCGCGCCCCTGTTCCAGGTCTCAACACAGGAGCTCTAGTTCAGAAAGCAGAGCATCACGGCACATACAGCAAAACAACTCATACCCACTCACTGCGAAGCTTGTTTGATAAACCACATCCAAGTCTCCAACGACACCACTACAATCAATTTCAGGTCTCACTCGCTGCTATTAGATTGCCGGGGACGTTGTCAAGCGCCAGGCTAGGCGGGTGCGCTTCACGATAGTCGAAGTCGGTAATCGTGTCTGAAACATGCTAAACAGTAGCATCTTCGAGAATTCAACCTAGAACATCAGAACCAAGCTATCGGTCATGGTGAGACAGATATGGGTGAGCAACAGACGTGGCAGAATGAGACATGTGAGATGTCGATCACAAGCATCGACAAGATAACTCCCGAGACTTGGGACGGGATCGTAAAGAGAACCTTTTCCTGAGCCTGTCTCTCGTATCACCATATAGGTAGGTGATGCGCATGGCAAGTCTATGAGGGTTCTCAATTCTGACATATTCACGAAGCAACTCATCTAAAGGCAATCTACTAGCATTCACTCGGGTGTGTAAAGAAACAGTTCTCACTGAAAGCATCAGATAGGTCCATGGCTACGCCTCTCGCTCAACTCGGTTTGCATCAGGATATTCCTGCTTTGAGATCTCGTAATGTCAACCGAAAGGGAAGGCTATCTATCGATGGGAGTGAACACCTAAGACGACGGCATGGTATGGATCGAGAATCCATCAGAGCAGAATGCTTTCAGCAGAACAATCATACCCAACGCGAGATGGGAGGTCGCAAGGTGGACAATCCTTCGTAGAAACTCTAGGATTATGGAGTACGACACGCTTGAAGAGCCATTTATCTACACGGCCAGATGGTTACGACAAGTGTCAAGAGTCGCAAAGCAAGTCATCGTCATTCACCCAGCATAAATACACGCATCACTCAAAGTGGCTACACCAAGTAGAGCTTTCAAGATGGTCTATACCATCCTTGTTTAATTCAATAACCTATAAAAGCATTGTGTACACGGCTTCTTCAAATCACTGCCATGAAACCTGCCTGCCTTACTGCCTGCTGCCTTTGACCTTGGGCTTGCCTGCCTGCCTGCCTTCTGTAAGTACCGACCTTGACGCCAGATAAACACGCATAAAAGGGGGGCATCAGACAATTGCACAAAAGTATTAAGATAGAGAGAGCGGCAGGCTCTGGAACCTCCTCCTCCCACACACGGCCCTCCTGGTATACGACGGTGGCCAGCACATCTTTCGAGAGTGGTGAATTTTTAATCAAGTGTAATTTTTGGTCGTTGTTCGAGATTATTGAGTTGGTGAAGAAGGGGCTTCGCTGGTGTGTCCTCCAGCGAGCCGTTTAAGACAAAGTCGTGGTCCGAGTTGGTTCCTCACATGATAATAGCGGGAATGTCAACGTTGGCCTTGATCGACTTGTGAGGGAGGACGCTGCCACCGTTGACGTAGATCTCGTCGCCGATTGTGACATCGTCACCCAGGACTGTCACGTTCTCGAGGCGTGCCCATCGGCCGACAGTGCTGTTCCAGCCGACGATGGTGGACTTGACCCAGGCGTGGTCCTTGACCTTGGATCCGCGGAGCAGCACACATCGCTGCAGACGGACACCGTCGCCAATAACAACATCGGGGCCAACAGTGACGTTGGGTCCGATTCTGCAGTTCTTGCCAATCTTGGCCGAGGGGTGAATCATGACGTTGCCACCGTGAACGAAGGGCTCGGTGGGGGGAGTGAGCTCCTTGCTACCCCGCTTGGTGAGCGAGGAGAGGTACAGGCATGTACCGCTAAGGAAATCCTTGGGCTGACCAACGTCCATCCAGAAGCCCTCGAGGTCGAACGAGTGCAGCTGGTTGTCGCGGACCATGGCGGGGAAGGTCTCCTTCTCAATCGAAGTCGGGCGGAGCTCGATACGGTCGAGGATGGAGGTGTTGAAGATGTACATGCCGGCGTTGATGCGGTTGCCGACGAACTCGACGGGCTTCTCGACGAATCGGTCAATCAGCGAGTGGTGGCCGGGCTGGTGGACAACGACACCATACTTGGAGGGCTCCTCGACCTTGGTGACGACAATGGTGCCCTCGTTTCCGTGGCTGCGGTGGAAGGCCAGGAGGTCCTGGAAGGGGTAATCGCAGATGACGTCCGAGTTGAGGACGAAGAAGGGGGAGTCGTCTTTGGCGAGGATAGACTCGGCGAGCTTCAGGGGTCCGGCAGTGTCGAGGGGCTCGGACTCGACAGAGAACTCAATGTTGATGTTGTACTTTTCCTCGTACTGTAGAGCACGTCAGCCGACATCTTTTGCATGTGCAATGGTTGGTTTCGTCTTACCTCGGCCAGGAACTTCTCCATGATCTCGGGTCGGTAGTTGACAGCGAGCACGATGTCAGTGACGCCAGCTGCGACCAGCGCCTCGATTTGGTGCACAATCATGGGCTTGTTGCCGAATTCGACAAGAGGCTTGGGGAGAGTGAGGGTCTATCGCAAAATGGTCAGCGTTTCGCTCGAGGAGGCGAGAGGAGCTCGGCGCAAGCTTTGCGCAGCTCGGTCAGGGAGCTCCGAGGGGCGGCGTAACGTACGAGAGGGCGGAGGCGAGTGCCAAAGCCACCAACAAGAATAAGTCCTGAAAAAAGGGTCAGCGCGCTGCGAAATGCAAGGCTTGAGCTGCACAAGCTCGGTGTGAAGAGCTGAGACATACCCTTCATGATTGCGGTGTTGAGAAACTGCTACGTATGCGAATCGGCCGGAAGGCAAAGGGGTAACAGCGAATGTGTTGTAAGAACAGAGAGCGACAAGCAGCGAGGTCCCGAAAGGAAGGGAAGCAACCTCGACAGGATTAGATTAGAAAAAAGAGGTAAAGGGTATCGATAGATTCGTGAGTGAGGAGGAAGAATAAGTCGTCAGTCAAGCTCAGAGAGGGAGGAGAGAAAAAGGAAAAAAAAAGAAGATCGAGAAGAGGCCGCGACTTTGATTTGAATTCAGGAGGGAATGGGGATGGATCGAAGTGGGGATGTTAAGGCCAGCGTGCTAAGATGGATGCAGGCTGAGAGAGTTGACTTCCCATGGTTCCATTTGACGGACAGGGTGGGGCCGCTGAGCGCCGTGGCCAGTGCCAGCCCGCCCCGAGCAGGCACAGGCGCAGGCGCGGGCAGGGGGGGACGCGCTCAGAAGGGTAGGTACCTGCGCCTCGTACTGGCCGGGTGCATCCTCCCAAGCAGATCTCGTAACTGCTATAGGGCCTCTTATAACTGAGATGTGCTGTATGGACTGCCCTGGGTTGGAACATCCACAAACAAGCATTTATGGCCTACGTAATATGCATTCGCTGGCTGTTGATGCATGTTTTTAGCTTACAGGTGGTTTATTTATGTCTAAAAAGACGGGACGATTCAGCCTAATCCCTCCTCCTCCAAAGACGCACCTCTTGTTCTCTCTCCAAACTCATCACCAATATCAACCACAAACCTCAACTTTAGCTACTGACCCCCATCCCCCCATCAGTTTGGCACTAGTGGCCGCCTACGCCTCACGGGGCAGACGGGCCAAACGCGCGGGCGAAGCTCGACACGAGGCCCCGTGATGAAAGGCTGTTGGAAAGGGGTCCCGGAGACGCCAATCACGGCCATCAGGCGGGGCGGTTGTGGCTCGACAGCCATTTCCCGAAATTGGGCGTCATATTTTCTATTTGATTGAGAGCGCGGCATCCCCCCCTCCCCTGAGGGAGGATTCTTGTAAATGCGCGCTTCCGTGCCTTCTGGAAGGACTAAAATAATCAATCTCTGACGCAGTCTAGACGGATGTGACCGCGCCTCAGCCGCGGGTGATTGCGTTCCAAGGTAATTGAGCGTAATATCACCACTCATAGACAAGACGCCAACGAACGAACGAACGACAAAGCTCCCGTCCGTTCCCCTGGATTGGATCCAATCCAATACTTCTCTACATCGGACAAGGCGTTGCCGCTTATTGGTGATCTATGTAGGTCCAAGTTTCAGACTAGCTAATTCTTCAACGTGGATTTTCTCCTTTTTTCCTTCACACTCTCACCTCTTCCCATGTCTCTTTAATCTTGCCTCCTTTTTTTTTTCTTTCTTCGTCATGTCTCATGTTTACCATCGTCATGAGGCCTGTCTTGTTTCGTCTGAGTGGCATCAGCCCAGTGGCACCATGATCCTCTTCCGATTTCTCCCCTTACTTTTTTTTTTTCCAATTCAGGAGGTGGCCACTTGGCCTTTCACGAACTGTTATTCCCGTCTTTTTAACTCTGCAAACCCCCTGTCGACCAGTCCAGACCCTGGAAATTCAGTTGCTCTCTGTTTGCTATTTCGTGTTGATGCATTGTGCTCCTGACCCGACCCCCATGATATCGACATCTGATCTTTCCAATTGGATCCTGCTGATTGGGGCCTCTTTGCCTCTCTTATGCTTCAGGCTTCTCGTAACGACGCGGCAATCTCGTAATCCCCCTCCAAATTTATCCCACACTTCACCCACAACCACGCCATCTCGCTTGAACTCCATCTCTCGCGGGGGGAGAGCCATGTCGTCCAGTAGACCACCCTCCTCAGCCTCAGAAACAACCCCCCCCCGTCTGACACGTCCACTCACATCATCCTGCATCTCGCGACCCCACGAAAAAAGCTGGACAGATCTTCATGTTATCGACTCCCCCATCCGGTCTAGCCTCTGTCGTCCGTCTTACTCTGAAGGCTGTCAGGTAGAGTCCCATGACCGCGGAGCAAGCTGTCTTTTTTAATAAACTTTGCCTCCAAGGGTGGGAGCACGAGGACCGACATTGGCAGGCAATGGCGATCTTTTGCTGGTGCTGATCATTGGTCCTTTGTTTCACAGCAGTGCCACGACACCCTAGACGTCATCGCTAAAGACCTGGGCGGCTAGGTCTGAAACTAACCTGATGAACATCGTCAAGCTAAACAGACCTCAACTTCATGAGATCACCACTGGAACATGTCTTGCATAGATCCCGGCGATATTGTTTCATAAGCTCCCCCATCCTCCAACGGGTTGACGACTATGGTCTAGTTTTGGTTTATTGACCCGACGCCATGTATCTTAAACATATGTGACAGCTATAGGGTGTCTATCAACAAAGCGCTGACATGAGAAGCTTCCGGCCCTTCTCATTCCTGCAATGACAGTAGGCTGAAACAGCCAGACCTTATTTCAAAAGGCATCACCAACCAGGAAGCACCATGCCCTCATCAACCACACATTATCTCAGCCAGCCGCACTCAACTTAACCTACTCCCCCTTCGTGTCTGGCACGAACCACTGCGTCTGGCATGTACGTACGTACAGCAGAGTTTCGAAAAAAGCAACCCTATCCACCTTGATCCCGGCGTCTCTTTAATCAAGGGTTTTGTTTCCCCACGTTTTGGTACACCTCATCCAGTGCATCGGCCCACCCTAGCTCCTGGGTCGAAATGGTTGATGGCCGTGCTGACATGACGCGGGTTGGGTTCTCATGTAAGTGAGAACCATGGTGGACCGGTGTGCACGAGAAATATTGATGCGTGTAATAGGGACACGCCTATCGTTGTTGTTGAGGCTGACTTCCATTCCCAGTATAAGCATCTTACATCCATCCTGTCTACTCATCAACCTGCGTCAGATTAGAAGACATGGCATAGACTCTCCATCTCAACCGGCAGCAAGTAAAAAGTAAAAAGGTCGTTATCATTGTCGTCGTTAAAATGTCTTGTCATCATACTCCATCACTGTCCATACTCGAGTTCGTCACATCACCCTCTTCATCCTTCCTACATTGTTCAACCGTAAACGAAAAAAAGTCAACGCTGGCTTCCCCGATGCACAAACTTTTCCCCCTTTGCAGCACAGTTCGTCCTCCATCTTGAATCTTCAAACCCCGGGAAGAAATAGCAACCCAAAGTTGCCAGTCAAGCCCGCCCCTCGACTTATTTTTTGATGATGAAACGCCCTGGCAAATTTTTGATAGAAGGTCGCTTTTTTGTTTCTCATTTTGATCGTTTTGTCGTAAGCTGGTCGTGCCATGCGTGTAAAAGCCGGGCTTGCTTGATATCGTGAAAAGAATCTACCCTCCCCTGTGAATGGCGTCGCAGAATCGTCGAGCTTTTTGTCCAAACGCACACTTTTCCCTTCCATCTTTTTTTTGTTGGCCACTTCCCTCAACTACATGAACACCTTGAACGAATCCCACAGAATAATCGATGGTGTGCCAGTATCACTGGAGGAAGTATTCTCATAACGCCCATGTCGGTGACCGCGTCATGAGTTCTGAGTGATGGACACTCACCCAAACCGGACCGAATATTCAAGGTTTCGTCAAGGCAAAGGGAATGGAAATAGGAGCAAATAAGAGAATAACGTAGGTGAAAAATCAGTCCAATCTCGTGTGAGAAGCAAATGACGCAAGGTAGGTAAAAGCAAAGTCGCATAAGCCGGCCGTCGGAGTGAAGTTGCATCTAAGTCGTATCATATCATCATGAGTCGTCGAAAAATGGCCAGAGATTTTGGAGGCGTGAGTCGCCTTGTCTCTTGCCGAAAGAAGAGAAGAAAACAGAAAAAGAAGAAGAAGATGAAGAAGAAAGTCGAGGATTCTTCCTTGAGTCTCGTGAGAGAGGTTGCCGAGGGAGTTCGGTGGGGGTATATCCCTCGGGGTTGCTGTGAAGCATTTCAACCGCTTGTAAGTCGTCTTGTGCCTGGGCTCCTTTCCCCTGTGCTTCCAAACATGGTTCCACGTGAGTGACTCCCATGCCGATCTAAGCCCGTTGGTGTACTATCAACTTGGCCCCGAATAACCGTCGTGAGCTGCACCGTGGCAGCTTCTACTCGAACGAGGCTGTGGAGCTACTGCTCGAGTGGTGACCCGATCGTCGACTGTGGCGGTCACTATCCCGGGATGAAGTGTGACGACTCTTGCGGCGGCGGCCCGTGTCCTGAGCAGGCAGACCCTGAACGATGCCGTTGCGGGCCAGCATGCCTCCATTGACGGAGAAGTTGCGGCAGACCATAAAGGCACGCATAGCAGCGTTCTCCTGAGCAAGAACATCAGACTCATAGGCGAGATCCGTCTGGTACTCGCGGCCGTTGACCAGGACAAGACAAGTGTAGCCGCTGTGGTCCCGGTAGCACTCGTACATGGGGTCTGTCCATCCTCGACGCCGGCAGAGGCCTGTTTGAAATCTTGGTTAGCCTAGAGTCCTTTCTTCTCTGTGTTTGAAAATGCACTCAGCCATGGGGAAAGCCCCATGTTCGAATGGCGTCAGTCTCGTCGTCATGCCAACGCGAGACTTGAAGGTCCAAATCTCCCAAAGTCTGTCCTTGTCATGATTCCTCGACTGATATTGACGCAGTGGCATGGTCCAACTTGGACTCAATGTTGCGAGTGGAGGTATAACCGGGAGATATGCCGTTGTCCCCGCCACTTCGGCGTCAAAGAGTCACCGCAGGCGGGGTGAACTCGGTTTCACCCAGCAAGTGGTGAATCAATTGCCGATGGCTGGACCGGAATTGGCTTCTCAAAAGGGGCTGAATTGAATCATTGATCAACTTACTCTCGAGATACTGCATGTAGAAACCGCCCATTGTGAGAATTTGTGTGGTGGCGTTCACCGAACTGCGCCGGAGCGTCGAGGCCGAGGACGGTTGCGGTTGAAGCAAGAAGCGGAAAAGTGGGAACCGAGCTTGTAAGAGCGCGCCTCTGATGCGGGAGACCGACCAGTGTGGGACAAGCCGAAGAGGGGGGTTCGGAGGGGAGAAAAAAAAATAAAGAATAATAATGGCAGGATAAAAAAGAGATCAAGAACGCTTGTCTAGAAACCAGAAAAAACAGCGATGAACGCAGAAAGAGAGGCCAAGAGTATGTTCCAATTCCGTATGGTTCACCCAGGAATCGAGCTCGAGACGAGGACAAGGCGGAGGTGGACGGAGGAAGAGGCGGCGACGGGATATCAAAGGACGATTCAAGGTGGCAGGAGGCGAGATGGACAACGGAGGTTGTAGAATTGAGATTGGAATAATCCTGGTGAGTGCTCAATGCCTGCTTCTGGAGGGCAGAGATGCAAAAAAAGGCGTTCAGGGTCCTGTCAAATTGGCTTCGAGTCGTGTGCCGTGGAGGTAGGTAGGGGGGCCCCTGGTGGGTGCGAGCGAGATGGGATGGATGGGTGATGGATGGATAGATAGATGGGATAGAGGATGGAGAGCGAGAGCGAGCGAGGGAGAAGGTTTTGAAATAGAGACGAAGGAAGCTTCAAGATAAGAAAGGGCTCGGAAGAAGGGTAAGGGTCCAGTAAGTACTCCAAGGATACCGGACAGGATAGGATAGGATACCTTGCTTGGTCTTGTCAAAAGCTCCGTCCGTCGCGACCTGACCTGGGCTGCGAGTGCATCTGCTGCAGACGAGTCGAGCCGATGGCACGGCGAGACATGTGTGCCTTTATTGCAGACAGCTTGTTAGCGCGGGGACAGGGGGTGTCTGGAGACAAAGGACGACGCGCGAATGGAGGCAGATGCAAGCAACGATGCGGCTCTCGAAAGAGTGTGACCCATCCTGCTGTGTTGGCTTACCTGGTTGCCAGTTGATCAAAGTCGCTGGCGACTAGGCCACTCCACCGGAACACATGGAGGATGCAGCGACCAGGCGATCTCTGATTCCCAAAGTTAACGCCTTCGGCCACCGGCGTACCACGAAGGGACCTAGTACGTTCCATTTTTTTTTTCTGTTCTCCTCCTCCCGGGTCCGTCTCCTCTCTCTCACTGTTTGGCTTTTTTGTTATTGTTTTTCTTTCCCCTTCAGAATA